>OZ005656.1:213329478-213929478 GCA_963930645.1 Salticus scenicus | reverse complement strand
CCCGTCTAAATAAAATGGATTTCCAGTGCGGCCCACCCAGTGTTTTGGGCTGTACAGGCTTGCTTTAGAACTTTAAGTTACCTTGGGCACTAAAAAAAATAATAATAATAATAATTTGTTGTGATTATATATATTTCTTCTTTTCTTCTTTCATACGTTTAATTTTTTCGATCAATTTTGATGTATTAATCTTTTATTTTCAGATTTTTCAGATTCCATTTTGTGAAATGTTATAGGAGCTTAATTAAGTATAATATTTTTCTTTATTATTAATTGTAACTTCGATAGCATTTTTCTTGATTTCATTCATGTTATTTGATTTGAATGTGGTTATTTTTGTAATGTATATTTAATTTTTGTTATTAAAATTCTTTATTCTTGTAAACTCTTAAAGAAGAATTTAGGTGGAGAGTATGAAATATTTCACCTCCACCGTGGCGCTATAAGCGCGTTAGAATTAATTTGAAAAATATATGCCGTGTTTGGTAACAGTAGTTGAAAGTCAGTTCTGTTTTCGTAACGAGCGTGAAAGGACGCTCGCTTCAACATGTAAATAAATTTTTATTCTTGTTCTTTCTTTATTAATCAGTTTCTATATATTTTTCGTTTTACTTAACAATAATTAAAAACCTGTTAATATTATAATTGGAAATTCTGAACCACCGAATAAATTCAAGATGAAATTCAATTGTTTTTGTTTTCGCAAGTATTTCATTTTCGAACATTATTTGTTCTTTAGTTTTTGCACCTTTCACTTCAATTTATAATACTTATTGAAAATAAAATGGTAATACAGTTGAAAAAATAAAATAAGTATATTAAATTTTAAATTTAAAAATGTATTTATAACAGTTATGCTTATGTATAATGTTTATAGTAAAACAACTTTTATTATTATTATTATTTCCTTTATTTTTTTTAATTAATTAATTTATTTATTTATTTATCGGGAAAAATGGTATTATATAGTAGAAAGGATTAAACTGATTAAAATTTATTTCTGATTAAAATTCTGATTAAAATTTATTTGTACTGATTGAACTCTGTTTGATTCTGATTGGTTTCTGATTTGATTCTGATTAAATTTATTTGTTTTTATGCATTTAATTCCTTTTAAAAGAAAATCTACTTTTTATCTTGTTTTATTATATTGGTCTGTATCGAACCGTAATATAGTGTAAATAGCGGTAACTATAAAATACATGGTTCAAAAACTAAAATATTTAATAGATGCTGAGATACAGTCATCTTTTAAATCGTAGCTCTTAAATAATAGCAGATCAACCTGTCGTCAATAAATATCTAAATTGAAATGCCCAGGAAAGAACATTCTTCAGGCAGTGGGGACCTGGATTCGATGCAGTGCGGGTGGAAAAAGAGCTGTCGTAGGCAGTGGATACCCGAAGTGAGGTTTAGAGCGATTTCAATGTTGTTTTTTTTTTTTTTTTTAGTTTTTATTTATAATGTGATGTAAAAAATAAATACGGATCCAATTCTTTTGAAAATTCATTTAAATATAGTGACTAGCGAAGCGGGCATAGCCTGCTAGTTTACGTAATAAAAGTAAATTAAGTAGCATAAAGGATTTTTATTTCAATAAATTTCTTCAATACAGTGCATACAAGTATAGCAAGTAAGGCGGCATGCAAGCACACCCCATCACCGATCGTCCAAGACACTATAGGTGAGCCCATACGATCCCGTCAGTGACGTACGAACAATTTGGAGCCTCTAACTCTACGGCAGCAACCTTCCTGCCGTACGACAGCAAATATTAGCCCAGATATGGATTGCAATCAGAATTACGAAGCCTTCGCCATTTCTTCGGAACTGCTTTTTAGGGTTTGTCAATTTCGAGTCCGACTGCCTCAGATCTTGGCAGTTCCACGGTTTAGCGGCCAGAAGGGTCATTTTACATTCTGAGGACGTCATTCAGCCATTCATTCAGCCGCGTTCCAAACGGCGTTCACCACACTAGCTGATCCGCGAGAACTACGTCAACTAGGTGGATCTAAGGCTCCTATATATACGAGCTGGCGCATCAGGCATTTTGTTGCCTTAGGGTTGCCACATGTACCCAGCGCGTTTCTCTGATAAACAAACCCCAAACATTTTTTTTATCGTCTTACGTTACTTTAGAGTAACTTATTTTATTATATTTCATAATTTCAGCTAAGTAAACTATGGTATGGAAGTTTGTTTAGCAATAAACGCTATAATCATTCAAGAAGTGAATATAAAGTGTTCACAGACCTTCTATTACTGTGTATTTGAGTTTTGCCGACGTTTTGTAAAAGAAACAGAAACCGCCCTAACAACACATCGTACATCCATAGGATATCCTCAGAATAAAATGACATCCTGAGAATGTACTGTGAAAAAAATGTGTTTTTAGGAATATTATTGTTGCTTATTGCTCTTATCTTCACCGGATTCGCTTCAGATCAAGATTTCTTAAAATCATTAGGGAAGCGATAAGGACGCTGAGCGGGAATGCTGTCCTCTTCGGAGGCAAAAAAATGGCGGTGATGCGCCGGCCTATTATTTTATTTAGGGGCTCTAGGTGGATCTACACTCGCTTCGATTTTATATAAGCCAGCCTCCACTGCCGCACGACAGGTCCCACTCAGGACACCTGGACCTGTCCCTGTTTCTCGGGCTTCTACCCCCATATGGGAACTGGTTAAACCAGAGCACGCATTAAACTGAACAGTCATGCACCACCAGTCAGAATTGACAGACTCACTCCACCACAATATGATTACAACTTACACCTTAACTCAGAAATGCCTTGCCTAGATATGCTACTAAAGAATACAAGATATAAAATTAGGACTAATCGTTTTATCATTTATATAAATACGACTATAAAAGGAATAATTCGTTTTTAAATAATATAAACCGTATTTAATAAATTGATTTTTTATTTAATAAATTGATTTTAAATGAAAACAACTGAATGTGCAAATTAATTTCCAAACATACTATTGGCAGCAAAATTATTGGAGCGCTAGCAGTAATTCTCATGTAAAAAATGTACACTTAATAGTTTTTTGTTAAATAAATCCTTTACGAATCTTGTTCTTAGACTGTCTAAGAACATGACTAGACAAGGCTTTAAACATATTAGATAATTCATTTGGGGAATTCTTAATATCATAATTTTTAGAAGTTATTTGTTTAAATGCTGAATTTTCATACGTATTTTTAGCATTCTCACATAAAAGTATTTTTAAATATTATATAATGAATGAAACCAGAAAGTAATACCTATATATCTTATAATATATTGTTAAGCATTAATAATTTAATATCGAAGGAAAAAGATAAAAATTAGTTAGCAGGAGGCATTTTAAAAATCTCCATTAAAATCAAAATATTTAATTATATTTTGCTAAATTTAAACAACTTTCTCCATCCCTTTAAATAACAATTATGAAATGGCTGCAAAAACTTCTAATCTTTAGTAATCAACCTTTATTATGTAAACTATTACCTACTCATATAACATTTTAATTTTTTTAATTACGCTTTTATGCCTAATTTTTCGAAATGATTTAGCTTTATCTTTATAGATTATTTTTTTTTTATTATTATTCTTTATATATATATATATTTACGGTACTTTACTTATTTATACTTTTTCTTTAGTTCATATGTCTCACGCAGTTCCCAATTGCTTTTCTTTGTTTTTCCTTCCATGTGTATATGACAATCATCTTTCATCTGTTTTCTTTTTCTTTGTTTAACGTTTCATTAAAATTTAATATTATCCGAGGTCATATTCATATATATTTTATTAGACGTGAAGAATATTGATTGACAAATGATTCTGTAAATATCAAATACAAAAAAAAAAAAAAAAAAAACTAATTAATAATAGTCTACTCTACAATAGGAAAGAAATGTTTATTGCATTATAATTACTCTACTTACTCGCCATCTTTCCCAATTTCGTTGTTCTTAATTAAGAGAAGTTTTTTTTTTTTTTTTTTATAGTAAGAATTTTTATGTCACGTTCATAATGATTTAATTCTGTATTTAATAAAATATAAATTTATTTCTGTTGTCTCAGTTAAGTGGATTTATTTTGTACTAAAGCTGTGCAGTGGAGTATAGGCGTCGGACTGAAATTCAACCCTAGGGGTGGACCGGTAAGCATAGAATCACATTTCTGATTCTCTACGATGGAGATAGCTTTCCCATTTCCGTAGCCCTCGGAGTTTTTAATTTTAAGGCACATAGACGATACTGTTGCTACGATGTGTTTTTCGTGTACCAGCCACCAGCAATGCACATGAGAGTCTTTGGCTGGCTAAGAGATCGAACTCGTAAACATCTGATTGCGACCTCTATGCTCAGCCAACTGGGCAACCTCGAACACTTTCTCTTTATTAATTTCGTTTTATACAAATTTTAATAAAGGATTTAAGATAAAATTTAAACCATTTCTAGACAAAAAATTATTAATAAACAAGGCAATAAGAATGTAAAGAAAAAAAAAAGAACTTTATTAAATTTGTTATTTTAGTAAAGGATTTAGGGTAAAATTTAAACTATTCATAGACACAAATCATTAATAAACAAAGCAACAAGGAAGTAAAGAAAAAAAAAAAAAAAGAAGAAGGGAATCATAGATATAATAATTTATATAAATCTATCATCTCCATGTTAACGAGCAAAGATTTTTGATGCCGAAAAAGTTTTTTAGCATCAGCCATTAGAGAGTTAAAACTCGAAAATAATAATAGAATAGAATGTTAATGAATGTTGAAAATGCCGAAATATTGCGTGACTTTTAAGTATTCTAATAAATATATGAAAAGAAATGGGATAAGTTTTCATAAATAAGTTATACTCAAGTAATTTATTAAAAATATAAATTTTATAATCAGTTGCTTTGTTATTATTATGAAACAATTACTGTCTTCATATTTAGTGGAATGCTTTTTTAAATTTTAATATTTTTAATATTTTATATTAGTAAGTAATATGAAATTCTCAAATTTTTTTTAAATGTAGTTAGCAGCCACAGAAGTTTTAGTATATAACTAAGTATGTTGTGATTACCACAATACTTTCTTCTATATATAATACTACACAAATTTACACAATACAAATTATTTATTCAATTATAATTTATTAAAATTATTTTTCATGATGAATGTAGACGATTTTTATCTCAAAGAACTATAATAATAAATACTGAAAGAAAGAAAGTCAGTTTTGTGCAGACATGAGTATACATGAGTATATTAAAAAAAAGAAAGGAAAAAGACAAGAAAGAAAGAAAGAAAAAATGGGTATCTGGAGTTTTTCATTCTCTTTTAGTACATAAATTTTATTTGCTAAATTATCTTTGTCTGTTCCCGTGTATATTCTCACGGGAAAACATATCCATAAGAGAGTAAAATGGCAGTCTTTTTCCAAATGAAAAGCCCCCCCCCCCTCCCACTCATTGATCAATCCATGTCTTATTACTATATCTATGAAGGGAACACGAGAAGTGTAGGAGGAAAATTGTCAGGGGCTGATTTAATAAAACTCGAAACTTCTATAAATAACATATTATGAAGACGCACAGATATTTAGTACAGCAATAACAACAGAAAATATTTGCAAAAACTTTAATTAAAGATTAGTTAAAAGTATTCGACGTGGAGACCCACGCTTCTCCTAATTTTTTCTTTTGTTTTTCTTCACTTCCTTGTTGCCATTCTGCACAATACAAAACGAATACTCTTTCTTTCTAAACTCTTTCTAGGCAACTCTAAAACCTTTCTCACATGGGTGTAGATATTTTCAAAATTTTAAATAGGGATAGGGGTTTAAAAAAACGTGGTTATAGATTTTTTGGAACTGGAAATAGATTGTGCTTACTTCGAAGGCTGTAAAATTAAAAGGTAGAAATAGGTCAGAGTGTGGCAACACCATTGTTGACCAACACCAATATGAAGGAAGCGGGGAAGACACTATCGAAGGCAACTGGGGCCAAAATAAAGGTTTTAACCGAATTCAATAGAATATTTCTTTAATTTTTATAATTATTTCTTATATATTACTAGAAAAAGTTATTTTAGTCTTACTTTAAAAAGTAGCAGGAATTTTTTTGCACCCATACTATCGCTATTGGTAATCGTAATTAGAGCATATCTTGAAAAAAACATGTGTACATATAACCTGTGATTCTATAGTCACTTCCGACCATAAATTTTCCTTCTGAATATGTACGTTTTAGTGAACTGTGTGGCTCCTTAAAGTTCATGTCGTGATTTTTTTAATCACCATGAATATGCATATATATATTATGTATGTATAAATAAATGAAATAAAAAATAAATATATTAGCAAAAGCTAAAAGTATCTTGGTAACCACAACACTTTTAGCTTTTGATAGTATCTCGTGAATAATTTTTCAATGCAATTTCGAGCTATAATTAGGCTGACCAGATCAAAGTACCTTTATAATAGAGAAGCATTAAAAATTGCTACAATTACCAAATTATGGATGTATTTTTTCATCTATATATATAAAAATGAATGTTTGTCTGTATGTGCTTTATAAAATCGTAAACGGCTTGACCGATTTCGATCATTCTTTTTTTGTTTTTTTCCTTATAGGTCAGGGATGGTTTAGGAAAAAAAAAATTGAAAAAAACTTTAAAATTAATTAAAATATGAAAATAATAAACTTATTGACTTATATTGACTTAATATAAGCCATTTAAATTTTTAATTGTTGCCAAAAAAAGTTTACGAGATGTATTTATTTATTGTTTTCAGCATAAAATGAAATATGCTTTCACGCGAAAAGTAGAAAATACTAAATGTTAAATTGGTCGATGAGAAAATGACACTTTATAATTTCAAAATGAAATAGTAATATTACAAATCTAACATATTTCTTCTGAATTTTATATCACAGAATTTTTTTATATACCTCAACTTCATATATTTTTTTTTTTTTTTTTAGTATGGCGGATGAAACACGCTTGGCATAAACGTTAATTCAGCAATATATTAATGGTATTTTCTTATTGATAATTCTTGACAATTTTTTATAATTTTGATGCTGAAGTAGATCGGACATTTTTCGCCAAGGAAAAGATAGAAAGAAATACGCAAGCTAAGTGATGACGTCACTTGCCGTTCGTGGATGCAAGAAAAATATTTCCTATGTTAAACGCCCATTGGATTTTTTGTAAATAATTATTAAAAATCGAGGAAAAATATTTCCCGATTTTAATCCCCGTATTTAGGTATAGATATGTATTAGTTATCATGTCCATGCATTAGATTAAGTTATTTTTGTTGTAAAATTGACAAAATTAGAATTTTTAATTTCAAAACTCTAGAAAAAAAAATGCCAAACTTCCATATTCGATTGAAAACACAAACATTTCATTTCAAGGGATGATATTTACACAATATCCTACTAATATACTGATTAAAAGGGAAATGATAACTATTCTATCATAATTTGAAGTCAAATTTGTTTTCAAATGTCTAAATAAAGTATCTAATATAAGATACTAATATGTTGTAGCGGAATAGATTTGATATCGGTCATCCTTGGTAGAAAAATAAAATATCGCCAAATTATTTGGCGAACATAATTTAATTCCTTTCAAAAATCATGGTTATTTTTACAACTTATTTTAAGACAGTAATGACTACTATGAAACAATATTTCGTACAATGCATATTACGAAAATATACATCTGGCATGTATATTTTCGTATTACGTTTTGATCACCAAATACAATAAGCGCCAAGAACGACAGAGTTTTAAAATTTAAAATTAAAATTTTGTGAATTTGACAGCAAAATAACTCAATCTAACACATGCACATGATAACTAATACATATATGTACCAAAATATGGGGATTAAAATCGAGAAATAATTTTCTTCGATTTTTAATCGTTTTTTAGAAAAAATCCAATGGGAGATTAACATAGGAAATCATTTTCTTGCATCCACGGACGGTCAGTGACGTCACACTTCGCTTGCGTATAGGAACAATAATCGCATAAATTTTATTTTGGTCTAAAACGGCAACAAAAATTTAAAAGTCGCCAAGGGCATTAAGGCTGTACCATGATCAAGTTTACATATTAATTTATTTATTTTTCTATATACCAACTACTATTAACTAAGCATGAAGTATATATAACCACAAAATAATAATAATTGTCTCATGCGATAGAAGTAGCCGATCATAGCATATTGTAATATTATATTTGGCTTGAAATTGCTGTCATTCTATGGTTGATCGATTAAATCAAATAAATATAGAGAATAACTTGAAAGCAAATATTATGTACATCACGTATAATGTTGCTCATATATAACTAGGATTCAAATATAAAGGGCTACATCAAAATTTTCGATACTGTCCGTATCGAAATTGTCATATATGATAAGCACCTAAATGGAAGCCCACGGGTAAGTCATTGTCATAGGCAATAGGGACAGTTATCGCGGAATGCGAGGACGAACAAGGCGCTGCCGAAGGTAGGGGAACCCAAAGCGAATTTTTGAGCGATTTCAGTATTATTATTTTCTCTTTTTTTCATAAAACTATATAGAAAAGAGTTTCCATCAAATACAGTGACCAGCGAAGCGGGCAAAGCCTGCTAGTTCCTAATAAATAAAGACTAAAAATAAAGTGTTAATGATTAATAATTTAGTTTCTACAATTTTTTAAAACTTAGAAAAATGCCTTCAAAAAAAAGGGCGTCCCCATTTGTTCCCAGAAAATGGGGACCTTTGGTCAGTATAGCTATAATAGATAATGATTTTTTCTTTTCCTCATGGAAAGATGTCTTGAAACATCTTACTGCTTTTTCTCCGCCCTGCATTTGAGGGTTTTTCTGGTTTAATTGTTATTTTTTCTGGTTATATTTATTTATTTTAAATTTTTATTTAAGTTTACATATCTTTTTACTGATGCTTTTTATTGCGCATTCAGTATGTAAATTCTGGTTTAATATACGTTATTTTATTTATTTTTGATAGTTTTTCCTCTTCAACTATATATATATATATATATATATATAGGGCGTATATGTATAATAATGTATGGATGTATATATACATCCATAGTGAGTAATGTAGACCGGTTGTCGGCCTGGATAGCTCAATTGGTAGAGCCTTGACCTTGTAAATCAATGATCCGGGGCTCGACTCCCGGTCCAGGCATTATTTTCACTCAGTCGAAAAAAATAAGTATATATACATATTTAATTCAATTCATATACGCACTATACATATTACAATATTTAAAATAAAAAAAATTTTAAACCTTAAGAAATGTAAGCAAAACTCTTTCTTATATTTCCTATAGTTTATCCTTGTCACCTTTATATTAAATTCTATTTTGCTTTTACCAGGAAAAAAGTCTTTCTTTGTGTGTAAAGTTTTGCTGTCTAAAAAATGTCTAGGTTTTCTGTAAAGTTAAATTTTATTTTGATCTTTAATATATATATATATATATATATATATATATATATACTTTTAAGGTTTAAGAATAAGTTAGTTTCTTATGTAAGAAACTGCGAATTGCGTGAAAAACTTTTCTGAAAGAAATATAAAATAGAATTTTAAAAGCTGTTGAATGTTATAATATTATTTAATAAACTTACTTCAAAAGTTATACAATAATAGTTTTTAAATGTCTATTGTTCAAAATAACGTGTGCCACAGACTTTTGACTTTTGAGAGTCGTATAATATTAAAAAGTATTTTTTGTGAAATTTATTTTTTAATATGCATGCAGAAATATAAAAAATAAGCTAAGAAAAAAAAAAAAAAAAAAAAAAATTGATGTATATTGGAATACGTTATTGAGAAAGACATTACCTCTAATATGCCCTTTTATGATGAGCGAAAAAGTGCAAAGCTAGCTTTATAAAATGCCCTTCTTCAAATTTAATTAAACATTGTTTTTCTATAAAATGTATAATTTTTAATTGAAAGAACGCCAGCTCTCAAATTATGAAATGTCAACCCAAGCCTGGCCTTGAATTTAATTAAATATTAGTCTTCTTTAAAACTGTCTGACCGCCTTTAACACCTAGATCCGGTCACTGAGCTGTATTTTTTTTTTTTTTTTTTTTTTTTTTTTTCTGCAATAAACTTATAATTCAAAATTATATATTTATGAAATTTTAAATTTTTTTTTTTAATGTCAAAATAATAACAATAAGGACTATAATGATGTGCACAATTACATTTTAAATTTCAAGTTTAAGTAAACATGAGTTTGGTATGTTCAAAATATTGTGCAGTGGAAACAACATTAAAAATTGTCTCTTTGCAAAAGTGGTCAGAGGGTTAAAATCTCAAATTTTCAACTGAATTTAGCGAATTTTTATTCAACTGCCAATTTACAATCAACAATTTTTAACCAGTTTCGAATTTTGTCAAAACGGATTAGAAATTCGTGAATTAAAAAAAAAAAAAAGTGTGTGTGTGTGTGTACTCCAATAATAATTAAAAAAAAAAATCACGAGCGATCATTTAACATAACTTGAAAGACTGCCAGATCACAAACTTTTAAATATCAATGAAAATTTGTCTGGAAAAAAAAATACACATTTTAAATAATTATTGAAAATCTCTGTAAAAACTCTAATAGTCAACCGAATTTACGTATTTTTAAACTGTGATCTCATAATCATTATTTATTTCCAGATATAACAAATATACGGAATTTTACAAAACTTTTTATTTGTTCGACATTGACAAAAATTGATGTTGATAAGATTCCTTATACAATGGTGATCAGAATTATAAGGACAACTAAAACTGCACAGAAAAGGCTTATTTCTGAAATAAATAAAGTGAAATGTGTACATGAAATGCTTTTTTATGCTATAAATCATTATTGAATGCAAAACATTCGAAAATGTGAAATATGAATGCTTTACTGCAATTAGCAAAAAATGCCATTGTTAAAACTGGACAAAATTATAATATTTTTATTTTTTTTTATTTGTGCAGACAGTTTTTTTAAACATTGATTTAACTTTTTACTTTTTATTTGAAGAAACTCTTAAAATCTACGAATGGCAAAAATAATACCAAAAACCTTATTGTGCTAATATATTTCATGATTCAACATCGCCTTTGGGAAACTTTTATATTTAATATGTCTAAATTATAGTAATAACGACGTGTTTGAGAAATTTTTACATTTAATACATCTAAATTTGAGTAATAACGTCTAACGAAAAATTTACTACAATGCACCAATATACCTTATATATTTATTTATTTGTGTATTTTGTTGAATTACTAGCAAATAATAAAATTTTCAAATATATAAAAGATATTTATTTTTAGTATTACTTTCCAAAGCATGTCTTTAATGTTTGACATTTTAATTTAGTCTGAGAACGAAATAAATATTTTCTCTTTTTTTTCTCTCTGCGAAACAAAGGGTGATATTTGTCTAATGTCATTTACACTGTCAAATACGTTTCAAATTAATCCATACAAGTTTGGTTCTTCCTTTAAAAGTTACATGTTATTAGGGGGGAAAAAATCAAATACAGTAAATATTTACTTGTCTTTTAAAAGACATGTCTAGGATATTTGAGATATATTAAGTAACAACTTACAGTATATCTCAAATTTTTTTAGTTCCCTTTTATTATATATTATATTTTGATCTTTTTATTTATAAAAATGAATAAAATACTGGTTATCTATAAAATATCTAACACAATTTCATACACCGAGAAAAAAATATACCGCCTTCCTCTAGAATTAATAAGTGGCCATTTTCTAAATTCCTTAACTAGAAATATAGATTTCGAGCTATACGCATAAGGCACGCCAATAAACTGAATAGACGAAATGATCGAGAATTTCTAGTTTACACATTTTTAGATGGTGAAACAATATTCTGAAAGTTCCGAATATTCTTAATCTTTTGTATTGCGAGAAATTCTCGTTTTATTTTCTAGAATTAGGTAATAAACCAAGATTATAGTTGCTAAAACCCGCCTCTTGTAGTCTCATTTATTTTCAGAGATTTTTAAATAACTTTTTCCTTGATAATATATACAAATGCTCTAGAATTCTAATAGGGGCTTCTAGAACTTGCTTTCCAAGGGGACTAGAATTTATAAAGATGACATGGAACTATTTTTTCTAGAAACACAATTTTGATTTTAGATCTCAGTTACAGAACTTTTCTCCCTGTATTTAATAATTCATTAAATAATAAAAAATAGATTTAAGTTAATAACGTTAACAGTTAGATGGAACTAAAGAATTTTATAGCCCTTGTCAATGAATTTCCATATGTGCGCCCTCCATTGTATGCAAAATATCAAAACGGTACTTGATTTCACTCCAGGTACGGACAAGCATGTCGTCATTCTTAGCGACTATTGCGGTTGTAATCTTAGCCGATGTCCTTTATAAATCCCCAAAAGCAAAATTTTAGGGGCGTCATATCAGTTGCTCTCGGTGACCAAGATATTAGGGCCACTTGCCAGTCCAATTTCTAGTAAAATGATCAATCAAAGAATTACGAAAAATGGTACTCTAACGGGGGGATGAACCATGTTGTTGTAAACAAGATATGCGGCTCGAGTTCTAGCTATAAGAAAATTTCTAACATGGCTAAACAAGGGAGAAATGTGTGCTTCTTAAAAGTGAATATTTCTGGCATAGATTTCTGTAATTTCTCTGTGCTTGCGTAATTGATTTCGTGTTGATGAATCACCATAAATTCTGAGCTTTCTCGTGTGGTGTTATTATTCTTGTTAATATCCGATTGAACGAAACATTGAACGAACACATGAGAAGTAAACGTACACTGCGAAAACATTCTGTAACTGACATCTAGAATCTAAATTGTGGCTCTAAAAAAAAATAGTTCCATATCATCCTTATAAATTCTAGTCCCCTTTGAAAGCGAGTTCTAGAAACCCCTATTAGAATTCTAGAGCTTTTGTCTATATTCTTGAGGGCAAAGTTATTTAAAAATCTCTGCAAATATATACGAATACAAGAGGCGAGTTTCAGCAACTATAATCATGGTTTATTACACAATTCTAGAAAATCAAGCGAGAATTTCTCTCAATACAAAAGATTCAGAATATTGTTTCACCATCTAGAAATGTGTAGGCTAAATTTCTCGATCATTTCGTCTATTCAGTTTATTGGCGTGCTTTATGCGCATAGCTCGGAAATCTATATTTCTATTTAATTGATTTAGAAAATTACCACTTATTCATTGTAGATGAAGGCGGTGTATTTATTTCTCAGCGTAACTTTGTATTCTAACCGTGGCCAGAAAACAAAATACAGAAATATACAATTAATATGATGCGCCGCAGACGATATTTCTGTACCCCGGAAGTAAAGGACACCATATACATTTACCGAAAAGAGTTAGTACTATATTCTTTATGTGTAGTTTTTGCTTTATATAGAGGGATTAAGTACAAATGTCAATTTGTGGTAAAGGAAGTAAGACAGCGGAAAACGAAAAAATGCTCATTTCCTTTATTCGGGACAAATGTATTTCATCGTAGCACATCAAAGGCATGGTGTTTACTCTTTTTACAAAATAGACATGGTGTACTTTACCTCCGGCGTACACATTTACAAAAGTGAAGTTCTTCAAACAAGACAAGGGAACCTGCAGAAACTATCACATTATAAAAGAAAATATTTGAGTTATTCTATAGATTAATCTTTAAGCTTTGTTTATATCTTTATGGTTTCATGAATTAATAAATATCATAATGTGTCAGAACTTTAATAGACACCTTGTATTTTAACGTATAAACACGATGCACTTTAAAATATTAACCTTCAAAAAGAAACTTTCCCAATTCCCTACCCTTTTTTATATATACCTATACATAGTTCACGTTAAGTAACATTCATTGACAATAAATATCTAGTGAGTGATGTTTTATACAGAGAAAAAAAATATATACCGCCATCCTCTAGAATGAATAAGTGGCCATTTTCTAAATCCCTTAAATAAAAGTATAGGTTTTCGAGCTATGCGCATAAGGCACGCCAATAAACTGAATAGACGAAATGATCGAGAATTTTTAGTTTATACATTTCTAGATGTTCAAACAATATTCTGAACATTCCGAATATTTTGAATCTTTTGTACTACGAGAAATTCTAGCTTGATTTTCTAGAATTGGGTAATAAACCAAGATCATAGTTGCTGAAACCCGCCTCTAGCAGTCTCATTTATTTTCAGAGATTTTTAAATAACTTTGCCCTCGATAATATAGGTAAACGCACTAAAATTCTAGTACAGGCTTCTAGAACTCGCTTTCCGAGGAGACTAGAATTTATAAGGATGACAGGGAACTATTTTTTCTCGAGCCACAATTTAGATTCTAGATGTCTGTTAAAGAATTTTTTATCAGTGTATATAGCAGTATTTCTTTCTAATTTTATTCCTTCCCATATGCATGGTTGAAAAAGTATTGTTTATGGGACAAATTGTCGAAATAGAGTTTTTGTTATATTTATAAGTTTTGAGGTCCCTTGAATACGAAAAATATATGTTTTTAGCGGTTGGACACTCTCTCTCTCTCTCTCTCTCTCTCTCTCTCTCTCTCTCTCTGTGCGTCTCTCTGTGTGCGTCTGTTATCAGCATACCTCAAGAACAAATGAATCCTTGCGTTCAGAAAGGACTTCAGTCCTTAAAAACATTTTTGGAGAAAACCGAAAAAAATATTTATCTCCTTTTCTGTAAGTGCAAAATAATCTGAAGAAGAAATTACACTTGTGGTCCAGTGTTTAAAAAAGTTTTCTGGGACTTTTTTTTTTTTTTTTTTTTTTTTTTTTTAAATGCACAAAATTTAGGTCATAGAGAAATTAAAACCCTGGACTGGACTAAAGCACTTTTTGTCCGCATTTAGTAAAGACATGGATTTATTTCACTTTTCTGTTAACGTTTAAGAAATAATCTTAAATATTCATCTTTATTTGTGAATGAAGGATGTATTTTAGAATACATCCTTCATTCACAAAAACATTTGAAACATTTATTGAAACATTTATTTGACTTTTTTAGGCAACACAGAGAAAGTTTAAGACCTTGTGTTGAAGCCTTTTCTGCATGCATGTAAAAAGTATGTGCATTTCTCTCAATTCTGTGTAATCTTATAAGAAATAATATTAAATATTCATCTTTATTTGTATGTGGATAACGTTTCTTTATACCCAGTGTTCCTTATATATACAGTCGAACCTCGTTAACGTGAATTTCAAGAGGGATAAAAATGTGTTCATGTTATCAGTAGTTTATGCTATCAGCACCTAATCTTCATATAACTAAACTAATCTTCATTTTGTCGGAGATTGTGGAAATAGCTCACGTTAAAAGTAATGCGCGTTAACAGTGTTTGCGTTAACAAGGTTCCACTGTATTATATTTCACACACAAATAATGTTTCAACTTTATTTCTATAAGGATAATGATCAAAAGTTTTCAAAGAATGAAATATTTTTTAAAATGGATATTTCACCTATTAGACCGGCAGTCTAACTTAATTTTATTCTAGAGAGAAATTTGTTTTATAAATTCTGTACTGATAAGTATAAAGGATTTAAGTCCATATTCTTGATTTTTCAGTAGACGAAAAATAAAGTTAAACTAACTAAAAACAAATCAGAAGAATCGATTAGGGAAAAGGGATTTCGTTGGCTTATACCCTTTATACCATTCGGTGATTGTCAACCTTTATTTAATAACAAGAAAAATTGAATTAAATATTTTACACCATACATGGATGGTAAATTTCTGACTTGAACCTTTTTTTACCAATGGATTTTCTCAAAGACTAAAGGACATAGATTTAAATCATTTGTACCAATCGATAGAGATTTTTTTTTCTGAGTCTGACTATGTACTTAACTCAAAATCGATATTTTTGGACTTAAATCCTTTATACTTATCAGTACAGAATTGCTCATTACATAATTCATTTTTTTTTTTTTTAATTCCGTTTTCACATATAAAAAAAAAAAAAAAAAAAAAAAAAAAAAAAAAATCTACAATTGTTAAAATGTTTCTAGTCTTCAATGTTTTTATTTTTTATTTTTTTATTTTGAATCTATAAAGTGCAAAATATGCTCTTAGTTAATTTTTCGCACTTAACAGTTTTAAAATGAAACTTTAAAAATTAAAAAAAATAATAATAAATTTTGAAAAGCGTTGCATGTATTGTCCTACAAGTCATAATTTTTTACAGTGTATGCATTTACTATTAGTGTTACAGTGTGCATTTACTATTTAGAGAATGCAACTTATATTATTTAAAATTTTGTTACAACACAATCATTACTGAAAATTCCATTCTTAAATTTATTTCACAGGAATACCCAAAAAAAACAAGATACATTAGGCTCCATCGTACAAACATATAAACTGACCGAAAAACGCTCAAGTGCCATATACAGTGAAACCCTGATCTATCGTTCCCGCATCCATCGTTTTTCCCGCATTGATCGTTTTATTTCTATGGTCTCTATACAAATTGCATTTAAATAATGTTAATGAAACCCGCATGTATCGTGCTTCAAAAAGTCGTTTTCCCGCATTCATCGTTGCAAAATTTTTCTCCTGAGCTTCTACAAGTTTTCTCTTGAATCTCAAGCGGTCCCATATGCCATACAAACTGGAATTACTTCTATTTTCCCCATTCCCAACTATTTTCTCCATTTCCATGGAGGAACAAAATTGTGATGCTATGTCTCCGAACCATCTATTCATTTTGTGATTTCAGTATGGCAGAAGTAACCTCTTCAGTAATCCAGAAAACTGTTTCGTGAAATACGGTTTCGTGGGAAAAAACGATGAAGAATATTAAACAGAAAAGCAAGAAAATGATGATGATGATGATGATGATGCAGATGAAGAGTGGTTGTGTGTAGCAGAGGATGCATCTGGTACAAAATTTAGTGATATTTGCATTAATCAAGACGTTGCAACATGCAGTATCCTAAATTATAGAAGAAATGTGTGATTTCAAAAAATGAAAATAATGGCGGAGAAAAAGAGGATAATTTTCAAGCCGATGACTCAATTATGACGTTTAAAAGTGCACGAACTTTTATATAAGCACATTAAATTACAGAAAAGGATCAGAAAAATGTTCCAAATCTGGATAAATTCCTATTTAACAACCATTAATTACTTATTGTTAGGAAAATCGTGTGAAGTCATTCGAGATTTCGAGATTTATTTATTTATTTATTAAAGCTTTTTTTTTTTTTTTTTTTTCTTAACAAAAAATTTTGAAAAATTTGAACAGACAACAGAATTAGCGTTCCCAATTCGGAAACGGTAAGAGATACTGTAAAAAAAAAAAAAAAAAAAAAAAAAAAAAAAAAAAAATTGGTTACAAAGTTAGAAAAGCATTGCTGCAACATTTTAATTTACTCCGGAGTATTTTTGCCCTCGCCTTCCCACCATTTTATTTATAGAATGTTTCTCTCCGGTTGTAACAACAATAAAATAAGAAAAAATACTCAAAATAAAAGTGGTAAGGAATAAAGGCGGAGCTAAAACTGTTTTGGAATAAATTAAAATGTTGGCAACTCTGTAAAAGTTCTAAATTTTGTTTCAAAAGACACCTTTCACGTAGTAATGCTGAGAAAAGAAAATTTAAAACGTGCATTTGTTTGGTCGAATTTACCCTAATCGTAGACGGGAAAATTCAGAGACAAACGAAGAAAATATTTTTTTTTTTTTTTTTTTTTTTTTTTACGAAAAACTAGCCAATGTCCTAATACAATGGTACTGCCCTTGTTCACGTTCGAAAGGACCACGGTTCAAACACTTTTTTATTTACTTTCTCTTACCCATAAATATGGTAGAGAAAATATTATTTTGGGCTCAAATTTTCGAAATTGAGTTTTTGATATCACTGTGAAAAAAAAAAAAAAAAAAAAAAAAAAACTCTTAAAAGTACAGGAAAATCTGGCAGCTGGGGTGCCAGTATTTCTCTGTCAAATATACAGGAGAAAACTGTACTTTTAACAAAAAACCTGTTTGATTTACAGGATTCCTGTGTAAAATGTATGCAAGCGATGCAATTTTACGGTTTTAAACTGTATATTTGACGGAGTAATACTGGCACCCCAACTGCCAGACTTTTCGTGTACTTTTAACAGTTTTTTTATGTGTATTTACACGTTTTGAGGTCCTCCTGAATCAGAAAATCACATTTTTAGCGGTTGGTTTGTGTGTGTGTATGTGTGTGTGTCTACCTGTAATTATCATATCTCAAGAACAAATTACAGCAGAAAGTCTAAACTCAGTATTCTAAATGTGTATCATATAGGGATGCTACACTAAACTTTTTATTGAGATCAAGCAGATGTTTCGTGTACAGGGACATCCAAGACAATTCAAATACATTATGTCAGTGGAGAAATTTTGGGGAAGTCTAGTATAACATCTATAGGCTGACTTAAAGCGGAATGAACAAAAAAAAATTATATGCATAAAGGCATGTTTTGTGTAGAATGTATTGTATGGAAATCATTCTATATTTATTTACAGGACTACCCAAAATGTTTGGATATAATGGGCCTATACATGGATAATGCTGGAATTGTAATTCATTTTGTGTTAAATGTTTTTCAAGTAAAGTAAATTTAAGCACACAATATTGTTTATAGTGCATATTTTTATACACAATATATACAGGGCTATTCAACATAGAGCTGAACTGATAGAAGTGCTTTGCTGCATTTTACTATGTCAACGAACACTGTTCAGGAATGAAAATTAATTTTTCATGCCTATACTATAAAGAAAGTATTTTTTAAAGTTCAATTTTTAACTTTGTTTTATATATATATATATATATATATATATATAATATCACGTTTTGAGAGACCCTGATTACGAAAATCCAATTTTTAGCTAGTTATCTGTATGTATATCCGTTATCATCATAACTTAAAAAGAAATAACTGCAAGAAATTCGAATTCGATATTTTGAAGTTAGTATTAGGTTGCCACTTAAAAATTTTATCAATATTGGTAATTTTGAAGTCAAATTAATACCAGCCTTGTATTTTTATTTTTGAAATAATTGTATGCGCTGTTGTTAAACGGGGTTTTGAGGGGGCTGCCCCCCCCCCCCCCACATGAAATTGCATGTCAAATAAATTAATTCCTAAACCAATTTTAGGTGCATTGAACTTTATCATTTTAAGTCATTGATCTCAAGACATATGCAAAATACCTTTAGATTATTGAAATGCAAGGGTAAGAGAAAGTCGTGTGAATGATACACCAGATTATTTTCTCTTTTCTTATGCTTTTTTCAATGTCACGAATTAGGAAAATCTTGACCAAAGAAACACGTGTCTTACCCGTTCTGCTTTCAACGTTATTGTTAAAAAGGTTATTTTTCAAACTAAACTGAACACGCTTTACAACTTTGTATTTGACTTTTTCCGCATATGTATCACCTTTTTCCGATTTAGGATAGCTAATTTCATTATTTGCCATAAGGTGGCGCTGTTAATGACGTACTTATGTTGCGTATAACCACTTTAATATGCGTAGACACTACGTTATATATGTTTTCAAATTTAGCTGGGTGGGGAAAGACCTTTAAAAATATCTTATACAGTAGAACCTCGATTATCCGAACCTCGATTAACCGAAACTCACCTCGATTAACCGAAACTCTCCGTTAACCGAAGTCGGTTTCTTCTTCACTTTTTACTTTCTTCTATATGTAATATAGAGAAAGTATTGGATTCGCGAAAATTTTCGACCTCCGTTTTTTGACGGATCTACACGTTTTGGGATGTCCTGAACACGAATTGATAGTTTTTAAAAAATGTCTGTCTGTCTGTCTGTCTGTGTGTCTGTCTGTCTGTCTGTCTGTCTGTCTGTGTGTCTGTATCATTTTTTTGTGGACGCTGTATCTCACGAACCAATGAATGAAATTTAACCAAACTTGGTATTTAGTTGCACCCTGACATGAACTGGTGCCCATTAGATTTGGGGATCAATAGCTCAACAGGTGGCGCTGTGATCGCATTTTATAGGACAAAATTCCGTATAAATGGGCATAATGAGAGTTATTTTAAACTTGTGATTGTAAAATTAATATGAATTATTGATAATAGTAATAGTTAACTAGGAAAAAAAATTTGTGCATGGGGGGGCATCGGTTCCCCCCCTGGGGGGAAAGTACCCCCCGGGGGGGTTAAATTTTGAAGATGGGTATCATTCGAAAGATCTCGTCAATACCTTTAAAACGAATGGTTGAACCATAAATCTGTGATAATTTAAAACAAAGTTATCGATTTTTTTTTACTTTTAACAAAAAAAAAAAAAAAAACTTAGAAAAAAAATCGTTTTTTTTTTTTTTTTTTTTTTTTTTTTTAAACGAAATTTTACCAAACTTGGTATTTAGTTGGTCCCCGACATAAACTGGTGCTGATTATATTTGCGGATCAATAGCTCAACAGGAGGCGCTGTGATAGCATTTTATCTAAATTTTTAACATGGCAGAATAAGACAAAAATTCGTATAAATGTGCATAATAAGAGTTATTTTACACTTGTGATTGTAAAATTAATATGAATTATTGATAATAGTAGTACGTAACTAGGAAAAAATTTTTGTGCATGGGGGGCATCGCTTCCCCCCCTTGGGGGGGAAGTACCCTTAAAAAAAACAAGTACCCCTCCAAAAAAAAAACCCTTAGAAAAAAAAATTGTATTTTTTTTTTTTTTTTTTTTTTTTTAAATATTGTTACTGATTGAATATGTATAGGAAAATATAGAAGAAAGTCTTGTGGTGGCCACAACATACTAGTTTTTTTTTCACTTTCTACTATCATCCAAAATTTTCTTTTAACAAACATGTATTTTTAAAGTTTTTTTTTTTTTTTCCACATTCCTTTTGTATGCAAGCCATCCTTTCCAAACTACGAGTGCTGATAAATATTTTAGATGATTATTGATGAATTCTCGATTATCCGAAAATTTCGATTATCCGAAGTAAGTTCGCTCCCAATTACTTCGGATAATCGAGGTTCTACTGTATATGAAAAACAAAGATTTTTTTTTCGTCTTATTATAATCATACTTTGAAGATAAATATATTTCTCTAAATATGTACATGAATGTAATTAAAATATCCATAAAAAGATGTATTATTTTCTAAACAATTACTTTGCATTATTATGTACTCATTATTTTGTCCGAATCAAATATCCCAGGACATACTGAAAATAACCTTTTAGTTTATATTATCTCGCATATCCTAAAATTACTATACCGGGGATGTTCTAGACAAGTTTCATTTTCTTAGCTTCAACTTATTTCGTATAACAAAGGAAAACATCATTTATTCATAATCTTTACATGAAAAAGGGTTTTTTATTATAGGAATCTAAATATTTATCTTATCATAATATTATCTAAAAGTAAGTTTGTACACATTTTGACAAATTGGCTATTAAGGAAAATGTCAATAATTGTATATTGTCTTAACCGAATGATGTCCGCAATTTTATTTTCATAGAGACTATAATTAGAGCATCTATTATAAAACCTCATAATGTTATAAATAGAGAAGCTTACATATGATGTAATAAGAACGTTTATTAAAGTTTAATAATTTTCAATTTCTTCTATATTTAAGAAAAGAAGGCACGGTAATCGTAAAAATTTTCGACTTCAGGTTTTCAATGTATTTATACGTTTCAAGAGGTCCATAATTGACCGTCTTTAGAAAAATTATGTATGTTTGTCTGCGTGATAAAAATTTTGTTGCATCTCTAAATCAAGAACTAATGCGAAGAATTATATTTAGATGCACATTGATATATAATGATATTTATCAGCACTAGCTGAATATCGGCAACAGATGGTGTCGTTCCTTCTTTCATAATTTTTAATGTGACAATTAAGCACAAAATTTCTTCTACACGGTAAAAAAATTGCTTTTTTTGTCGCCAGAAATTCTGTGTAATTTGAGAAAATACGCGTAATTTACGGAAAAATTACGTTGTCAGAACGTATTTTCTCGAATTACAGAGAATTTCTGGCAACAAAAAAGGCAATTTTTTTACAGTGTAAGTGTACACCATGAATTTTCTAATCTATAGGTATGAAACAACCATTATGATGTTAAAACGTTTTATTTACAAAAGTAATATTCAACCAGGGTATTGAATGATTTTTCTCGAAGTTTTTATGGGGCTCCAAAAAGTAAATATTCGAAACGAAAAACTGAACGATTTTTCAAGGTACGGAAACTTCTTCTTTTATGTATTATGCAGAGAAGATGAATAGAGAACTTATGGCAAAATCATTTCCACAAGGTCACTGAAGGTCACAAAAATATGATTTTTTTTATTTATTTATTTATTTTTATTATTTATTTATTTATTTATTTATTGCCATTTTAAAGGAATAATTATAATAGTTTTATAGGTATTTTAATAGTATAGGAATAATTATTATAGTTTTTATAGAATTTAGACCAGTTTTTAGTAAACCTTATTAACTGTACCTTGAACGTTTTTTTTTTTTTTTTTTTTTTGTAAAATTAATGATTATATATTTTAGTGAATATTTTACTTTGTATTTTTACACAGTTTCAGCACTTGTAACTCATTACTAAACTAACGCGCGTGTTAAGTATTTCTCCCTCCCACAATTACTAAATATTCTGTGGCATCATGTAAGCCCTTTTTGATACGCCCTCTAGTGAGGCAATGTAAAAGTTCAGCAGTAGAGAAAAATACGTTGGCCGGTAAGCGTCAACTTTCTCCAACTCAAGAAATAAACATAAATAATTTTATTAATATATATGGTCCGTCGTTTACTTACCATAAGTGGTCCTGGTCGAGCCCAGGAGTCGAACACGCGATAATGGATGCTACCGAAAAAAATAAATTTAAACAGTTAAATAGAACGCGAGGTCGAATCAAGGCAAAACTAACGAAGATTAATAGTTTTGTAACGGATTTCAAGGAATCTCATGATTCTAAAATAGACAGCATTAATATTGAAGAAAGATTAAAGGTCATCATTGAACTAAAAGATGAAATCGATGCTCTATTTAAGGAATACATTCTAATAAATCCTGAAGAAGAAGAAACTTCATCGACTATTGATACAGCGATTTATGACTTAGAGGATCAAAGATCGGCTTTAGGGGTAAGTTTAAAATGCTTACTTTCTAAAATAAATGTAATAAATATGAATGACTCTTTAATTCATGAAAATAAGAATTCTAAATCATCCAATTCTAAATCATGTGATTCACACTGTAAACTACCACAAATTCCATTGCCGACATTTAGCGGAAAAATAGAAGAATATTCAACTTTCATAGTACAATTTAAAAATATGATTGAAAAAAATGATAACTTAAATGATGAAGAAAAGTTATTTTATTTAAAGGCTTCGTTAAGCGGAGAAGCGAAATCTATTGAATCAACCAATGACACATTTCAGTCATTGTTGTTAGCGTTAGAAAAACGTTATGAGAATAAAAGAGTTGTGGTAGACACTTATATTCAATCAATATTAAAGCTAGAAAAACTACAATACGAATCCGCGAGAGGATTAAAACAAATTACTGACATTGTCAATAAATCGTTAAGAGCATTAAAACTGCTTAATTTAGATTCTAATAACTTATCAAATGCTATGATTGTTAATATAATACTGGATAAATTGGACAAAGATACGCGAAAGTCATATGAGTTATCACTATCTTCTAAAGAAATTCCATCATTAAATGATTTAATAGAGTTTTTACAGTCAAGATCTGTTGTTTTGGATCAATTAGGTAAATTAGAAAAAGAGAAAAATCAAAATAGATATCAACATTCTGTAATTCGAAACCAACATTCAGGAAATAAACAAAATACATTTTTTATAAATTCCGATAAGGATGCAAATAAAAAATCCTTTCCAAAACAGTGCATATTATGTAACGATTTTCACGCTCTATATAAATGTGATAAATTTAAGAGCTTAAATGTCGAAGAAAGGATTAATATAGTCGAATCACACAAATTATGTAAAAATTGTTTAAAATTCCATTATCATCCCTGTAATTCTACATACACATGTAAAATATGTTCTGAAAAACATAATACTTTGCTTCATTTGAGTGAACAGGAAATGATTGGCGCCTGCGATCTTTCATCACAAACCGAAAGTGAGGAAAGAAATCGAATAATGTCTTCTTCATTAACGACCAATGAAAGAGATTCTAGTAGTCTTTTATGTACTTTTTATGCGTATATTGAAAATGCCTTTGGAAAAAAAATAAAGGTAAAAGGAATCGCTGATTCCGGCAGTAATTTGAATTTTATAACATCTGAAGTTGCTAACAAATTAGGATTGAAATTAGAACAAACAAATACATCGATTATCGGCATAAATGGAGGAGAAACTATTGTTAAGAATAAACTGTCAGCTAAAATAACAAATGAAAAAAATGATTTTTCAAGGACTATTAACTTTGCTATTTTACATAAAATAGTGGACGAAACTCCAGCTAATAAAATTAACATTTCATCCTTAAACATATCATCAGAAATTACTCTTGCAGATGATAATTTTAACATTCCTAGCTCCATTCAAATTCTTATAGGAAACACTCTATTTTTTGAATTATTAAAAGAAGGTAAATTTAAATCACATGATGAGTGTTTCTTTTTTCAAAACAGTGTCTTTGGTTATTTAGTCAGTGCAACTGATAAATTTCAAGATTTTAATGCATCAAATTCGGAGCAATTCGCCGGACTAGTTTTAAAGCAAGAGAACTTCGTTTCGAGCAAAAATTACGGCGATAATTTTAAAGATTTGCAAAATAACTTCATTCCGAAAAACGTAGCGGAAACCAATACGAAACTCGATGTCAAGTTTATATCATCAATAGGAGATAAAATCCAAAAAAGTGTGTCAATAAAAAAGAAACGATACAAGAATCTGCCACCTCATAATCAAATCTCTATTGTGAATGAGAATATTTCATTAAATGATCAGAAAGACGAGAGCATAAGGCACCCCTCCAGTGAAGTGTCTCAAAATAACAATTCATATTCAAACTGTCCCTTTTCTAAACCTATGTTTTTACGTTCGTGCAGACAATCGAACTATATATATATGTTTTTATTCAACGTATTTAGATTACTGTTGATCTTATCATCGATAAAAACTCTTTCAAATAAACTCATAATAAAATTTCCATTCTGGACAAATACTTTCCTTTTCGCATCTGACATTTCGGTGTTAAAATACATTTTTTGCAACTCGGAAACTCAAATTGAAAGGATTTTGAACAGTAATAATATCACTGATCTTTTTTTAATCTTAGTTTTACTTCCAGATTGCGAAATGCAGACAGGCGCCAAGCGCTTGGTAAGGAAAATATTAATTGATGATGCAACCATAAGGGTAACTTTGATTATTTGTGTTTTCTCATTTTTTGTCTATTTACTCACTTATTCTTTTGCGTGATTTATTTTTGCTTATTTATTTATTTACTCAATTATTTAATACGTGCAATTCTAATTGCATGTAATCTTAATAAATAATTTTATTAAAAAAAAAAATGTATTCTCATGGTTTATATTATTATTCTTAAAATGATATATATTTTGAAAAATAAGGTTTAACTGTACATGTGTATATAATGTGTTGGTAAAATAGATTTGTTTGCATTATAGTTTATGTCTTGGTAAGTTAATCTTCCTTAATATTATGTGTTGTGTATATAATGTACATAAAATGTTCCGGAACATATCTTTAATTGTAATTTATATATTATTTTGGTTGCAACCTATATTAATTTTATATTACTATTGTATAATGTAATTTTCATATCAAATTCATGTTATTCATATGATATATTATTCTTGAAATTCAAAAATTTCAAGGGGGGGAGTATGTTAAGTATTTCTCCCTCCCACAATTACTAAATATTCTGTGGCATCATGTAAGCCCTTTTTGATACGCCCTCTAGTGAGGCAATGTAAAAGTTCAGCAGTAGAGAAAAATACGTTGGCCGGTAAGCGTCAACTTTCTCCAACTCAAGAAATAAAAATAAATAATTTTATTAATATATATGGTCCGTCGTTTACTTACCAGCGCGTTTACATGCAGATTTCGAATATGCAATTAAACATTTCTGTTCTTAATGAAACTTAAATATTAGATAACGTATTATTTATTATATATGTGATTCTAACACAATCTGGTGTCGTTTCGTAGAAATTATTTTACTCTTTCTAAATATGGACTTGATTTTTGTGTAGCGTGTTTAGAAACTTCACAAACGAGAAATTTTTAAAGTTTTTGTTTTTTTTTCTATTTTTAGTTATTTGAAAATGGTTCGAGATGGAATAGGCTTCACTGATTTACATATACTGATTTATACTCCATATAACCTCTTATACTCCATACACCAGCTCTTGAAAAAGTTTAACTTAATTTTAGTAACTAATTTTAATAAAGAGTAATTTTTAAGTAACATTTGATTGTTAAATGATTTTCATGAAAATAATTTGAACCATTTTGAAAGAAAATTGTTTGAAACCCCCCACCCCCCACCCCCCACCCCCATCCCCCTTGATCTTTGAATTGCTGTGCCTTTGACAAGGATAAAAATTTGGAAATGTAAAGAATATATCTGTACTGATAAATATAAAGGATTTAAGTCCATATTCTTGATTTTTCAGGAGACGAAAAATAAAATTTAACTAGCTAAAAACAAATCAGAAGAATCGATTAGGAAAAGGGTATTTCGTTGATTTATACCCTTTATACCATTCAGTGGTTGTCAACCTTCATTTAATAACGGGAAAAATTAAATTAAATATTTTATACCATACATGAATGGTAAATTTCTGAATTGGTCCTTTTTTTACCAATGGATTTTCTCAAAGACTAAATGACATAGAATTAAATCCTTTATACCAATCGATAGAGAATTTTTTTCTGAATCTCACTATGTACTTAACTCAAAATCGACATTTTTGGACTTAAATCCTTTATACTTATCAGTACAGATATATATATATATATATATATATATATATATATATATATATATATATATATATATATATATATATATAAATGTTATTTAAAGAATTTAATCGTAATTGTTGTTTAAAAAAATCATATATATTTAAAATTGGGTTCTTGGCAACTGATAAGTTATTAATGAAATATTAATAATTTGTCCAAACTTATTATTATTATTATTATTATTATTATTTATTTATTTATTTATTTATTTATTTTGTTTTAATAAAATAAATATTAAAATTTGGATTGAAATGAATTAAAGGATACTTGAGGAAATGGATTAAAGCATACTTGGAAAAGAGATTTGTATGTCCTTTCTTTATCCCATTTACTTATTTATAAACAAATAAAATATTATAAATAGATAAAATTTTATAAATAATTTATTGTGCATTTATAATTTTATTTAATTCCTGGGGATAAACTTTTATTCCAATAATTTATTGTATCGAAAGCCCTCTCTATATCCATAAATTTTACAGATATAAAAAGAAAATCGCGTGGACAGACAATAATTATATCCGAAAAATATTGTATGTATGTTTATAATTTAAATCATGAAGTTATGTAACTATTTAACTTATTTCAACTCGTTTCACCTGGAAAGAAATATCAAGGTGTGAAATAATGATATTTCCGTGAACTTAAAGGATTATCCCACTGCACTGAAGCAGAATGTATGAATTCAAAACATAACAAAGAAGAAATAACATAAATAATTTGAGAAGATTTAATCATAACATTACTGGAAACACACGCATACATACACAAGAGAAGAAAAAAAGAAATTAAAAAAAAAAAAAAAAGAAGAAGAAGATTAAGAAGAAGAAGAACAGCAGCATTACAGCTTACTTGCCAATATCCTAATTATGAATAGAAAGATTTTTAGTACGCGCCCCTTTTTTCAGACTACTATAATTGAGTAATTATCTCCAAATGTAGTTACGATTAAATAACTATAAAATTACTCTAAAAAAAGACTGGTATGAAAAAAAAAAAAAAAAAAAAAGTCTCGTACTAAAAATTTTCCGTTCATTAATGAGATGGTTGGCAGGTATGATTACAGCAAAGAAAAGAAATTAAAAACAAAGGTCAATAACATTTTTTTTCTTTAAGGAAGAAACTAAAATTACCTTGCAATAAAACCAGGATGGTGGATAATTTCAAGAATGCTTTCGTAAGGATATCTATTTTTGACTAGGGGTTATCCTAGACAATTTCTAATTTCGGAGAAGGTGAATTTTAATTTATAAGTTCCAAAAAACATTATTACTTTTCAATTCGTGGGCTATTTCATTGTAAATTTTGAAAAGCTCATTTATTTTGTCTATTAAATCAAGGGATGGTGTCTGCGGGATATTCTCAAAGTGATAGGATTGAAAATAGAGGATTTGACTACTTGTGCATAAGTGAAATAATGTTTGGCTAATCTAGTAATATACTTATTAGTTCCCCATCATACTATAGGTATGGGGAACTTAGGTAATCGTGAAAATTTTCGACCTCGGTTTTTTGACTTTCCGATACGTTTTCAGGTGTGAGGAATCCGAAAATGACAAAAGTTGCATGGTGTCTGTCTGTAGGGTGTCTGTTAGTGTGTCAGTGTGTTAGTCCGTTACTTTGTTAGTCTGTTAACACGATATCTCACGAACCAATGATCACAGAGAGGTCAGATCAGTTTTAAAATATTACTTTCGATACTGGCAAGAACCCTATTCATTTGCAACATTCGAATTAAACAACTTCGTAAGTTATGAAAAATTTACGATTTTCTTAACATGGGAGAATAGGACAAAAATTCACTTAAACGTCCATTAAATGGAAACTTTTTACTGTAAAAATGTCAGACCAGTTTTAAAATATCAGGTTTGATGCCGGAATGAACATTAGTAACTATAAATGTGCTACTTTAAAAATTTCGCAAGTTATTGGAAATTTACGAATTTCTTAACATGGCAGTATAGGGCAAAATTTCACATAAACGTCAATTTAGAGAGATATTTTCATCGTAAAGATGTCAGACTACTTTTGAAATATTATTTAGAACACTGTCATGAATATTAATGACTATGAATCTTCCAATATAAAAATTTCGTAAGTTATTGGAAAATTACGAATTTCTTAACATGGCAGCATAGAGCCAAATTTCACATAAACGTCAGTATTGAGGGATATTTTCATCGTAAAGATGTCAAACCACTTTCGAAATATTATATAGGATACTGGCATGAATATCATAGACTATGATTTTTCCAATTTAAAAAATTCGTAAGTTATTTGGAATTTACGATTTACTTAACATGTCAGAATAAGGCAAAATTGAGCATAAATTTCCATTTTGAGGATCATAAATACATTAGACAACTTCAAAATTACATTTATGATATTTGTTTGAACATGATTGAATACAAATATTCTAATAGGAAAATTTCGTAAATCATTCGTAATTTACGATTTTATCAACATAGCGAAATTGTAAATTTTTCATATAAATATGAATTTTGAGCATTATTGCATTGGAAATAGTATCATGAAAACTAAACAACGGAATTGACCCTGATAAAATAAATTAATAGATTAGAATAAGATATAAATATCGAAGTTAACGGTGGATAGCCTATTAGGCGGGGATTTCATTCTGTCACTATATCAAGCTTTGGTCAAATTCATTTCTTTTAACTTCATTATAATATATCTCGCACTAGAAATTTATGAGAACATAAATATGATGGGGAACTGAGCAGAGTCCACTTATGCCAACTAGTTTTTCTCTCATTATCCCAGAAAGAAAGGTAAACCTGATAATTAACATGGTGATTCCCTTCTCCTTCCGCGCATAATTAGAAGAGTTAATTTTTTCTTTTTAACTATTTTCTTACAAGTTGTGTGGAGTTTGCGTTCCTGCAAACTCCATCTTAACTTAAATACTTATTTAGATTACTAAGAAAACCAGAGAATGAATTGAACAGGCAATAAGAGTTTATTTGAGCCAGATTAATGGGAGGGCGGCCTGGTAATAAAACTTAGCTCAGTCAGCGTATTACTAAATCAAAATATATAAATCAACAATTTAATTATCTTAAATATCTCACCCCAGCAGATAGTCGAAGGTGTAGAGACGGTCGCACTCGTACTCCGCTACTATGACTTCACTATGGGTCAGAGGATTCCCTTCTGACCCAACTTGACCTTTCCGAAAACTAGTAGCTACGATCACCAACACTCATCACTACTTAACTTCACACAACTAAATCTCCACGACTCTACTTCCCGATATTCGCCAAAATAAGATTCATCACATTCACTATACTATCCTCCAACATCCACACCATCTACTAAAACCACCTCTATTTTTATACTTCTTCTTACACCCTCCTTTCACTACATTTCAATCCGTTCCTTTAAAAATCACTTCTAATTTATCTAAAATTCAAAATCTAAGTCTTTTATTGCAGCACCCTGCCGACACAACACTAACTCGACCTCAACCTTTACCGAGTCACTGGCGACGAAGTGATTTTAACTCTCCCCACTTTCTACTTTGCTGGATCCAGCTTAATTAAAACAACTGTGGTGACGTTCTGACGTCTCAACCTCACAGTTGGACAACAATCTCTAGGTTCGTGTTTGTCCAATCACTTCACAGTTAACAAGCCATTCTTTTATTAAAGGCAGAATGTGAAAATTTGACACCTGTAACTATAGTTGCCAACCTAGCCCCTTTTGGCTTCCGGAAAGTTTCAATATATATATATATATATATATTATGACTGAAATTCCTTACTGTTCGCTGATTAAATAAAATATTTTTTTCTATTCAAAATTTCCAGTAGTCAGATGGTGCTAAGTTGGCAACAATGTCTGAAATACTACAGAATGCGAATATTATTTCTGTAGTTGTCTACTTGAATAAAAAGTTTATAGAATTAAAAAGTTGGTATAACCTTTTCATTATTGATCTGTTAAAATTCATATAGCGGTACGCGCAATTTAGATTTATAATTCCGTATGTATGAGAGACTTCAGTAATATCATAATTGAACTGGGAATGATAACCCTCAATATCAGATACATACCTGTCAAGGGAAGGATTCATTGGGACAGCCTCATGCAAACACTAGCGACCCAAGCAGAAGAGGAAAGTAATAAATTATCAATTGTCGGAAAGTGACCTTAGAACTTTTGGACATGATTACAACGAAAGACATTACTTTTTATTGCTCCTTGCAGAATTTTACATAAGAAATTCAAGTTTTCTATGCCAATTACCGCAGCAGAAGGTTTGTCAGGGGAGGAAATCTTCTTTCGACGCATAGGGCAGCTAAAAAAAACCACATTAGAGGAATTTGAATAGAACCCGCTCTTTCCTCTTTAAGGACCCTTCAGAGACTGGCAACTTCGGCGGCTTCTTTTGAAATCCCTTTGATGTGGAAATCGAGTTGACGTGAAGCAGGAGAGAGATTTTATCGGCTGACAAACCTCCTACTGCGATCGAAATTTTGTCTCTTTTGTAAAAGAGCAATAAAAAGTAATGTCCTTCATTGTAAATGTGTGCAAAATTTCAAGGGTCGCTTTCGGACAATGGATAATTTATGACTTTTGAAGCTGTGCATAGTTGCCAGTCTCTGAAGGGTCCTTTAGAGTAGCTAGTGTCTACACGGTCCTTTAAAAAGGGTGATTATTTATTAGCTGTAAGAAAGTGTTGGAGTTCTGTCAAATTTATCAAATAAAAATTCCCGCAAGGCCAGCAGACAAGTTACAGTGATCCAATGGATTGGCTTGATTTTAATGGGTTATGTTCTATTTCCCCATAAGTAATACCAAATTTTAAGATTAAGTATGTTCGTAGATATACTAGTACAGGAGAAGACCGTGGAACCGGAATTATCCATAAACACAGTCTCGCAGAAGACCCTGAAAAAGTTTTTCACGTAAGATGGAATTATTTGGCTTTGAAATATAGTTGCTAGATTTAGATTTACATAGTTCGTACAGTCCTTCAATTTTCTTAACTTTCTGCACCACTGTAATTATTTAACAATTTTTGATATTAATAATAATAATAAAAAAAAATTAATTAAAAAAAAAAAAGCCTTAAAACATAAAAAGGAAATATAGTGTATAAAAATACTGGTGCGAGAGTCCTTGAAAAAAGGCGTGGCCGTACGAAACTTGATATAACAAATTTAAGGGGAAGATGGAAGAAATTCTGAATTAATCTTACATTTAGGTCTAAATACTTAACAAGAGGTTGGGGAAAGAAAAGATTCAAAGTGGGAGAAGCACCTGCATTTATTTGTATGGGACCAATCTCAACATTATTCTCGCTACTTCTATTCCAGTCTGCACACTCGACGACAACTCAGATCTTGGTTGCAATGATATTCTCAAAGAAGTCAGTTTTTTCATTTTCATCATTGCCGAGGATCTGGATTGAAAATTTTATTAACGCTTCATAGCCTTCATCCGACAATCTCTAAAATATACAGTTAAGTATTTTAGAATGCATTTTATGGGCCATTCCCTGCAGCAAGTTGTTGATCGTCGATGGGTGATTAGAACGGGAACTTGTCACTGCATTATTACAGAATGGAAAAGGTTAGAGAAGTTCATTATATCAAAAAGTTTCCAAGTTTCTTAATTTGTTCCTCCGCAATTTTTGTCATCCCCTTTAATTCCATACCATCTTTTTTTTTTTTTTTTTAATAAGAGTATTTTGTTCTTATTTTATCCAAATGGGTTTGACTTCGAAGGATGTGGGACGAAAGCAATTGTGAACTAGACCACACATCTTCCTCTGCTTAAAAATGAAAACTGAACGGTGTGGGATGTCCTGAAAATCAATTTCTCTGCCAAAGGGGAACAGAAAACATAAAAGTGAAAATGAAACATAAGGAGTTCTGGAGCTAAAACAGAAATATGAAGCACAAATAATGATAATAATAATAAAGTTTAAGGAAAACATTGCAAAATTCGAAGAAAGGATGGGGATAGTGAGAATATATTTAATCCTATATACATATTATAAAAAAAAAAAAAAAAAAAAAAAAAAAAAAATCTGTAAATTAAAGGATGTGATATAAAAGCGATACTAAAAGTTCTCCAAAATAGGCAACTCTGTATATGCTGGGATAAAAGTTCGCGGAAAATAATAATAATAATAATAATAATAATAATAGTAATAATAAATAAAAATGGTGACATTATCTCAGAATAATTATCTTAAAAACAAAAGTTCTAGGTTCATTTTTCGTACTTATGTTTTTTTTTTTTTTTTTTTTTTTATAGAAAACAATAATTATTCTTTAACAATATTTAAATTTATTATTATTGGTAGAAAAATTTTTACAGAATATGAAGAATTTGTTTTAATATGCTCAGATTTAAGATTTGATGTTGTGGTAGGCCACTTAGCCCCTATCGCACATTAGTGAGCATATTAATGAGCCATTTGTTATGGTTTGGTTGGCGGCACAAGTTTTCTCCGATACTGAAGAGTTTCCCTTTTTCATAGCTGCCAACATTTATTTTTTTTTTTTTTTTGAAGCGAAAACTTCTTTAGGCACGTTGAGCACTTTTGGGTGAACAAAAATCTTTGAACTCCGGTCATCGTCAGCTGACGCTTTCCATTTGAAGTGATAATTTTGGGTGAACAAAAATCTTTGAACTCACGTCATCGTCAGCTGACGCTTTCCATCCTTGTGTGATACAAATAATGTATCATACAATTAACTTGCTAATGTGAAATGTTAATAATTATATACTGTATATTGTTTTAAAATCTGTTTCGGCTCTACACGACTTCTCTCAACTCCGGGCGCTGTCTCTATTGCAGTTAGTGTTCGATTTTTTAAATAAAATATTCACTTATACATGTGCGTGAGTAAGATTTTACCTCTTATTCAACTTTACTTTGAGATATTTATTTCAATAATATATCACTTCCCAAATAGATATTAGGTAAGTAAAATTTCGCTTACCTGTAAATCTTCTTACTGGAAAATTTTTTTATGTTATCTTACTTGGTTTGTGTTTGTCAGCACTCTCCAATTTTTTTATTCTGGAATTCAGCGCATTTCATTCTGTAAATAAATCTGTAACATTTTCATATTATTCTCTGGTGATGTGTGTATTCAAGTGAAATTAATCATTAATGTGATTTCTGGAATATTTATTATAATATATCGTTTTTATGGAGCGAGCTCGAAGCTCGCTCTTTTAGAGAAGCACTTACATACGTAAACTGAAACAATTTCACAGAAACGAAAAAGATACAGAAGATACATCTACATTTAACCCGCAGGGTGTGGCGAGAACGCGGAAACAATTGAGTTTAATACATCTACATATCACGTACGGACAATGAGAGTTCTTTAAATGAAAAAGTTTCTAGGTTAATATTAAATATGAATTTCGGAGTCTATAATGTTCTAACATCCCCACTTAGACTCTGAAAGTCCTTTACTAGTTTAGTAGTTCGTTTCTATGTTTAACAAAGAGAGTTCTGGGTAGAGCCTTAGTGAGGATGTCTGCAACCATAGTTTCTGTAGATTTATAAACCATTTGAATTTTTTTCTCTTTAATGTTTTCACGAAGCAAATGGTATCGTATGTCAATATGCTTCGTTTTATGATGGTACTTGTCACTTTCTGCTAATTTGATGCAGGACATATTATCCTCATACAAAGTTATTGGTTCCTCTTGATTTAAATCTAGTTCGTGCAATAAATTCTTAATGTATATTATTTCTTGTGCAGCGTTCGCTGCGGACACATATTCAGCTTCAGCGGAGGACATAGCAATGCAATTTTGTTTCTTTGAGCTCCATTGAATGGGATTTCTTCCGACCATGAACAGGTTTCCTGCGATTGATCTTCTATCGGATGCATCATTTGCCCAATCTGAATCTGCATATGCCCTCAGGATAGGTTTTTCTTTATTGCTAAATGTTAATTTTAAGTTAATTGTTGTTTTTAGATAGCGTATGACTCTCTTAACCGCCTCCCAATCCTTTGATCTGGGACACTCATTCCTTCTGCTTAGAATCCCCACTGCAGCGCTAATGTCCGGTCGCGATACCGTGGCTATGTAGAGTAGCGCTCCGATAGCTTGTCGGTATTGGGTGTTGTGCGGTAGAAGGTTTTCGTTATCGACTAACTTTATGTAGCCTGGTTCCATGGGAGTATCTGTCGGTTTCGCATTTTCAAGCCCAAATTTGGTTATTAGTTCGATTATTTTGTTCGTTTGGTCGAGCGTTATCGTGCCTTTACTGGGTCTTTCTAAATTTATACCTAAATAATACTTAGCTTCGCCTAAGTCTGTCAACGGATATTCTTCTTTCAATTTGTCTATTAACATGTTTATATTTTTATTTTCACCCGCAATTAATAAATCGTCGACATAGACTAGAACATATGTTGTTGAATTATTTTGTTTTCTTTTATAAAGACATTTATCGTACTGCCTTTGATTGAAACCTAATTTGCATAATGTATCATTTAATTTCTGATTCCAAGCCCTCGCGGCCTGCTTTAACCCATAGATGGCCTTTTTCAACTTACAAACCTTATGCTCTTCGCCTGGTGCAGCATAACCCTCTGGTTGCTGCATATATACATCCTCCTGTAATTCCCCATGTAAGAAAGCCGTCTTAATGTCAACATGTCTTAAACTTAAATTTTTGTACAGGGACATTGCTAGAAAACTTCTTATGGTTGTGTGTGATGCAACAGGTGCAAAGGTTTCATCATAATCAATGCCATATTTTTGGGAAAATCCCTTGGCTACCAACCTTGCTTTGTATTTTTCCACTAGTCCCTGATTATTGAATTTTGCCTTAAATGCCCATTTACTACCAATTACTTTAGTTCCTGGTGAGGCTTCTACTAATTCCCATGTTTCGTTTTCCTTAAGTGAGTTTATTTCCTCTAACGTGGCTTTAATCCAATTTTCTTTCTCTATGGGATTTTTCATTTTCATTATATCGTCCCAACATTTCGGTTCTTCAATTCTTTTATTGTTTACTGTGAATGTAAATCTATCAGGTGGTACTCCCCTATTAGATCTTTGCGATCTTCGCGGTAAGTCTTGTGAATTATCTGACAAACTGTTATCATCTGTGTTTTCTACTTCCGAGTCTATTATCTGCAGTTTTGGTGATAACTTTATGTTATCAGGTCTTTCATCATTGTTTTTTAATGTTTCATTATTTATTATTTCTTTATTTTCATTCTCTATAAATTTTACAGTACGACTTATAATTATGTTTTTACCATTCGTACAAATTCTATACCCTTTACTCCTATTATCATACCCTACAAATATACCTTGCTGGGCGGTATCATCTAATTTTCCCCTGTGTACTTTTTGTACATAAACATAGGCACGACAACCGAAGGGTTTTAATTTTGACAGGTCAGGTTTTCGACCCGTCCATAATTCATAGGGTGTTGATTCACACGCGGAAGTCGGGAGTCTATTCTGTAAGTAAACAGCGGTATTAATTGCCTCACCCCAGAAAGAATTCGGTAAATTTCCATCTTTTAATAAGCAACGTGCCATCTCAACCAAAGTTCGATTTTTACGCTCAGAAACGCCATTCTGAGGAGCCGAATAGGGGACTGTGAATTGATGGTCTATTCCTAATTTTCCTAAATATTCATCGAATTCTTTTCCGGTGTATTCCCCTCCATTGTCTGAGCGGATTGCCTGCAAAGTTCTCCCGAATTTATTTGTAGTCATTGCTATGTATTGTTTTAATTTTGATAAAACTTCGTCCTTACTTCTTAATAAGTATATAACGGTAAATCGACTAAAGTCATCTATAAACGTCAAAAAATAATACTTTCCACCGACCGTGGGGGTTTTCATCGGCCCGCATAAATCGCTGTGAACCAACTCTAAAACTGTTGTTGCCCTAAATTGAGCCTTTTTGGGATAAGGATTGTCAGTTAACTTAGATAATATGCAAGTTTCGCATACACTATCATGTTTGCAATCATCTAGTTTAATCCCTGTTGCCATGTTTTTGTTTACTAACTGTTTTATATGATTAACATTTCTATGACCCAATTTAACATGCCATTTGTCTATGCAGTTTTTATTTTCGCACGTTTTCACAATGTTTATGGTGTGTGTTGTATCTGAATTTATTTTACATTCATATAAATTATTATTGATATACCCTTCAATACATGTTTCGCCTTCATGCATTATTTTGCATGATCTATCTTTAAATACTGCTATACACCCATTTTCTGTTGCCCCTTTCACAGATATGAGATTTGTCTCAATATCCGGTACATACAAGACATTTTTTAACAGTATGGTGTTTTGTGTATTATTTGAATTTATGGTATGTAATTTTACAGATCCATGTCCAAACGATTTTATTTCCTGCCCATTCGCGATCGTTACGCAGGAGGAGCTAGGATAGAATTCATAAAATTTACTTTTATCGTTGCAGACGTGTGTCGAACAGCCTGAATCAATATACCAATTATCTGATTTCATACCCATATATAATGTAAATACCTTATTTGATTTATTTTTATCAGTTGCCGAAGTCTGTGTTTTGTCTGCGTTATCTCTATCATGAGAGCACATTGCAGATCTAAAGGGCTGTCGGTTGTTATTATATCTAGTGTTCTGTCTAGACCTGGCATTATTTTTCTTTTTAAGAATCCAACATTCATCAATATTATGGTTGTTTCTTTTACAAAACTTACAGAATTTCACGTTTTCATTTTTTGTTTTAGTTATTTTCAAAGCTGAAATATTGTTTTCGTGTTTATTTTCTTCTCTCTTTAAATATTCGTCTATCAGTTTGGATCGGATAAACTCGGGAGAAAGGTCTGCTTCATCTCTACTTTCCAAAGAAGTGATTAATACATCATAAGATTGCGGCAAAGAACAAAGCATTAATGCTGAGAGATGCTGATCGCTTATTTGTTCACCAATGGCTATCAGCTTGTCGCGCGTTTGGTATATTTTAGTGATATGCTCTGTCATATTACCTCCTTCACTTAATTTAATGGAATATAGTTTCCGAAGGAGAAATAGTTTACTTGAGAGTGATGACCTTTCAAAGTATTTTTTAAGAGCTTCCCAGCATTCACGAGCTGTGGAGAGGTTCTTAACGTTTATTATTTGCGTATCATCAACTAATAAATTTATAATTGCACGCGCTCTACGATCCTTAGACCTCCATGTATCGGTTATTGGCGTTGGAGGCTCATCACTTATAACTATGAATAAATCATCTTTTTGTAACAAATTTTCGATTCTAAATTTCCAAATGTCGTAATTATTTGCATTTAGTGCTTCAATATTGGTATCTTTAAATAAGTTCATTTTGTTTATTTAATTTATTTCTCCAAAATAGTCTGTTTGAAAATATAACAGTTAGTTTTAATTCGTTAATATATAGGTATATAAGTAGACAGTTATTTATTTTTTTTTTTTTTTAAAGATAGTTATCAGTGTTCGTAATTTATTTTTCACCAAGAATAGTTTATTAGAAAAACAGTTTATCAGCTATTTCTTTTTTAGAATTCTATTTTGAAATCAGTCTCATAATCTGTTCGATTTTTTAAATAAAATATTCACTTATACATGTGCGTGAGTAAGATTTTACCTCTTATTCAACTTTACTTTGAGATATTTATTTCAATAATATATCACTTCCCAAATAGATATTAGGTAAGTAAAATTTCGCTTACCTGTAAATCTTCTTACTGGAAAATTTTTTTATGTTATCTTACTTGGTTTGTGTTTGTCAGCACTCTCCAATTTTTTTATTCTGGAATTCAGCGCATTTCATTCTGTAAATAAATCTGTAACATTTTCATATTATTCTCTGGTGATGTGTGTATTCAAGTGAAATTAATCATTAATGTGATTTCTGGAATATTTATTATAATATATCGTTTTTATGGAGCGAGCTCGAAGCTCGCTCTTTTAGAGAAGCACTTACATACGTAAACTGAAACAATTTCACAGAAGCGAAAAAGATACAGAAGATACATCTACATTTAACCCGCAGGGTGTGGCGAGAACGCGGAAACAATTGAGTTTAATACATCTACATATCACGTACGGAAAATGAGAGTTCTTTAAATGAAAAAGTTTCTAGGTTAATATTAAATATGAATTTCGGAGTCTATAATGTTCTAACAGTTAGACCTCACAAAACCGAGAGAAAGGCCAAAGCCGTCATTTTTCTCACGTTTTTACAATCTGGTGCGGCTCTACACGACTTCTCTCATCTCCGGACAATGTCTCTTAAAGATTGCAGCCGGAAACGCTGCAGTTAGACCTCACAAAACCGTGAGAAAGGCCAAAGCCTCCCTTTTTCTCGCGTTTTTACAATCTGGTGCGGCTCTACAAGACTTCTCTCATCTCCGGACACTGTCTCTATTCCAGTTAGACCTCACAAAACAATAAGAATAGCCAAAGCCGCCATTTTCCTCACGTTTTGGCAATCTCGTGCGGCTCTACACGACTTCCCTTCTCTCATCTCCGGACACTGTCTCTATTCCAGTTAGACCTCACAAAACCGTGAGAAAGGCCAAAGCCGCCGTTTTTCTCACGTTTTTGCAATCTCGTGCGGCTCTACACGACTTCTCTCATCTCCGGACACTGTCTCTTAAAGATTGCAACCGGAATAGTTGCAGTTAGACTTCACAGAACCGTGAGAAAGGCCAAACCCGCCATTTTTCTCACGTTTTTACAATCTGGTGCGGCTCTACACGACTTCTCTCATCAACGGACACTGTCTCTTAAAGATTGCAGCCGGCAACGTTGCAGTTAGACCTCATAAAACAGTGAGAAAGGCCAAAGCCGCCATTTTTTTCAAGTTTTTACAATCTGGTGCGGCTGTACACGACTTCTCTCATTTCTGGACACTGTCTCTATTACCGTTAGCGCATTAAATGAAATTGTAATATATTTTTTGTAGTAGTAGTTTATATTAATGAATAAAAAAACACTTCATTTAAAAGTTTAAAACACGGATTATTTTATAATTTTTGAAGTGAAAACTTCTTTAGGCGCGTTGAGCACTTTTGGGTGAACAAAAATCTTTGAACTCGCGTCATCGTCAACTGACGCTTTCCATTTGAAGTAAAATCTTTTGGGTAAACAAAAATCATTGAACTCACGTCATCGTCAGCTGACGCTTTCCATCCTTGTATGATACAAATAATGCATCATACAATTAACTTGCTAATGTGAAGTGTTAGTAATTATATAGTATATAATGCTTTAAAATCTGGTGCGGCACTACACGACTTCTCTCATCTCCGGGCACTGTCTCTATTGCAGTTAGACCTCACAAAACCGTGAGAGAGGCCAAAGCCGCCATTTTTCTCACGTTTTTACAATATGGTGCGGCTCTACACGACTTCTCTCATCTCCGGACACTGTCTCTTAAAGATTGCAGCCGGAAACGTTGCAGACCTCACAAAACAGTGAGAAAGGCCAAAGCCGCCATTTTTCTCAAGTTTTTATAATCTGGTGCGGCTCTACACGACTTGACTTCTCTCATCTTCGGACACTGTTTCTATTCCAGTTAGACCTCACGAAACCGTGAGAAAGGCCAAAGCCGCCATTTTTATCACGTTTTTACAATATGGTGCGGCTCTACACGACTTCTCTCATCTCCGGACACTGCCTCTTAAAGATTGCAGCCGGAAACGTTGCAGACCTTACAAAACAGTGAGAAAAGCCAAAGCCGCCATTTTTCTCAAGTTTTTATAATCTGGTGCGGCTCTACACGACTTTTCTCATCTCCGGACACTGTTTCTATTCCAGTTAGACCTCACAAAACCATGAGAAAGGCCAAAGCCGCCATTTTTCTCACGTTTTTACAATATGGTGCGGCTCTACACGACTTCTCTCATCTCCGGACACTGTCTCTATTGCCGTTAGCGCATTAAATGAAATTGTAATATAATTTTTGGAGTAGTAGTTTATATTAATGAATAAAAAAATCACTTCATTTAAAAGTATTTCCTGCACAATAAAATATTTCCTGACTATTCAAAAAATACACACGTAATTGTTCATGTTTTCACTTCTGTCGGCACTCACGGAGTGCAAATGTTTTTTTATTTTTTTTTTTTAATTAAATGTATAATAATTAATTTTAAATTATGTTGAATATATTTTCGACTGTTAATAAACTCATAACAGATAAAAAGAATTTCCGGTATTACGTTTATATTTAAAAATGGGACACTTGAGGTTAACACGTATTCTTTTAAAAAAATTGTCTTTTTTTTTTTTTTTTTTTCTTTTTAATGAAGTAGAAATATGTTTCATTATTACATGATTTAACTTTCAAAGCAAAACTCTGCTTTATGCATTTCATAAAGTTAAATTACTTCCCTACTTTTGTCCAATCTCCATTTCTGTGCAACCTAGAAAATTTTGCTGCAAACAAGATAGTATAAAGAAAATGAGCGGTACGTATAAAAACTAACCCTGTTTGAGAAATGCGCTTATCAGAAATTATCAAAAATATTTAACAGTATTAAAATAAATCTATTCAATTTGTTGTAATGTATTTTAAAAATGCATCTACAGATTATAGATCATATTTGTCTATATAATGATTTATACAATGATATATATTTAATGATGAATGAAATCCATAAAAATTAGTTCTATTTATTTATTTCATAATAAGAAAGTTGCAAAAAAAAAAAAAAAAAAAAGCGACGGACTGTAAACAATAAAACTTTCTTTCATTTAAAAATTTTTATTTTTATTTGTTTTATTTTATTTTATTTTATTTTATTTTATTTATTTAATAAGTACAACACTTTGAATAAACACCATAAAATGCAAGAAACTCGCAATAATTGTTTCGGACCAAAAGAAAACATGACCCTTCATCAGGTGAGAAAAGTAGGCAGGTGTGCTGTAAACAAAGCATTACATTTTGTGGTGTTTATTCAAAGTTCCGTACATATTATTTTTAAATGCCAGTTCTGTGGTGCTTTTTTCTTTATTATTATTATTTCTGAATTGCCTAAAAAGGTAAGAATGAGATTTTGTACGAAAATAAATAGCCTTATATAGAATATTATACCCCATAATTATTTATATAGCGCTTATTATAATGGATTGTGGATTTTATAATAGTTATGAAATGACATATTTTTAAAATTTAAGTTTGATAGGTGTAAATGTAAAATTCATTATATCCAAACCAATTATTATTATAATTATTATAATTATTATTATTATTATTATTATTATTATTGATGTGTAATTAAAAATAAATAATAATGTTTCCGCAGCTTTTATTTATTTATTTATTTTATCCAAATTTTAATTTTTTTTAACTTGGTTAGTGCAAAAGGCCTGTTGAGCATAGAACCTGTAAAAATCCAGCTGTAATGAAACTGAAATTGCAATAAAAATACTAAATACTTTGTAAAAATATTAAACAAACTGTTTCAGCCCCACCCTGGACTTTTGAATGGCTACACCCATGTCGGAACATTTCAAGTTTGACTTATTTTGACTGTTTTAAAATAATATTAATAATAATTATTATTTTAAGTATCATATATATTTAAAACATTGTGTATAAAGCTATGACAAATTTTGAATTTGATTCTTGGCAGCAGATAAGCTATTAAATGGGTTTTAATAATCTGTTTACTTTCTTTATTCCCTTTTCTTTATTTCTTTTTCTTTCTTTCTTTTCTTTCTTTCTTTTCTTTCTTTTAATCAGACTATTTTCTTATAGGAAAAAAAAAAATTACAATTTCGATCGAAATGAATTGATAGGGTTCTTGGAAAAAAAAAATGCAATTCCCTTGTATCATTTGCTTATTTTTAACACATAACATATTATTAATAAGTAAGTTAATTATTATATTTCATATTTTTATATTTAAAAATAAATAAAATTTAATAAATAATTTATTGTACACTTATAATTTATTTTAATTTTTGGCGATAAAATTTTGTCCAATGATTTAGTCTATTAAAAGCTCACTTTATATTCAATTGGTTTACATTGAAATAAAAAGAAAATCGTGTGGTGAGACAATAACTATATTGGAAAAATATTTTATGTATGTTTATAATTTTATTTTTTAAATTATTTATTTTATAGAGATTATTTATGGAGAAAAGCGTTATTTTACAACAAAAGTAGGTTTATTTCTCGTGTGTATGTTTCTTTGTAAAACAGAAAACAACAATTATTCTTTAGGATTTTTGAAACTCATTAATAGTTGTAGAAAACTTTTTAGAAAAAAAAACTTCAAAATTCTGCAGATTTATGCAGGGATGGAACACGGGCGCAGAATTCATACCACTATCAATGTAAGAAAATTTTCTACTTCTTAAATCAACGATATTATAGATAAAGAAATTTCTTAAACGGATTCCGGTATGAATTCTGCGCCCGTGTTCCATCCCTGTTTATGGTAGTCAATTTAGTCCCTAGCGTCCACTAGTGGGTGTTATAGCTTTTATAGTGGGCGGTATGAGTCTTGTCTGATATCAAAAACAGGACTGCCAACCATCTCATTAATAAGGGTAGACTTGTTAACGCCCCTTGAAAATACGCCCCTTTTCCCACACCACTTTATATTTAGAGCAATTCTCTCCAAATAGTGTTACGATTAAATAAGACTGAAATTACTCTAAAAAATTACTGGTGTACAAAAAAAGGCGGTGACTAAAAGTACTACGCTTCATAATGAGATGGTTGGCAAGCATGCGAAAAACAGAGATGCATATATTTTAATTTATTCCGGAGAATTTTTATCCCCGCCTTTATTTCGTACCACTTATTTTTTAAAAGAAATTTTGTCTTATTTCATAAAAATTATATATTGGAGAAAATTTTTCTATAAATAAAGTGGTGCGAAATAAAGGAGGGGCTAAAAGTACTCCGGAATAAATTAAAATATTGGCAGCTATGCGAAAAACCGTGGTTCATTCCTTAGAAATTCTCTTATTTCCGAATCTCTAATATGATACAACAATTTCTGATATGAAAAAGTCTTAAAGTTAATGGTAGAAGAGTCCCTAAAATAAATATATATGTTTTTTTTTTTTTTTTTTTTTTTTTTTTTTTTCGGGGGGGGGGGGGGGGGGGGGGCGAGTTAAAAGACTGAAATTAAAACAATGCCTTATTATAAGATTATTCTATGCAAAAACCCTGCTTCATAAATTCTATGTCAAGTTACTCCCCTACGTTTCCCCACGATTATAGTTACATTTTGCTTAGGGGGTCATCTACATATGAAAACTGGCATCGACTTCATTTTTTTCAATGGTAACCCCCATTTTTTATAATTTATTTGAATTCTCTGGATCAAAGAATTCGTGCAGAACTCGTGCCTGCTTTGTTCGACTAACAAAGAGTCGTGGTTTTTATTATTTACTAGCCGCCTTCGGCGACCAGCTGGTTCGCGATCCCTGAAAAATCTGACTTTATGAAACCCCGGCTCGTTGGCGACTGCGGCGCCTTTTTACCGTTTCAAGTACTACAACAGCTTATTGCCATATAGTGAAAATAACTTTATTGAAAAATTTAATCACAGTAAATTCCCGCTTGGTAGCGCCTGTCGCACCCTTTTCCCATTTCAATATCTGAAACAGCCTGTTCGCTCACCGTGTTATGGTCTTTCAAAATTCCGAATTTAGCAAAGTCGAGCGGAGGTTAAGGCACCGCTTTACGTTTCATTATTTAAAACAGCCGTTTCGCTCATCATGCAAAGGACCTTTGAAAATTCTGATCATGGCAAATGTGCAACCCGATGTGCCCTACGGTCTCCCAATCTTCTCCATATAAGTAATTTACTCATAATCAGAATTGGAGATATTGAATTATTAAAATGTCAAAGCGCCCTCTAGCGGCAGAGATTTGCAATATGTACTCTTCAATTACAATTTAAATGACTTTTAAAATGATATTTTACCTATGAAATTTTGTTATTTAGAAGCTGAGATACACAGATTATATAAGCATTGTTATAAAAAAAATTGTGCCTGATTTTTTTGGGGGTTTTCTCTGAAACTTGCGTAACTAAGGTCTAAATAGTGTTAAAAACCATTAATACGAAATGTGAATGGAGTACCGGAATTCGAAAGCCTGCATCATAATTAGAATTGGAGATATTATAATAAAAGTGTTCTGGCTTGTCTGTGGTTTTCTCTGAAACTTCCGTACGGAATTTAATGATTTATATCAGTTTAAAAGTCGCGCAATATTTTAAATGATGTGTTATAAGTAATTTAATCATAATTAGAATTCTACATATTGAATTATTAAAATATCAAAGCGCCCTCTGGCTACAGAGATTTGCAACATAGACTGTTCAGACGACTTATGTCTGTTTCAAGACAATGAAGATAATTTGCAACGTGCAGTTTTTACTCTAGACAAAATTGGAAATGAATATAACTTAAAGATTTCAAAGAGTAAAACGAAGGTGATGGGTTTTGAAGGTAAAGAACCTATTAGAACAAAGATTATCTTAGAAAATAAACCAGTTAGACAAATTTCACGTTTTAATTATCTAGGATGTGACATATCTTATAATTACAGCAATGATATACAAAACAAGCTAAATAAGTTTCAATACATCTGCGGGACTATAAGAAGAACATTCAGAAATACAAGAAAAGTTACCAGAATAAAATTTTTCAAGACAATGACGATACCAACTCTTCTATATGGAAGCGAGACATGGGAGCTCAAAAAGAGTGATGAAAGAGAAATACAATCTTCAGAAATGAAATTTCTAAGGAGTGTGAAAGGTTGTTCTATAATGGATAAAATAAGAAATGATGACATCAGGAAGGAATTAAAAACGAAGCCAATAATACATACTATAATAAACTATAGAAATAAGTGGAGAGAACATTTGGAACGAATGCCAAATGACTGTATACCAAAGGCAGCTCTAAAATATAGACCAAGGGGGAGAAAACTCCATGAAATTATGTTATTTAGAAGCTGAGATACAAAGGTAATATAAACATTTTTATAAAAGATTTGTGTCTGACTTATTCATGGTTTTCGCCGAAACTTTCGTAATTCCGGGCTATATAATATTAAAAATCCTTACAACGAAATGTGCGCGAAAATTGAAATTCGAAACTCTGCAAAATATAAAAGAATAAGAGCGTTCTGGGTTTTCCGTTGTTTTCTCCGAAACTCCCGTTCCTTTTCTACATTTTTGTCCCTTTGTCATTAACCTTTTCGTCCCTCCTAATAAAGTTACACTTGAAAATATCCGCAATCGATTTATCATGCCTTAAAACTTAATAATACCAGCTTCAAAAGCTGTAACTCTTTTGTTTTTCCCTTTCGCCCTCAAGCCCCTCTTTAAACCCTTTCTAATAATTCTACACTTTCAAAAATATTCACAGTCGAATTATCGGGCGTTAAAACTAAATATTACAAAATTTCAACGGCATATCTCAATTTAAAATACTACAAAATTTCCCTTTTCATCGCAGACATTTGTCTGGCAGTTGAAATGATGTAGACACCTAAAATTCATACTTTAGTTAATTAAAAAAAAACCTAATTGTTGTATCGATAAGCCGCTTGCACTGTTAGATTAAATAAAAAATGCCCCTTTCATTTGGTACCGAATTCGTAACAATCGGACTAATATTTCTAATTTATTTTCCATTTTTTCTGCTTTTAACTCCGTTAAAATATCTATTTTTATGCAATCGTGGTGAATTCTCAGTCATTGAGATCGTTTTTGATTAGACATAGATCGACATTTTAATTAATATCTCCACAACTGATTAAAATTTTTAAATTATTTTTTCGCTATCCCCTCAGGAAAGCTTCTTAGCAACCGTATGTTAAATTTTGTACTTTTACGTTCAGTAGGGGCTGAACGTATAGATGCACAGACAGACAGACAGACAAAGAGACAGACATATATCTTCTTTTATTATTATAGATTTTTCTTCTTTTTCGACCTAACTCAGTTATTGCCAGGTTTCTCTCTTTTTCTTTCTCTCTTTTTCTTTTTTTTTTTTTTTTTTTTTTTTTTTTTTTCATTTTAAACTATTTAAATTTCAACTTTACATGAAATACAAGATACAAATTTGATTTTTTTGCAATTACTTATTTTTTAAGTTATGCTTTTAGCACATATGTATACATATGTAAACATTTAAAAAAATTGACTTTCATATACATGAGGCCACAAAACGCGACATTATACAAAAACAGAGCTGAATATTGAATTTTAAAAAATACTTTGTCTATTGTATTAGTATGACCAATTAATTTTTATTCCTGAGAAGTTCGTCGACATTACAAAATGTAGTGAAACATCTACATGAATTACAGTCAACATATTAAACAATTTCACTTAATTTTGAGTAGCCTTTTATACTGTCGAAAAGTTATATACATAGTCCATTGTGTGATTTATATGAAAAAGACATGTATTCATTTCTAGAATTTCAAATTATAGCCCCAATATATCCAAATGCTTTTAAGTAGCTCTGTAAACGAATGATCGATGATTTTTATACCATACTCTGTACAAAACGTGATTTTATTTATATAAAGAAAAAAGAAAATATACTCATGTAATTTCGTTAATCGCAAAATGTAGATGTTAATTGCTACTACTAGAAATTTTACCCATATAAGCAAAATGTATTTGAAATTTGAATTATCTTGGTTGTCCCTGTTCACGAACCATTTGTTCGACCACAACAAAAAATTTAGTATAGATATAGCATCCCTATATAATACAGATTTAGAAAGAAAAAAAATGATTTCCTGCTACTATTTTATTTTGAGGTACGCTGCTAATAAACACACAGACCAACTGAAAATAAACTTATTTTTGGATCCATTGCTCCTTAAATCGCGTAAATATAACAAAAACTCACTTTCGAAAATTTGACCGCAAAATAATACATTCTCTACCATTTATATGTACAAGAAAGTTTAAAAATTGAGCATTAATGTCATTAGTATAAAGCTAAATTTATTTTAGTATTTTATGTAGTAAATTCCCAATTTTGTTTATTTTTTATTAATTTGTGAGTATATGTGTGTGTGTCTTATATCACAATAAATTGAAATTAATATAAAACTAGCTGGAAACCCGTCGAATTCGACGGTCACTTTATTGAACGTAATGTTTCAAAAATCGTCGCATCGTTATTTAAATGTATTTCAATGCACTTTTCCCCACCAGGGGGTGCAGTATGTTGTATACGAACATCACCAATCGTCTTGTACTTCCAAGACCTTTCAAATAAGGTGTCACATGGTGGTGCCAACTTCAAAATTCTTTAGTTGCACTTTCCACCACCAGGGAGAACAGTGTGTTCTGTACGAACATCACCAACGGTCAGGAAATACCAAGACCTTTAAAATAAGGTGTAACTTGATCGGGCTTACTACAAAATCACATAGTTGCATTTTTCACCACCAGGGGACGCACTATATTGTATACAAACATCTCTAATCAAAGTGAAATTTCAATACCTTTAAAATGACGTGCTACATGTGTGGGTCTAGAACGGATTTCCCTCTCAAACTAATTTCGCCCCTCTCCCCTGCCCCCCCCAGGGGGGGGACTGTTCAACTTTTCCTATTTTTCTCTTTTGATAGATCATCTACAGACCAAGAGTTTTTTTTAGACACCTCAACCAAATTTTTACACCTAGCCGTTCTCTCAATTTAGTTGACATAGACAAAAACATGTTTTAAATTAATATATAGATGTTCTTATTTATGTATTCTAATAAAACTAGATTTATTATTTGAAAATATTTGATCCCTGAAACTTTCATATAAACTTGAAAAATACATGTATATATTTTTTTAAAAATGAACTTAATATAACGTAAAAATTATGAGTACTCCTTTTTTTTTTTTTTTCCTTTAAAAGAACAAAATTTTTATTATTTTTTTGAAGTATTTTTATGAATAGAAACATTACTAAATCTAAATAACTCGTATTTTAAAAAACAATGGTTCACAAACTACACATAACGTGTGAAAAGCAAGCATTCAAAAAATGGCCACTCTGAATTGCAGACGAACCAACAAACGAATTATTCATTCGTTATAAACGAGAAATAAATCGCTGCAAATAATCGGAATATAGTTAAAAATCACTCGAAATTAAATGATCGAGATAATCATTCGCGCACGCGCATAAAGGTTATAAAATCATTCGAAAGAAAATAATCGATAAAATCATTCGCGCACGCGCATGAAGGGTACGATGGCAATCGAGAGAAGAAATAATCGGAATGAAATTAATGAATAAAATGATCGAATGAAATTAACGAGCGAAAAGATAGAATGAAATGATCGAATGAAATTAACGAATGATTTTAAGATAATCGAGTTAATCGAATGATTCCAAATAATCGAGTTAATCGATTATTTCACTCGAATGACGGCATATCTCTAACTTCAGTTAGTCTTTACGGTCTCAGGGATGGAACACGGGCGCAGTATTCATACCGGAATCTGTTGAAGAAATTTATCTACCTATAATATCGTTGATTTAAGAGGTAGAAAATTTTCTTACATTGATAGTGGTATGAATTCTACGCTCGTGTTCCATCCCTGCGGTCTGTCCGGTTACGCTGGATGTTTTCAAATGCTGTATTCCTATGATCTGATGGATGAATTCCTATTCCGGCTTATGTTCGAATGATAAGGTGACTATCACGATATCCGAGCAAATCTTTCTAGACTAAGCTCGTTTATACAGTGTTAAAAAATGTCACAAAACAAACTCTACGTCAGGTGGTGCCAAATACCAAATAAAAGATGTGAAGAATCCTCCCATATTGCGCTCCCTTTAAAAACGTTATCTCTTATGTTTTTAACAAAGGAATTATTTCTGGGTCTAAATGAACATTATAGTTGTGATTATTTACTTGAAATCATTAGCATACATTTGACTTTAAATACAGTATGTGTTAGTTGTTCGCTAAGAATTTCAAGTAAATTAGAGGCAGAATTAATTAGTGTAAAATGTATATTTTTAAATCGATCTTCTAATGTTATAAATTGTATTGTAAATACAAAAATTCATGTATTAGTTATTTAAGAAGAAAATGTTAATGTACGAAATTTCCGAAATTAAAATTTGGTTTAAAAAATAAAAAAATAAAAAAAATAAAAAAATCGAAAAGGAATCACTTATAAAAGATGACCTTTATCATTATTTCTTATATTAAATTAAAAAAAGAAAATAATAATAATAATGCCATGCTCCATAAAATCAATCAAATGGAAACGAAGTCATTTTCAAAAATTCCATCATCTTAATAAAATATACTTGTAATCGCTTTAAAACCAAACCTATAAAACTAAAATAACATTTAGAAATGATAAAATAAAATTAGGGAATGAAGAAATATAATATACACTAACTTGTTACATACGTGCCAAACATCTTATTATGATGCGTATCTCATTATGTAGTACCCGCTTTTTTTTTTAAACCAGTCACATTTTGGAATAATTTTATCCTTATATAATTGTAACAACATTTGGAGAAAATTATTCTAAAAATAAAGTGACGTGGAAAAAGGGCCATTAATAACTTTACGCTTATTAAACCCTTTCCGGCGCAAGACAATTTGAAACATTTAAATTATACTGCCACCGGAATTCATGAACTAAAGTAAACTAAAAGAAATTTTAAATTTTAAGGTTTAAAAAACCGGCCTTTTCTGATATGTTATAAACGTGAATTTTTGCTGAAATATTTCCGGGATGAATTTTTGCAGCTGGATCTAAAAATTTTGCGTCCTCGTGGCGAGGACACCGCGCGTTAAGGGGTTAACACTTTCGCAACTGCATTTTGTCTTTTTGACAGTAAGGTCCGCGTGTGGGCGTAATTCTCCCCCTAACATTATTTCAGAACAAAATTTTCTATATTCCCATTTATATTACGTATGGATATAGATTATCCTTATATTCTTCCTACTCAAAATATTTGTATTCATATTATATTTCATGGTACATATTTGTATATTGGGTACATTCGTAAGAAAAAAATAACATACAAATCGCAAAAGAAACGCTCACTGGAGGAGTTACAGATTCATAGCTGCCAATATTTTAATTTATTCCGTACTTTTACCCCCGCCTTTACTTCGCACCACTTTATTCAAAGAAAGGTTTTCTTCAATACATAACTTCGATAAAATAAGAAAAAATTACTTTTAAAAAATAAGTGATACGAAACAGAGGCGGGGCTAAAATTACTCCGGAATAAATTAAAATATTGGCATCTATGCATAGAGCCCCTAAATAAAATAATAGGCCGGCGCATCAACGCCATTTTTTTGCCTCCGAAGAGGACAGCATTCCCGCTTGGCGTCCTTATCGCCTCCCTAATGATTTTAAGAAATCTTGATCTGAAGCTAATACGGTCAAGATAAGAGCAGTAAGCAACAATAATATTCTTAAAAACACATTTTTTTCACAGTACATTCTCAGGATGTCATTTTATTCTGAGAATATCCTATGGCTGTACTGGGGTAAGATGTGTTGTTAGGGCGGTTTCTGTTTCTTTTACAAAATGTCGCCAAAACTCAAATACACATTAATAGAAGGTCTGTGAGCACTTTATATTCACTTCTTGAATGATTATAGCAGTTTATCGCTAAACAAACTTCCATATCATAGTTTACTTAGCTAAAACTATGAAATATAATAAAACAAGTTACTCTAAAGTAACGTAAGATGATAAAAAAATGTTTGTCGTTTGTTTATCAGAGAAACGCGCTGGGTACATGTGGCAACCCTAAGGCAACAAAATGCCTGATGCGTCAGCTCGTATATATAGGAGCCTTAGCTATGCAGATTTTCAAATGACATGAATCTACGTCAGCGGTCGCGAAAGTCTTAATGAGATGGTCGGCAGGTATGCTTGTTATAACCTCGAAACAAATTAAAGCAACCAAATTCAAAGTTCAGTAGATTTTTCAATTCGATTTAATAATTCAATAGATTTAATAATTCATGACTAATTTGATAAAATGTTATTGATTGCAAAGTAATCTGACACATTCTTAATAAAAGATTTATATTTGCGCAGTTTAAGTGCATGTATAATGCAAAATATTCTTTATGTAAATTTTCACTAGCATATCTCTTCTTTTGTTTGAAAAATTGCAAAACTATTATTCACACTTTTGAATTCTGTATTTTTATTTTACTTTGATTAGAGATATCGGGCAACATGCGGCCGAAAAATAATACATGTTACACAAACACATAACCTTATTTTTTAGTTTTCTTAGCAAAATTCTCAATTTTTAAATCGAAACAAACCTTTTATTTTTTGTCGACCATTATTTTTAAACTCCATTCAAAAATATACAATTTTTAGCGATGTATTTAAAAAATTACCACTGTATCAATGATTACTCTATGTTTCGATCCTAATTGTTTGTGAAAAATGTTTGTTCAACCTCATAGTTTCATTTTGTGAATAGAAACTTAACTAAATGTAAATATTTGTATGTTTTTTTTTTTATTTTTTATCTTATGTATTACAAGGCTTTTATTGCTCCCTTAACTGAAGTAACTTTTTATATAGAAATCTTCATATTATTCAATGAAACCTCTGCAAAAGTTTATTGAAATTTACTACACAAAAACTGCTAAGATCCCTTTACAATATTAACGTACTCTTCTGCAAACACCCAGAAAGAGAAAAATAATCTTGAAAGTAAAAATAAAATGCTTACACCAGTATTTGAATATTCTCTAAATTTTTTATTAAAAAAAAATTCACACTTTAGATTGACTTTACGACAGCTCCTGGAAAGTTTTTAAATCCTGAAATCCTCCATTCTCATGGATGATTTCAAGGAAGCTAACCTAATGACAGGTCCACTCCACTGACTTATAAGCTTGTACATACAATGTTATAAAAAAGTCGCAAATTACACTCATCGTCAGTGGTGCCCAAATACCAAATGAAAGCTGTGAAAAACCCTCCTATATCGTGCTTTCATTAAAAACGTTATGTTTTTAACGAAAATAGGAATTATTTCTGGCTCTAAATGAATATTATAGGTGCGATTATTTGCTTGAAATTATTAGCGTACATTTGACTCTAAATATAGTATGTGTTAGGTGTTCGCTAATAATTTCAAGGTAATTAGAGGCAGAATTAATTAGTGTAAAACATATTTTTTTAAATCGATCTTCTAATGTTGTCAATTGTATTGTAAATGCGAAAAAATTCATGTATTAGTAATTTAAGAAGAAAATGTTAATGTACGAAATTTCTAAAATTAAAATTTGGTTTAAAAAAAATGGAAAAGGAATCGCTTATAAAATATGGCCGTTATCCTTATTTCTTATATTAAATAAATTGAAAAAAAAAAAAAAAAAAAAAAAAAAAAACGTAATGTCAGGGGCCATAAAATCAAACAGACGCAAACTAAATCATTCGCAAAAATTTTATCATCTTAACAAAATATGTTTGTAATCGCTTTAAAACCAAACCTATAAAACTAAATTAACATTTAGAAATGTTAAAATAAGATTAGGGAATGAAGAAATATAATATACACTAACTTGTTACATACGTGCCAAACGTCTCATTATATGATGCGTATCTCATTATGATTTTTAGTACCCGCCTTTTTTTTTTCAAACCATTCACTTTTTCGAATAATTTTATTCTTCTTTAATTGTAACAGCATTTAGATTACTCTATAAAAATAAAGTGGCATGGCGAAAGAGTGGCATTAACAGTTTTACTCATATTCTCAATTTTACTCTTATTCCCACTCTCATTACTTTTATTCCCTTGTACATCGTAAGATATAAATTAATAACATACAAATCGCAAAAAAAAAAAAAAAAAAACCGCCAACTGCAGAAGTTACAAAGTCATAGCAGCCATTATTTTAATTTATTGCGGATTACTTTTACCCGCCTTTACATCGCACCACATTATTTAAAGAAAAAATTTCTTCAATACATAACTTCGATAAAAAAAGAAAAAAATACTTTTAAAAAATAAGTGGTACGAAATAGAGGCGGGGCTAAAGTTACTCAGAAATAAATTAAAATATTCGCAGCTATACAAATTTTCAAATGACGTGAATCTACGTCAGCGGTCGCGAAAGTTTTAATGAGATGGTTGGCAGGTATGCTTGTTATAACCTCATAACAGATTAATGCAACCAAACTTAAAATTCAATAGATTTTTTCTTCATCCGTAATGAATGAAAAATTTAAAACATTAAGGTCTCAATAATTATATAAACTGTAAGAAGTATTCAAAAACTACTCTTTTAAAATTAATTGTAAAATATATTACGTACCTAATAACACAGGAAAATACGTGAAATATGAATTTAAGAAACATGAATTTTTCTTTTAGATGTGAATTTGTTCAAACACAATTCTATTTTAATTTCAAATATGGACCATCGTGAGACTAAACAAATTTTGTTCGAGCATGCGCAGTTTCAGCCTGAGTAGTGCAGGTACCGCCAGCACCAGACGGCTTTGTCATTGATCAGTGACGTAACTATGATGTATTACACTACCCATTGCTCGATTGTGGTGAATACACTTACTGCTAGTACTCGCTTTGCTTGGAACAAGATTTCACTTTTCTATCACAAATTTTTACTTTCCGAATATACAAATTTAAGCAAAGAATTATAATCACTTCGAAAATATTACTTTGAACCAGACTTTGGTGCATCAATATGTTTTGAGGCCCCCTGGGCCCATTTTTATTACTTTTATGATGATGTGTTTATGTATAGGTGTGAGTGAACACGATAGCGCCTAAACGCTTTGTTAGAAAAAGCTGCAATTTGGTACCAGGTAGGTCACAGACCAAATTTTTCCCCTGATTCTTTCACCAGTATTTTTCTTTCGGATTTTTTAGTAGTAAGTTTGTACAATCCATTAAGTAAAAAATTATTTTATAAATATACTGGTGGGAGAATCAGGAAGAAAATTTGGTGTGTGGTCACCCTGGGTACGTATGTTCTAATCTTATTGCTTTTAGTGAACATAAGACTTATATTTATTTTACAGGGGCTGAAAGAAACATACTTAATCATTTATGACAATTTTTTAAAGTGTTATAGCGTCTAAATAACTTAATCGCTTCAGCTGTAAATTTCAGCATAAATTATAAGTAACCGTCGAACAAACTTTAAAAATTTTGATGATCTAGCTTTCATAGTTTTTTTACAGGAACACAAATAAAAATTCTTTATCATTATGGCCTATGGGCCCAAATATTTTCAAATGCGATAGCCTTATTCGATTGAGCTGAAATTTTATACACATAATAGACAACTCTTGAACAAAATATTGTGAATATTTTCGCTTTTTTACGTTTTGTCGAATGTCTTAAAAAATATTTTACGCATTTTTCTTGAGTTTTGTGAATAAAGAAAACATGTCTTTCCTCATATTTTTCAGCAAGGATTTTTGTCACGAAGGCTATTAGGGGACGAACAACAAATCCAATAACTTAAAAATATTTGTGATAACCCTGTATATGGAAAAGCTTAGACTGATTTCCAAATTTTAAATATGTTTTTAAATATTATATTTTATGCGTGTGTAATGTTTTTTTGAGGATATCTTGAATATTTAAGGAGTTATCATTATTTTATTTAATAAAAAAAACGCAAGTTTTTACTTTTAAAACTCCAAAAATTATTCCTAAAATTTAATGAAAATTTCGGAAAACATGATTTCATATTCTTTCATGTTTTCCGAATAATGTTCAAAGTTTGAACTTAATGTTCAAATATATATGGACACTTCTAGTAATAAATTTTTTACTGCGCATGTGCAGACAATAGCAAAAATCTTTGATAGCCAACTGTATAGAGCACCTTATATAAGTCATCCAATTGAATATCACAAACATTCATAGAGCTATCGGTGATTAAATAAGCTGGTTTTCAGCTGTTTTCTAAAAAGTTCTTTACGATAAGGGGTTATTCCTAAATGAAAGTTTGTATCAGAAAAAACTATGTTACACAATGAAACCTAATACAATATTTGTGATTCAGTTTTCTTTTTCTCTTATAGGTATGTACTACATACCTATAAAAAAAAAGAAAAATGAATAGTTTGAAAATAAACATTATTATTATTATTATTATTTTATTTATTTATTTTTTTTCTGATACAAATTTTCATTTGTGAATAACCCCTTATGGTGAACATCTTTTTAGAAAACAGCTGAAAAACTGTTCATTTAAACGCCGATATCGCTATGAATTTTTGGGATATTCAACTGGATTTATAAGGTGCTCTACACAGCTGAGCATTAAACTATGTCAAAGTGTTTTTGCTACAGTTTGCGCATGTGCAGGAATAAATTATTTACAACAAATCTCTTTAAATACGAATATACTTGTTTGAAATTATAGTATAAGGATTTAAGTATATGTTGTCATATTTTCCGAAAGTTTCATAGAATCTGACGAAAAACTTTTGGAGTTATAAAGTAAAAACTTGCGAAAAATATTAATAACTCTTTAAATATTCAAGATATCATCACAAAACTCTACACACATATGAAATATAACATCTATAACCATGTCTAAACATTAGAGATCAATCGAAACTTTTCCATATATACAGTTATCACAAATACTATTTATCTTATTGGATTTGTTGTTCGTCTCCTTAGGGCCTTTGTTACAAAATCTTTGCGGAAAAATATGAAGAAAAATGCGTTTTTCTTATTCCCAAAATTGAAGAACAACACGGTAAGTATTTTTCAAAATTTTCGACAAAACGTGAAAAAGCGAAAGTGTTCACATTGTTTTGTCCAACACCTGTAGGCCACCGTCGTACGAACTATACAGATTTTGGTGAATCTGACACGTATAGATTTTTTTTTTTCTCTCTTACAGGGGGACAAAGAAATATTCTTTATCATTATGGCTTATGAGCCCAAATTGAAGTGCGATGCCTAAACTCCTTATTCGATAGAGTTGAAAATTTATACACGTTGTCGGACTAATTTTACAGAAATACAATTTTTATTAAAATCACACAATCAACTGATTGGAAGAAAATCATATTTATTGAAATTTTATTTTTCCGACTGAGTGAAAATAATGCCTGGACCGGGAGTCGAACCCCGGATCTTTGACTTACAAGGTCAAGGCTCTACCAATTGAGCTATCCAGGCCGACAACCGGTCAGCATTACTCACTCAGACAACCTTTAGGCAGAAACACTGGTCTATCAAGTAGATAACTCGACAGAAATAAGACCAGATGTTTCTGCCTGAAGGTTGTCTGATTGAGTAATGCTGACCGGTTGTCGGCCTGGATAGCTCAATTGATAGAGCCTTGACCTTGTAAGTCAAAGATCCGGGGTTCGACTCCCGATCCAGGCATTATTTTCACTCAGTCGGAAAAATAAAATTTCAATAAATATGATTTTCTTCCAATCAGTTGATTGTGTGATTTTAATAAAAATTGTATTTCTTTATCCCATTGTTTAATGGTGCTTTCCATTACCTGCGGCTTATTTCTGTCGAGCTATCTACTTGATAGACCAGATGTTTCTGCCTAAAGGTTGTCTGAGTGAGTAATGCTGACTGGTTGTCGGCCTGGATAGTTCAATTGGTAGAGCCTTGACCTTGTAAGTCAAAGATCCGGGGTTCGACTCCCGATCCAGGCATTATTTTCACTCAGTCGGAAAAATAAAATTTCAATAAATATAATTTTACAGATTTTAGAGAATCTAATCCTTATCGATTTTTACAGGAACTCAACGAAATGTTCTTTATCACTATGAACTATGGGCTCAAATTATTAAAAATGCAATAACGTAAAACTGAACAATGGAAAAAAATACTCAAACAACCTATTATAATTTTAGTTTTTGTTTATTTAAACGACTTGCCTTACTTTAATTTTTTTATACAAACGTTAATTGTTTAATGTTCGGAAAGTCGAGTGGAGCCACTCTCGATTTTTAATTGTATGATTATATACATCTGAATATATCTGTGCATGTACTCGGTTATCATGGATATCAAATATCTTTTTCAAAAGATAGTGATTAAGATTTAGATAGTAGTTTAGATAATGATAAGGATTTCAAAGTATAGATTATTAAATAAGAATACCTTGACAAATTGTTAATTCTGGTTTAAACAGTTTGAAAATCGTCTATATTATTTTATTAATAAAAATATAAGGTACGTGAATTTTTGTAAATCATAATGAAATTTAAAAAAAAAATGTATATATATACTATATATATATATATATATATATTGTTCTTAAAATTTAGTTATCAAAAATGCTTGAAGGCTGGAATTGTTTTACTTAACCAATTGTAAATAATCTTTCTTATCTCAGAGTAATCAAGATAACAGTGAATCAACCCGTTAATGATAAATGAAAAAACTTTTTTAGCATATTGTAGACCGGTCGCCAGCAGAGTTCCTAACTTTTATAATTTATTCACGAGCATTTTTAGCCCCGCCTCTTTTTCATACCGGAAATTTTCAAAAACGTATTTCTTCATATTTACTCGTTGTCACCTATTAAAAAGGGGCGAAAAATGCTCGTTAATAAATTATAAAAGTAGTTTCATTGAAAAGTCTAGCCCCGCCTTTAGACATTCATCTATAAAAACATTATATAAAAAAAAGATTTTGTACCTTAGTTCAGTGAGTGCTACTTGTGTATACATTCTTCAGTGGAAATATTCTATCGATTACTAAGAATGATATTGAAACACAAATAGGAAAATCCTTTTCTTAAATTATGCAATGTTTCGATAAAACACAAATAGGCTGGTTTTAGAAATAAAAATAGTAAATGCATACTTGCCAACATCCTAATTAATATTTTGTAGTATCGTTAGCCCCGCCTTCTTTTTCATAGTAAAAGATGCGGTACTGGCGATTTTCGTCAAACGTGCCATGTGGCACGCAATTTTCTGCAGTAATTTTCGCAAGTACTGCTAACTAATTTTCTTTGTGTACCTACTAAGTAATTTTCTGCAGTAACTTTCTGCAGCAATTTTCTGAAAGCAATTTTCTGCAATAACGACTTGATCTTGGTAAAGCGAGTATTAAAATACATGAAACACAGTATCAAAAAAAAAAAAAAGAAAAAAAAAAAACTTAAAGGCAATGAAAAGAAAAAAAAAAATCATTATGCATGCATACTTTTATCCTTAGTACGGAATTCATGTCTGTTAGTTCATTTTAATAATTATTTTGTTTGCGTTGCCTTGTAAAATTGTGGCCAGATTTTGAAACATTATTATTCAATATCCACTACAAAATTTTAAATGTAACGGTTCCTTAATCACTTCGAAGATTTATCATCTATTATGTATATCAAATATTAATTCTTAAAATTATTGGTCACCATTCAATAATAAAAGTAGCAAAACGTGGCAACACACTCATCTTATACAGGCATACTTGCCAACCATCTCATTATGAACCGTGCAATTTTTTGTACCTGCCTTTTTCATCACACCAATAATTTTTTAGAATAATTTTAGTCTTATTTAATCGTAACAACATTTGGAGAGAATAACTCTAAAAATATACTGGTGTGAGAAAAGGGGCGTTAACACTTGTACGGTTATTAATGAGATGGTTGGCAAGTATGTACAGGCAATTTATTCATTTTCAAGGATAAACTCCTCCCATGTTTAAATACAATAATTCCTTTATTAACGTTCTTTTAATCAAAATACAAGTGAATGCATGATAATATTATAACACAGATATAATACAATTATAGTGTATGTAAAAAACAAACTGTAGATTAATGTATATAAATATGATCAAAAGTGAATAACTAAAAGTTGGTAAGGAAAGTTGGAATGTTTAAAAACGGGATGGGCGGAAATTCACTTTTTGAAGACGTGAAAATGTACAGTGTATATAAACAATTAGCTAAATTTCTCTTGCACTATTATCCGATATTGTTTGTTGTAAGTAAGCTTATATGAAAGCTACTGGAATAGGCAATTTTTAGTAAACTTTTTTAATGGTAACTTTAACGCTTTTTGTAAAATTACTGATGACATATTACTGTGAATATTATACTTTGTATTTTTATAGTTTCAAGGCTTGTAACTCATTACTAAACAAACACACCTTTACATACAGATTTCAAATATGGAATAAAATATTTCTGTTGTTAAAAAAACTTAAATATTAGATAATGTATTGTGATATACAGAGCTGCCAACCTAATCCGGCAAATTGTTAGTACCGCCCCTTTTTCTACACCACTTAATTTTTAGAGTTTTGTTTTCTTCATTCATCGAATATATATTTGAAGAGAATTACTCTAAAAATTTAGTGGTGTAGGAAAAGGGGCGGTACTAACAATTTGCCGGATTTGGTTGGCAGCTCTGGATATATGTGATTCTAACATAATTTGATGTCGTTTTGTAGGAATTATTTTACTCTTTCTAAATATGTACTTGATTTTTGTGTAGCATGTTAAAAAATTTCAGAAATGAATGATTTTCAATGATTATTAGCTTTTATTTATTTATTTATTTATTTTTTTTTTTTTTCTGTTTTCAGCTATTTGAAAATAGTTGGAAATGGGACAGGATTCTCTGATTTATATATACTATTGAGTTATACTGATCTATGCTCCATACAAGCTCTTATACTACAAACATTAGCTCTTCAATACGAAAGGGGAGAGCTCCAAGAATTTACGCCCTCGTAATTTGATATCACTAAATTTTTTTTTTTTTTTTTATGTCACATCAAGATAGAAATAACCCTTTAAAAAGGTAAGTTAATTTTAGTAACCATTTTTAATAAAGAGTAATTTTTAAGTAATATTTTATTGTTAAATGATTTTCATGAAAATAGTTTGAACCATTTTGAAAGAAACTTGTTTGAGCGCCTCCCTTCATGTTCGAATTGCTGCGTCTCTGACAAGGATGAAAATTTCTAAATGTAAAGAATATGTATTTTTTAAAATGTGTTTTAAAGCATTTAATCGTAATCATTCTGAAAAAAGTCGTATGTATTTAAAACATGCTTATAAATGAAAGCTAAATTTGAAATTTGGTTCTTGGCAGCTGATATGCTATCAGGGATGGAACACGGGCGCAGAATTCATACCACTATCAATGTAAGAAAATTTTCTACTTCTTAAATCGACGATATTATAGGTAGAGAAATTTCTTAAACGGATTCCGGTATGAATTCTGCGCCCGTGTTCTATCCCTGTGCTATTAAAGAAATATTAATAATGTGTCCAACTTTTATTATTATTATTATTATTATTATTATTATTACTAAATATATATATATATATATCAAAATTGGATTGAAATAAATTAAAGGATACTTGAAAAAAAAAAAAAAAAATCACAAGTCCCTTCTCTCATTTGTTTATTTATAAACAAATAAAATATTAAAAATAGATAAAATTTGATAAAATTTTTATTGTACATTTATAATTTCATTTAATTCATTGAGATAAACTTTAGATCCAATAATCCATTCTATCGAAAGCTCTCTCAATATCCATAAATTTCACATAGAAATTAAATAGAAAATCTCGTGGACAGACAATAATTATATCCGAAAACTATTGTATGTATAGTTTATAATTTAATTCATGAAATTATATAACTGTATAACTTATTTCAACTCATTTCACCTGCAAAGAAACATCCGGGGTGCGAAATACTGATATTTCCGTAAACCTAAAAGATCATTCTATTGCACTAACGTAGAATGTATGAATTCAAAACATAACAAACAAGAAACGGTGTTGTGACAAATGCGCACAAGACAGTTCCGTACAATGAAATTTTATTTTCCCGACTGAGTGAAAATAATGCCTGGACCGGGAGTCGAACCCCGGATCTTTGACTTACAAGGTCAAGGCTCCACCAATTGAGCTATCCAGGCCGACAACCGGTCACCATTACTCATTCAGACAGCCTTTAGGCAGAAACAAACATTATTTTCACTCAGTCGGAAAATTAAAATTTCATTAAATATGATTTTCTTCCAATCAGTTGATTGTGATTAAAAAAAAAAAAAAAAAATTGTAGTTCCGTACAAGCTGAAAATAGAGGCACTTCCATACACATCCAGGTGGTTTAATATTACAGGTTTCTTTTTAAAAATTCTAGTGGCTATTTCATTGTGAATTTTGAAAAATTCATTTATTTTGTCTGTTAAATTAAGAGATGGTGTCTGCGGGACACTCTCGAAGTGATAGAACTGAAAATGAGGAATTTTGCTACCCGTTCATAACTAAAATATCTCGGCCTTTCAGTGAATTAATCTAGTGATGTACTTATTTATAGAATATTAATCTAGTGATGTACTTATTTTTCGCTCATTATCCGGGAAAGAAAGGTAATCACAATAATTAACAGTGTGATTCACTTTTCCTCCCTCGCATAATTGCAAAAGTAAATTTTTTCTTTTTTTTTTCATGCAAATAAGACAACAATCTGTAGTAGGTTCGTGTTCGTCCAATTATTTCACAGTTAACATGTCATTCTTCTATTAAAGTCAGAGCATCAAAATTTGGAACCTAAAACTATAGCTGCTAACTTTGCACCTTTTGGCTTCCGTAAAATTTTAATAATTTTTTTTATTTTACTTTATTAGTGAAATTCGGTACTATTCACTGATTACATAAAATAATTATTTCTATTTATAATTTTCTGTAGACAAAAGGTATTAAGTTAGCAACAATGTCTAAAACACTGCAGAATGCGAATAAGATTTCTGTAGTTATTCATCTGAATAATAAGTTTATGTAATTGAAAAGTTGATTTAACCTTTTAATCAGAGCTGCCAACCTAATCCGACAAATTGTTAGTACCGCCCCTTTTTCTACACCAGTCATTTCTTAGAGATTTTTTTTCTTAATTCATCGCAAATATATTTAAAAAAAATTACTTTAAAAATTAAGTGGTGTAGAGAAAGGGGCGTTACTAACAATTTGCTGGATTAGGTTGGTAGCTCTGTTTTAATTATTGATCAGTTAAAATTCAGATAGCGGTATGCGCAATTTGGATTTATAATTCCGTACTTGAGAAACTTCAGTAACATCATAATTGAACTCTGAATGATAATCCCCAATATCAGATACATACATACACAGGGAAGGATTCATTGTGACAGCCTTAAAAGGGGAGGGGGATTTATTAGCTGTAAGAAAGTGTTTGACTTTGGCCAAATTTATCAAATAAAAGTTGCCGCAAGTCCTGTAGAAAAATGAGAGTGGTCCAATGAATTTGTTTGATTTTAATGGGTTATTTTCTATTTCTCCATAAGTAATACACCAAATTTTAGGAATAAGTATGTTTGTAGATTTATTTTTACTAGCACATGAGAAGACAGTGGAACCGAATTATTCTTAAACTTAAACACAGTCTATTAGACTTAGAAATATAGTTGCTAGATTTAGATTTACTAGAGTTTACTAGAGTTTTATTTAGTACGTACAGTCCTTTAATTTTCTTAACTTTCTGCACCGCTGTAATTATCTAGTAAGTTTTGATATTAAAAAAACCCTTAAAACTTAAAAAGGAAATAAATTAAATAAAAATATTGGTGGAAGAGTCCTTGAAAAAAGGCGTGGCCGTAAGAATCATGACATAACAAATTTAACGGAAGATAGCAGAAAGTCTGAATTAATATTACTTTTAGGTCTAAATATTTAATAAAAGGTCGGCGAAAAAAAGAAAAAAAAAAGGGGGGGGGGGTTCAAAGAGGGCGAAAAAGCACCTGCATTTATTTGTATCTGATACATCCCTACACTATTCTCGCTCTTTCTATTTCAGTCTGCAGACTTGAGGACAACTCAGATCTTGGTTGCAGTGATATTTTCAAAGAAGTCAGTTCTTTCAGGTTCATTAGGGCAGGGGATCTTTATTAAAAAAATTATTAACGTTTCATAACCATCCGACAATCTCAAAATATACAGTTACGCATTTTAGAATTACACATTATGAGCCATTCCCCGCAGCAAATTGCTGATTGTCGACGGGTGAAAAAATATTCGAGCACTAGCAATAATTCCTATGAAGAAAAGTATAGTTGAACTACTTTGTTAAATAAATCCTTGTCGAGTCATGTTCTTAGTCAGTCTAAGACCATGATTCAAAAATGATTTATTTAACAAAACAGTCTTAAGTGTATTTTTGTTACATAGAAATTATTGCTAGGTCTCGAAACATTTTGATGCCGATTGTAGAATGGGAACTCGTCTCTACATTATCACAGAATGGAAAAGGTTAGCAGTTCATTATATGTGAAAAGTTTCCAAGTTCCTTAATTTGTTTCGCAGCAATTTTAGCCCTCCCTTTTTATTCCCACACCACCTTTTTTTTTTTTTTTTTTTTTTTTTTTTTTAATAAGAGTATTTTGTTCTTATTTTATCCTAGTAACTTCGACTTCGAAAGATGTATGACGAAAGCACCTGTGAACTAGATCACGTATCTTCCTCTGGATAAAAATGAAAACTGAACGGGGTGGTATGTCCTGAAAATCAATTTCTCTGCCAAAGTGGGACAGAAAACATAAAAGTGCAAATGAAACCTAAAGAGTGAAATAGGAAGGACAAGTAATAATAATAAGAAGAAAGTTTAAGGAAAGCATTGCAAAACTCGAAGAAAGGATGGGGATAATTAGGATATATTTGATCCTATAATAATTTATATATATATAAAAAAAATCTGCAGTGACTCCACTCGACTTTCCGAACATTGAGTAACTAACAGTTTTGCAGATAAAATAAAGAAAGAGGAATTGCTAAACAAACAAAAGAGAGAAAACCATAATAGAGTGTTTTTTTCTTCATATATCACACGAGGTTTTATTTAACGCTACTGAACTTTGAGCCCTTAGATCATAATGATAAAGAATTTTTCGTTGTGTCCCTGTAAAAAAACTGTAAGTGCTAGATTTACCAAAATCTATACAGTTGGTGCAAATGCGACCTATAACATGTATACAATTTTTTTGCTCAGATTAATAAGGCGTTTAGACGCTATCACACTTTTAAAAATTTGGCCCCATAGGCCTTAATGATAAAGAATTTTTCTTTGTGTCCCTGTAAAAAAACTATAAGTGATAGATTCTCCAAAATCTATACAAATTGAGTATCTGTGACCTATAATATGGGTATAAAGTTTTTGCTCAATTGAATAAAGCATTTAGATTCTATCCCACTTTTAAGATTTTGGTCCCATAGGCCATAATGATAAAGAATTTTTCTTTGTGTCCCTGTAAAAAAACTATAAGTGCTAGATTCACCAAAATCTATAGGGTTCGTACTATGGTGACTTACAATATACGTACCAACTTTCAGCTTATTTGAACAAAGCGTTTAGACGCTAGCGTGTTCACTCACAGACATACACACATACATACACAGATACACACACACACACACACATACATACATCATCTCAAAAATAGTGGAAACGGACTCAGGGGACCTCGAAACGTATAGAAACATCAAAATCTGATATTCGGATTTTTGACATGATTACAATACTTTCCTCACTATAGTGTTCGGAAAGTAAAAATCTATAAATTAAGGGATGTGAAATAAAAGCAGGACTAAAAGTTCTCCGGAATAAGCAACTCTGTATATGCTAGAGTAAAAGTTCACGGGAATAATAAATAAATAAATAAATAAATAATAATGGCAGCATCTCAAAATAATTTACTTAAAAACAAAAGTACGAGATTTATTTCTAGTACTTTTTTTTTTCTAATAGAAAACAATAATTATTCTTTAACAATATTTAAAGTTATTATTATTAACAGGAAATTTTTTAGAGTGTATAAAGAATGTGTTTTAATATGCAGCAGATTTAAGATTTGATGTTGTGGTAGAACATTTGGTCCATATCGCACATTAGTGAGCATTCCATTTGTTGTGGTTGGCGGTACAAGTTTTGTCCAATACTAAAAAACTTTCATTTTTCATAGCTGCCAACGTTTCCAATCTTTTAAATTAGATTTATAATAACTAATTTTAAACAGAAATATGTTGAATATATTTTCGAAGATTAATAAACTCATAACAAATAAAAAGAATTTCTGGTATTGTGTTTCCTTCGAAAAACCTTAAGACTTGAGGTTAACACGTATACTTTTATAAAAATTTAATTGATTTTTTTTTATGGAGTAGAACTATGTTTTATTAACACGTTTACGCAGGCGCATTTTTTTTACATAGGCTTCTCAGAAATATCCGAGAACTAGCCAATAATTCTGATATAAAAAAGTACACTTAAAACTGTTTTGTTCAATACATCCTTGTCGAATCATGTTCTTAAACTGACTAAGAACATGGCTCCACAAGGATTTATTTAACAAAGCAGTATTGAGTGCACTTTTTTGGACAAGGATTATTTCTAGTGCTCAGATACTTTTGCTGCCGACTGTAGCTGTGGGCCACCGGTGGGTCACGCGGCTGTGAACGTGTAAATATATAATTTAACTTGCAAAGCAAAATTCTGCTTTATACTTTTCATAAAATTAAGTTATTTCCCTAATTTATCTATCTCCATTTCTGTGCAGCCTACTTGTAATTAGAAAATTTTACTGCAAACAAGACAGTATGAAGAAAATGAGCGGTACGTATAAAAAGATTGACTACATCTGATTAAAAAATGCGCTTATCAGAAATTATCAAACGAATTTAACAGTATTAATATAAATCTGTTCAATATTTTGTTATTTAAAAATGCATCTATAGGATATAGATCATATTTGTCTATATAATGATCTATATACCGTTAATGATAAATGGAATCCATAAAAAATAATTTTATTTATTTAATTATTTTGTAATAAGAAAGTTGCAAAAAAAAATTTGCTACTATTACTATTATTATTATTATTATTATTATTAAGCACAAAACTTTGTATAAACACCATAAAATGCAAGAAACTCGCAATAATTGTTTCGGACCGAAAGAAAACGTGATTCTTCGTCAGATGAAAAAAGTAGGCAGGTGTGCTGCAAAAAAAGCTTTGCATTTTGTGTTTTTTATTCAAAGTTTTGAACTTATTATTTTTAGTTAAAAATAATAACACGTAAATATATTCATTGAAAAACTATATTTTAATAGGACTGATTGATCGAAAATAACTGTATCTGTACTGTGACTTTTTATTATAAATTCAATGTGTCATGCTGCATTTGTCAAACTCCTGTTTTTAATCTGTCCTGATGATGCTCAGAGAAGCTGGGCGAAAAGCTTCGACTAAATATATTTGTAAAACTTTTTATAATGTTCTTAATTAAAGTAGTTTTTTAATGAAAATATTTACGTGTTTAAAGTGTTAATTTATACAATGGCACGTGGTTTTAAATATCTGTTTGTGAAATGTGATTTCCTACTTACTATTTTTAAACGCCAGTTCTGTGGTATTTTTTAAATTTTTACAGGGATGGAACACGGGCGCAGAATTCATACCGGAATGTGTTTAAGAAATTTCTCTGCCTATAATATCGTCGATTTAACAGGTAGAAAATTTTCTTTCATTCACAGTGGTATGAATACTGCGCCCGTGTTCCATCCCTGTTTTTATTTATTTTATTTAATTTTTTTATGTATTGCCTAAAAAAGTAAGAATGAGATTTTTTACGAGAATAAATAACCTTAAACAGAATATAATATCCCATAATTATTTATATAGTGTGTTTTATAATGGATTTTGGCTTTTGTAATAGTTATGAAATGATGTATTTTTAAAATTTAACTTTGATAGGTGTAAATGTAAAATTCCTTATATCCAAGCCTATTATTGTTATTATTATTATTAGTTATGTGTAATTAAAAATAACTTACTTCGGAAATAAGATGAAGAAAGATTTTCACAGTAAGGCCTAATAAGAAAACACATTTTTGAAATTAAATCTTATTAACCGTTACTTGACACTTGTAGAATAGATAGAAGAACCGCTGATAATGTTTCCCCAGCTTTATTTGCTTATTTATTTATTTTATTCAGTTTTTAATTTTTTCATCAATGTATGTCTTGTTAGTACAAAAGGCCTGTTGAGCATAGAACCTGTGATAATCCAGCTGTAATGAAACTGAAATTGCAATGAAAATGCTGAATACTTTCTAAAAATACTGAACAAAGTGTTTGAGCCCCTCCCTAGACTTTTGAATGGCTACGCCCATGTCGGAACATTTCAAGTTTGGCTATTATTTTGACTATTTTAAAATAATGCTAATAATAATTATTATTTTAACTATTATATATATATAAAACATGTGTATAAAGTTGTGACAAATTTTGAATTGGATTCTTGGCAGTTGATAAGCTACAAAATGAGTTTTAATAATCTGTCTAATTCATTTCTTTCTTTCTTTTTCTCTCTCTTTTTTTTTTTTTTTTTTTTTTAAATCCGATTATTTTCTTATAGAAAAAAAAAAAAAATACAATTTCGATCAAAATGAATCGATATGTTCTTGGAAAAAAAAGATTTGTAATTCCCTTGTATCATTTGCTTATTTATAAATAAAAAACGTATTATTAACACTTTCGTGACCGCATGCTTTTCCCTTTTTTACACAGTAAGGTCAGCTTGTGGGAGTTGATATCCCAAATTACAGTATTAGAGAACACATTTTTTTGTATTCATATTTATATTACAAGTGGATATACATTAAATTTATACTCTTTCTAATCAGAGAATTTGTATCCATAATATATTGATTGTACAAATATGAATATTGGGCATATTTTTAAGAAATGAATAACACACAAATTGCAAAAGAAGCGCCCACTGGTAGAGTTGCAGATTTTTAAATGACGTGAATCTACGTTAGCGGTCACGAAAAAGTTAATAAGTAAGTTAATTATTTTATTTCATATTTATATACTTAAAAATAAATAAAATTTAATAAATAATTTATTGTATGCTTACAATTTATTTTAATTTTTGGCGATAAGATTTTGTCCAATAATTTATTCTATTAAAAGCTACTTTATATTCAAATGATTAACATTGTAATAAAAAGAAAATCACGTGGAAAGACAATAACTATATTGGAAAAATATTTTATGTATGTTTATAATTTTATTTATAAAATTATTTATTTTATGGAGATTATTTATGGCGAAAATGTTGCTTTACAACAAAAGTAGGTTTATTTCTCGTGTGTATGTATTTTTCTAAAACAGAAAACAATAATTATTTCTCAGGATTTTTGAAAGTCATTAATAGTAGTAGAAAACTTTTAGATAAAATTGCATGTATGCAGAGCCTGATTATGGGGGAAGCACACATTATAAAATTACACCGTTATTTTTTAACAAATACTTTCCTCCTATAATAAACAGAAAATTCTCATTAAAAATTATTTAAAAAAAAATTCTGGTGTCTAATAACGGTGAGTAATTTGGATTTTTTACACCGTTCGCTCATTATAAAAAATATTTCCTCGTCAAAGCGTGGAATTTCTGTGACATCAAGTAAAAAATAATTGTAAAAATATTCCGGTGAGAGCGGAGATAATGTGTGTTTCCCCTTTAATCAGTCTCTGCATGTACGCTAAGGCTTTTGTTAGTTCTTTAAAGAAGTCAGCAAAGGTTGTTAACACGCGTCCGCACTTTTTTGTCTTTTTCACAGTAAGGTCCGCCTGTGGTCGTTATTCTCCCTAGTTACAGAATTTCAGAATAAAATATTCCGCATTCTCATTACAAATGCATATATATTATAATTATACTCTTTCTAATCAAAGCAATTATATTCATAGTATATTGATAGCCCAAATATGAATATTGAGTATCTTTTTAAGAAATAAATAACATAGAAATCGTGAAAGAAACGCCCACTGGTGGCGTTAAAGATTTTCAAATGACGTGAATCTACGTCAACGGTCGCGAAAGAGACCGTTGACACACACACACAAAAAAAAAAAAAAAAAAAAAAAAAAAGCTGAGAGCTGTTGTCTATCAGAAATGTTCCATTATCTAGACCTTACCTTCCAACATACAAATAAACATCAGTAGTATTGTAAATACACACCCTTTTTTTTCACACTAGTTTTTTTTTTTTTTTTTTTTTTAAGAATATTTTTCTTCTTTGTTAATCTGATTTATATTTGCTGAAAAAAAAAAAAAAAAATGTGGTATACGATAAGGGCGGTACTAATGAAAATTAATTTGAATGTTGACAGGGGTGACACTCTCAAGAGGTAAAAAATTTGCGCCTCTTTTGCCACCACTAATATAAGGGAGAAATTATTCAGGATATGTAGCAACAGCTGTGCCATAATTATACAGAGTAGAGTTTATTGTATAGAAATACTGGTAGCTATAAATAAAAAATAAATTAATTTCTGACAGTGTCCTGAAAAGGGGCAGTGAGTACGGCCCCTGCCTTGACAGGTAAGTTAAACCACGAGGAATTCTTGTCAAGATCAGTATGAAATATAAAATTCAAAACAATACAATCAGAGACATTGATGATGAATAATACAGGTTTATCATAAGTCATAATTTTTAATACCATTTACTATATAAAGCTATCTTTGAACTATTCTTTCGAAGATACATACTGCATACTTGCCAACCATCTCATTAATAACCGAACAATAGTTAACGCCCTCTAAAAAAATGCCCCTTTTCTCACACCACTATATTTTAGAGTAATTCTCTCCAAATGTTGTTACGATTAAATAAGACTAAAATTACTCTAAAATGTTATTGGTGTGAAAAAAAGGCGGGTACTAAAAATTGTACGGTTTATAATGAGGTGGTTGGCAAGTATGATACTGCAAAAGTTCTATGAAGATTATTTACATATGCATATATTTAAATATATGTAAAGTGGCATTCAATAAAGCGAAATGTATAGAATGCTTTTGTTTGTTTTCGTATACGAGCCACCTGTCCGAACTCGATAAAATGCTTTAATTGATATCACCAATACCTATAGAACTAGAATATTGATTTTGATCTTCTTACAAATATCGTTAATTTTTTTTTTCACTGACTGTACATGGATAAGAAAATAAAAACTAGTAGCTATTATATCAGTTAAATTGGTTTTAAAAGCAAAAATTAAGGTTTTATAATACGTACAAAATTTTATTCCGAAGAAAAAACAGTTTGATTTATTTTTTAACTGTCTCATAGTTATTAATAAAGAAACTATTTCTCACTTTATAATTTATTGCAGTAATCCAAGATTTGTTCGTTTGCTTGAGGAGAATTGAAAATTTTTGCTTTCCTCTAAGGCCACTTTAACATAGTCTCAAAATTTTCATAGCATATAGCTACCAGATAATTCCTATTGAAAGTTTAATTTTATTAAGTTAATAAAAACCTGGTATAGAAATCGGTAAAATGTTTCCCCGACAGTAGGTGTTAGGTGTACTCTAATAATTTCAAATAAATTTGAGGCAGAATTAGTTAGTGTAAAATGTAATTTTTTAATCGATCTTGTAATGTTGTAAATTAATTGTAAATACGAAAAAATTCATGTATTAGTAATTTAAGAAAAAAATGTTAATGTACGCAATTTCCGAAATTGAAATTTGATTTTTAAAAAAAAAGGAAAATGGAATCACTTATAAAAGATGGCTTTTATCATTATTTGTTTTATTAAATAAATAAATAAAAACCATGATGTCATGGTTCATAAAATCACTCAGACACAAACGAAATCATTCGCAAAAAGTTTATCATCTTAACCAGATATGTTTGTTATCGCTTTAAAACCAAACCTATAAAACTAAAATAACATTTAGAAATAATAAAATAACATTAGGAAATGAAGAAATATAATATACACTAACTTGTTGTGTACGTGCCAAACACCTTATTATGACGCGTATCTCATTATGATTTTTAGTTCCCGCCTTTTTTTTACCAGTCATTTTTTAGAATAATTTTATGCTAATTTAATTGTAACAGCATTTGGAGAGAATTACTCTAGAAATAAAGTGTCGTGGAAAAAGGGGCATTAACAGTTTTACACTAATTAACACTTTCATGACAGCATTTTGTCTTTTTGACAGTAAGGTCCGCTTGTAGGCGTAAATTTCCCTCTTACAATATTTCAGAACAAAATTTTCTATATTCGCATTTATATTACATATGGATATAGATTATACTTATATTCTTTCTGATCAAGATATTGTTATTCATGTTATATTTGATTGTACAAATATGAATCAGGTGTGCTTGTTATAACCTCATAACAAATTAAATCAACCAAATTCAAAATTCAATAGATTTTTCAATTCGATTTAATAACTCAATAGATTTAATAATTCAAGACTAATTTGATAAAATGTTATTGGTTGCAAAGTAATCTGACACATTCTTAATAAAATATTTATATTTGCGCAGTTTGCATGTATAATGCAAAATATTCTTTATGTAAATTTTCATTAGCATATTTCTATTTTTGTTTAAAACATTGCAAAAGTATTAGTCAAACTTTTGAATTATTTATTCTATTTTACTTTGATTAGAGATATCGGGCAAATGAAATAATTATTGAAATTTACTACACAAAAACTGCTGAGATTCATTTACAATATTAACTTACCCTTCTACAAACACCCGAAAGAAAAAAAAAAAAATCGTGGGGTTAGAAGTAAAATGCTGACACCAGTATTTAAGTGCTGTAAATTGTTTTTATTACAAAATAATTCACAAATTTACGTTATGCTTTCTTTTACGTCGTATTTGCTTTCAAATGCTGGATTTCTCCAACATCATGGATGAATTCCTGCCTCTATAAAAATGTTAAGATGACTAGTGATGGGTAAGACACGAAAAAATTTTGTCATGACATTGAGGCACTTCAAAATATTTTGAAGTGGGACAATGTCATGCTTCAAATGACATGAGGTGTTGCAAGAGAGAGAGCAAGGTGAATGAATGAGGTGAAGTATTTTGTCATCTGTTGTAGTGAGTTCTGAGGTAGGTTGCTTGTCATGTCCCACGTGAATTGAAAGAGTTGTTTTGTCATGAAAATTAATTAGTGTGAAGATGCAGTGCCTGACTAAGGCAGGGGCATACGGGGCAGTTGCCCCGGGCCCCCACATTAGAGGGGGCCCCCAAATTGAATAGAAAGTTTATTTTACGTTTCCTTCTTTAATGAAAGTTTTTTAAACAAAATATCTGTACCTACAGAGTGTAAAATCCGGCTTAATTGACCCATCGTAATTGCGAAAATTTAGCTGAATTCCGCCCTAATGTCAGCAAGAATATGAAATTTTCGCAGCTAGATCTAGATGACAAAGTTAGCAATCAGAAATAAAATGGATAGAACGATATTTCGTCTAACCATTGGAGGGGAGGGGGAGACTTTATAGCTATTTTAGGTTCTAGTCAATTTTCTTGTTATATATCTATAATGAGGTGAAAAATTTAAATACCTCCATAAATTTCGTTTCTGCATTACTGAAGTAGTGAAGCAGAGCCCCCCCCCCCCCCAAAGAGTTTTTGCTCCGGGCCCCAATTGGGCTAAGTCGGGCCCTGTGAAGATGTGAGAGGTTCAAAAAAGTGAATGAAGATGCATGAATGAAATTAAGTACTATGTCATATGTTGTAGTGAGTTGTGATGTAGGTTGTTTTTCATGTCCCACGTGAATTGAAAGAGTGATTTTGTCATGAAGATTAGTGTTAAAATTGAGGTTTACATTCGGTAACTACAACTACAAAAGTGTGAACGAAGATGCATGAATGAAATTAAGTATTTTGTCGTATGTTGTAGTCAGTTGTGAGATAGGGAGTTTTTCATGACACGAGTGTTTTGAAGGAATTGTTTTGCCGTGAAGTTTAGTGTTAAGAGATGAGGGGCTTACATATGGTACCTACAATTCCAAAAGAGTGAAGGAAGACGTATGTATGAAATGAAATACTGTGTCATCTGTTATGTCTTGTTATCAGTTAGGTAGTTTTTCATGTCACAAGCACAAGTGAATTGAATTGAATGAATTGACTTGTCATGAAGATTACTGTTAAAATGATTGGGAAAAAAAGTTAAGGAATCACTGAGAAATTATCTTATTTCCTTAAAAGAAGTAATAGTCACAAAAATTTAAATACTTTTAACAAATAAAGCTGACTTTTCGAAAATATTGAGATTGTTAAAGACATATTTAGTTTTAACAAGAAGATGTTAAAATGATTGTTTTAAGTAATTTCTCAGGCACTTCACTCTTTACTTGCTTATAAAAATTCATGAATGTTTTCGGAAGAAAGTATTGGATTCGTAAAAATTTTCTACTAATGGTTTTTGATGGATTTACATGTTTTGAGGGTCCAGAACAAGATTTGACCCTTTTTATTTTCTTCTTTATTCAATAGAAGAAAATATTGGATTCGTAAAAATTTCCGACTTCTGGTTTTCGACAGATTTTCACGTTTTGAGAAGTCTAGAACACAATTTTACAATTTTTTGCGAATTTCTGTCTGTCTGTGTGTGCGTGTGAGAGACAAAAATTTTGTGGCAAATGTATCTCCTGGACTACTGTTCAGAATTGTTTATAAATTTATATGTAGATGCACCTTGGCCTAAATTAGTGCCTATCGACTTTTGGTACCAAACGCTCAGCAGGTGGCTCTGCTATACAGCGATTTCCACAATTTAATGGGAGGCTATATCTCAGGCTCTATATCGCACAATCAAACAAAACTTTATATATATAAGAAGGTCATTATGAAACATGCTGATTAAATTTGAATGCTTATCGGGCAAAAGGTGGCGCGGCTACTCAGCGATTTTTGCAATTTAAAGATGAGCTATATCTTACAAACTACTTCACAGAATTGCATATACATTTTTATGTAGATGCACCTTGATATAAATCAGCAAATAATAATTTTTGGTGTGAAGCACTTAACATGCGGCGCTCCTGCGCAGCGATTTCAACAATTTTAGGGGAGGCTATATCTCAGGTTCTATTGTACAAATAAATGCGCATTTATCAATTTCTAGACGTCAAACTAACAAATGCCGAGCATATAATTAAGAGCCCTTGAAAGTGACTATTTTAATCAGAACGAAAGAATGATCGAAATCATACTGCAACAATAAACTTCAAAAAATGAGGGCTAGAACCCCTTAGAAAGACCCCCGCGGAGGTCACTTTATTTCAGTCCTAGGACCCTAGTGCTGTTAATCGGCCTTAATCCCGACAACCCAACAACCAACCTCAACATTTTGTTTGATAAATTTAAAATGCTTAAAATATAATAATTATATTCTTAAACACACCATGAGTAAACAATATTCGTAATCATATAAAAATACGTAAAATACAATGATAACATTCTCAAGCACAGCAGGAATAAACACTACTCGTAATTATATAAAAGTACATAAAATACAGCGAGGAAATTCTTAAATACACCGGGAATAAAAAATATTCGTAATTATAGAAAAATACATAAAAATAGTGATAAAATTGTTTAATACACTATTAATAAATAATATTCGTAAAGTATTTAAAAAGAAATCGATCTTTTTCTCCGAACCTTGGACATAAAATTTATGCTACCAATACGAGTGTTGGTGTTAGGGTTAAGGCCAACTAACTGTGCTATAGTCCTAAGCCTCAAGAGAAGTGCCCTCTGTGAGGTTTTTCTAAAGGGTCCTAGTAAGCATTTGCGCAAGTTTCAGAGAAAACCACGGAAAACTTTGAACGGCCAGGCCAACCATCTGGGATCAAACCCGGCACCTTACGTTTACCAGCTTTTAGAGATCAGAACTTCTTAGGCCACTAGGCCTGCAGTACAAATACGAACGCAAGCCTAAAACAATTTTATTAGTCTAGCTTCTTTTTTAAACTAATATTTAATTCCATCTTGGTAGCATTACGAATAATTTTTATTCTTGGTATACTTGTTTTCTCTTTTCCTGTATTGTAGTCTGTGATTCACCATAATAGTCTTTGCCATTTATGAAAATCGAATTTATAAAACAAAATTAGGAGTAGCAGTGAGGTCACTGGAATAATACGGCCACTTCAATTTTAAAGTAATATTGTGATTATGGTTAAGTTAAAATTGGGGGGGAAAGGTAGAATCTCGGAATTATTTGTGTTAAATCTTCTTTTTAAGCTTTATAAACAATATTTGTTTTTATTTTTCGTTTTACTTAAAATGGTGAAATTTCACAAACTATATTTAATTAATTATTGATTTATTTGAGGTAATAGGACAAATGAACGTCATATCGCCACATTTACATTTTACTTAATAAATCGATTTATTAAGTTTTATTTTCCTGAAATAAAAATATTAAAAAGCCGGGGGGGGGGGAGAAATATTATTTATATACCTTTTATTGGTTATAAGTTCATGACTTATTCAAAAAAGTTCGTTCTTATTTAAAAATGCAAAGGGAAAAAAGAACCAACCATATAAATAAAATGCGAATATAAATAAAAGAATTTTTAAAGAAGTTGAATTAAATATCTAAGAAACCTTTATAAAAATTATATTAACTTAAACTTAGGTAATAGAGTAGCATCAGGCGTATCAAATATTAATAAAATAAAATAAAAATAAAAAATGTAGTAATAACAATATGGCGTAACTTTTGTGAAAATAGCTATTTTACTCTACATCGATGTTTCTGGAAATTTTTGCTCTTCATCTTCATGCACAAACCATGAATGATTGGGATTCCCATAGCGCGGGGAAGAAAATCATCTTCTCCTGAACAACCCCCTCCTTAAAGAGAGTTTCAGCCTTTGCTTGTTTTTCTATTTATCTTTTTTTTTTTTTTTTTTTCCAGTCGATTTTTGTCCATTTTCAACAACCTTACATTTACAAACACCTTACTTTAAAGATATGATTTTGGTAAAAAATAAATAAGAAACAGAGGAAAAAATTTCTTGTTTAATAGGGAGTCAGTATTAAAAATTCTGTGTGTGTGGGGGGGGGGGGAGCTGAGCCCCTACAGAAAATTTTCTGATTGTCGGCGCCCCACTGCTTCCATTACTTACGATAGTTTTGTAGCGAAAGTAATAGGAATATCAATAATTTCGATTTTTGGTGTTTCACGTTTTCAGATCTCTTGAACTTCATTTGATCATTTTTAAAAAATGCTCATCAGCCTGTGATAAAAGTTTTGTGTGAGCTCTAGCTCAAAATCTGATACACAGAATTTTTTTTATGAATTTTCAAGGTGGCCACAATTAAACTTATAATTCTCATACTATTATGTAGTGCAATTCCATTGCGAGAATGGCACAAACTAAGAAGATTGAAAACTGAACAAACTGAAAGATTAAATAAGACAGAAAACGAAGGATTCCAAAAAAAAAAAAAAAAAAAAAAAAAAAATTTTAAATTTACCACTGTGGCAATATGTGATACTGTTTTTCTAAGCTTTCGTCTTTTTTTTATAATTTAAAATTGATGACTGTGCAATTTATAAAGTATTGCTTTTGTCTCCAATTCTTATTTTGAAATTGGAGACGTTGCGCTAATTTGTCCTAAATTGTGCCTTTTTTAAAACTCTCTTTACTATTACACAGCACCATATATTCTCCTAGTGGTGACATTTGGAACTTTTTCATTTTCCGCGGAATCTTTGACCCCCGTCTTTATTAAACTTCGCATAAAATTTACCACCATTCTCGCAACTAGATTGTGCTACATTACATTATGAGGACGTTTCAGTATCTGAAACAGCCTGTTCACTCACCGTATTATAATATTTGGAAATTCTTATTCGTAAGAAAAGATTCGTAGCAAAGTCCTGTTCGGTGGTGCCGTATTCCCGTTTTAAAACGCACAATAGCTTGATCGCTCATAGTGCAACTAGCTCTTAAAGATTTAACTGTAGCAAAACTAAAAGCGGTATCTTATGACAAAGATTTGCAACATGTACTCTTCAATTTTAATTTAAATAGTTTTTTTTTTTCTATATTACTTATGAAATAATGTTAATTAAAAGCTGAAATACAAAAATAATATAAACATTGTTATAAAAGTGCCAACCAGCGGCCGAGCGGTTCTGCGCTCAAAGCTGGTAGACGTAAGGTGCCGGGTTCGATCCCAGGTAGCGCTCGTCGGCCTAGCCGTTCGGAGTTTCCATTGGTTTTCTCCGAAACTTGCGTAATACGAGTTAGGACCCCTTAGAAAGACCCCTACAGAGGGCACTCCCCCTCAGGCCTAGGACCTACAGCAGTCAATCGGCCTTACTCCGAAAATCCATTGTTATAAAAATATTTGTGTCTTACTTTTCAATGTTTTTCTCTTGCGTAACTCTGGAATAAATAGTGTTAAAAATCTTTTATACGGAATGTGAGCGGATAATCAGAATTTGAAAGTTTGCAAAATAAAAAATAACACGTGTGTTTAGGGTTTTCTGTGCTTTTCTCTTAAACTCCTGTACTGAATTTAACGGCTTACACCGGTTTAAAAGTTCGCAATAAAATTACATTAAAATAAATTTCGAAAGATGTATTATATATAAGTAATTTAATCGTAATTAAAATTGGAGATATTGAAATAAAGGTATTCTGGGTTTTCCGTGGTTTTCTCTGAATCTCCTATACGGGATTTAATTGCTATGCAATTCAAAGTGTCACCAGTCTTTAGATTGCACTAATAAGTAAGTATAATTTTATCATATAATTCGCACACTCTTTTCCTTAATTGTAATAATATGCTAAACCGTTTCTTTCTTTGTAGTATAGTTTTTCAATTTGTTGATGATTGATTCTATCAACTAATTTGTTGTTTGCTTCATTGTATTAACGTGATTCTTTAGATATCGAAAAATAAATAAACAATATTATGTTAATTTTCTTAATTGCAGTAATAATTTAAACTATTTGATTCTTTATATTGTAGTTTTTTAATAGATTAATGACTAATTCTGTCAACTAATGTGTTGATTGTTCGATTGTATTAACTTGTTTCTTTAGATTAAAAAATAATAATAATAAATAAAATAAAATAAAATAAACAGCATTTAATTTAATCGTACAGAAATGTTGCTATAGTTTCATCAAAGATCTTATTTTCACTGTAACGAGTGCCTAGTAGGTAATATAATAATTATATTATTGAACAAATTTTTAGATAACTAATTATTACATAAATATTACAAGTATACAATCATGTTAAAACTAGTGTATAATGAAAATTATATTAAAAGTGAATATTGTAAATATAAAAAAAACTTCACTGCATAACGTAATAAAATTTCTTTCGTATTACATCTACTGTTAAAAAAATCCACTATTTTAAATATTCACAGTGTAAAATAATAATAATAATAATTTTCGCATATAACGTTTTAAATGTTAAATATTAATCTTTATGCCTTTCTTCTTCACAAATTAAGCTTATGGCTAAACATAATTGCTATGAAAGAAAATAATGTCATCCAGTGTCTGCATTCAAAAGATTATGTTCAGAAAAAAGCAAATTTTCATGATTATTATTTACATAGAAGAGAAAACACACGATGCAAGACTCTAATCACCTCCTCCCCCCCCCCCCCCCAGTGAAGTATAGTCAAAGATCTTTCAATATCTATTAGAAGTTCTTTGGTATAATGCCAAGCCATTTGCCGTCAATGCCTTTATTTTATTCGCTTCCTGTCCCTAAGGCATTCTTTTCTTTTATAGTCAGCCCCACAACCACCCACAGACAGGTGACGACCTTGAATTACAAACACAACTACAAATTTCGCTTCTTAACGATCCGAACATGGCAAACTTACAACATATCCCTCACACATTAACCTCCCAGTGTCACAATGCAATGCATTACAAACATAACACTTCATTCAGTCATGTCATTCCATTGAGGCTTTCTCTGATTTGTGTTTTTATTCTGAGTAACTGAATCTCACCCCGTTGAATGAATGGTTTCGTTGAAAGAATGGGACAAAATTTTTGTCAAATCCAGTTCAGATAGATTGAGGTCCTGTATGAGTGAATGAATGAACATGACAAAACGTTTGAAGCGTTGACTGTGTGGTGTCTTTGAATGGGACAAAATTTTTGAGGTACTTCGGTTTGATTGAGGTATTGAATGAGGCGGTGAATGAATGAGACAAAACATTTGAGACATTGAGTGAGTGGTTGAATGGGACATGACTTTTGAAGTAATACAAAAAATAATTATGAGGTGTCATGACAAACCGCAGTGATGAGGTGTGACAATGTCATGCTTCATGTATGAGTTACCCATCACTAAAGATGACTATCACGATATCCGAACAAGTCTTCCTAGACTTAGCTTGTTCATGCAATGTTAAAAAATGTTGCAAAGTAAACTCAATTTCAGAGGTGCCCAACTACCAAAGAAAAGCTGTGAAGATCCCTCCTATATTGTGCTTTCTTTAAAAACATTATCTCTTAACGAAAAGACGAATTATTTCTGGCTCTAAATGAATATCATAGGTGTGATTATTTGCTTGAAATTATTAGCGTACATTTGACTTTAAATTCAGTATGTGTTAGGTGTTTGTCAATAATTTCAAGTAAATTAGAGGCAGTATTAATTAGTGTAAAATGTAATTTTTAAATCTATCTTCTAATGTTGTAAACTGTATTGTGAATACGAAAAAAATCATGTATTAGTAATTAAAGAAGAAAATGTACGCAATCTCTAAAATGAAAATATGGTAAAAAAAAAAAAAAAAAAAAAAAAAAAAGGATTCGCTTTTAAAAGATGGCCTTTGTGAATATTTTTTATATTAAATTACAAAAAAAAAAAAAAAAAAAAAAACATTATGTCATAGTCCATAAAATCAATCGGACGCAAACGAAATCATTTGAAAAAATTTTATCATCTTAACAAAATATATTTGTAATCACTTTAAAACCAACCTATAAAACTAAAATAACATTTAGAATTGATGAAATAACATTAGGGAATGAAGAAATGTAACATACACTAACTTGCTACCAGTGTTGCCAGATGTAGGGATTTCTCCCTACAGTAGGGTTTTTTAGCTCTAATTTTGGCGTAGGGGGATTTTTTTTTAATTTTGTTTTGTAGGGATTTTTCCTTTATCTAATGAAAATTATAAAATTCTTTTTAAAAACGCAAAAAGTTTTGAACTTATCTGTAAAAAAGTTGCTTACAATACATTGTTTCTGATACATTATTTTATTACAGATTGATGCGAAGGGAACATCTGATAACTCAAAGTTGCCAACATCTATAATTTATTCCAGTGTATTATTAGAACCGCCCTCTACTTCTCGTACTTCTACTTTTTTATGAGTTGTTTTCTTTCTATTTAATCTTAGTTATAGTTACATACTGGAGAAAATTACTCAAGAAAATTAGTATGGGAGAAAAAAGGGCATTATTATGATTGCACCGAGATAAGTTATAATAGTTGGAAAATTTGCATATTTTTTATATGTCCTCCTTTTATTATTATTACTATTATTCCGAAATGGTAAGTTTATTATATAATTATAATAAAAAATATAACATTTATTTAATGTATTGATATAATTAACATCAAAGTTTTAAAATAAATTGGACAATAAGTCATGTACATGTTCAAATTAAATTTCCTCGAAATGCCAATTGTCAAGTTATTTGTATACACCCACCCATCAAATAAAATATATTGTGCAGTACAAAATCTTAATCGTACATATATTATACTGATTTAAAAGTGTATTTTATTTTGTTTTACGTCAGAATGCGTTGTCTTTCGTTTTCTTTTCTATAAATAAGTCTTTTTATTTCTCTTTGATGTGCTCACACCACCCATTTCGTCTAGCCACACCCCCTAAGGAGTCGGAGTAAGGTACCTATCAAGCCGATATTTGCTGGTTTAACATTGATTATTAATTACTAAATTAAATTTATTAGGTGAGTTTGATGCGAAAAGCAGGGATGGAACACGGGCGCAGAATTCATACCGGAATCCGTTTAAGAAATTTCTCTACCTATAATATCGTTGATTTAAGAAGTAGAAAATTTTCTTACATTGAGAGTGGTATGAATTCTGCGCCCGTGTTCCATCCATAGAAAAGATGTCAAAGGAGATTAGCTGTTTGATTTAATAATTTAATAGAATAAAGAGCTGACAGTATTAAATTTAAACAAATTATAGAAATATAGTTCATTTTATTTACTGTGTTTTCACGAATATATTATTGCCATTAGGTTGGCAACTAAGTTCCCGCCGTTTTTTTTTAAATTAGAAAAATCTATATGGCATTAAATACTTTTGGCACGAAGTTGTACATCATTCGAAAGGGAATATATTGTTCTACCTAAATATATGTTTCGTTGTTACTAAGATACATTTTCTTGTTATTTAAAGATCATTAACATGGCATGTCAAGTTGAGAAGTATGAGCATTTTCGACACCTCCTTCGTTTTGAACGTTCTAAGGCCACAGAAGCTGCTCGCAACATTTGTGCTGTGATTGGTATGCAAAGTTCAAAAAAGGAAACTTTAACCTCAAAGACGCACCTCATTCTAGCCATCTAGTTGAGTTCAGTGAAGAGCGATTGAACCACCTTTTGCATGAAAATCTGCGTCAAACAACAAGGGAACCGTCAGAGACAATGGATTGCTTCCCCACTACTGTAGAGAAGCATCTTCACTCAATGAGCAAAGTTCAGAAGTGTGGAACGGCGGGAACTTAATTGCCAACCCAATACATTTGTATACATATATTAGGTACTTGTTTTTATTTGTCTGTTTGTTTCAACAATCAACTTATGTGTATATTAATAAGAATGGATCTTTTTTTTTTTTTTTTTTTTTTTGTTTTAATGCTAGAAAATATTAAAATAATTATAATATGATTTTATATAATTTCTATTAATAGTTTTGAATCGTAAGGTATTTTGTAGGGTAAAAACATTTTAACGTAGGGAATGTAGGGATTTTTCTCCATAAAGTAGGGATAATTTAAATTTTCATCTGGCAACACTGCTTGCTACATCCATGCCAAACTCCTCATTATGATGCGTATCTCATTATGATTTTTAGTTGCCGCCTTTTTTTTTTTTTCTTTTTTTTTCACACCAGTCACTTTTTAGAGTGATTTTATGCTTATATAATTTTAACAGCATTTGGAGAAAATTACTCTAAAAATAAAGTGGCGTGCAAAAAAGGGGCGTTTACAGTTTTATGCTGATTAACACTTTCGTGACTGCATTTTGTCTTTTTGACAGTAAGGTCCGCTTGTGGGTGCCTCCCCCTTACAATATTTCAGAACGACATATTCTATATTCGCATTTATAATACATATGGATATAGATTATACTTATATTCTTCCTTATCAAAATATTTGTATTCATATTATATTTAATTGTACAAATTTGAATATTGGGTACATTCTTAAGAAATAAGTAGCATACAAATCGCAAAAGAAGCGCCCAATGGAGGAGTTACATATTTATAGCTGTCAATATTTTAATTTATTCCGGAGTACTTTTAGCCACGCGTTTAATTCGCACCACTTTATTAAAAAAAAAAAAAAAAAAAAAAAGTTCTTCAATACATAACTTCGATAAAATAAGAAAAAAATACTTTTTAACCCTTTGCGGCGCAAGACAATTTGAAACATTTAAATTATATTGCCACAGGAATTCATGAACTAAATTAAACTAAAAGAAATTTTAAATTTTAAAGTTTAAAAAACCGGCTTTTTCTGATATGTTATAAACGCGAATTTTTGCTAAAATATTTCCGGCATGAATTTTTGCAGCTGGATCTTAAATTTTGCGTCCTCGTGGCGAGGACACCGCGCGTTAAGGGGTTAAAAATAAGTAGTACGAAATAGAGGCGGGGCTAAAAATACTTCAGAATAAATTAAAATATTGACAGATAACTTTTTCTGTCATTGGTCATTTTTTCTGTAGTGCGGCTTTTTTTTTTTTTTTTTTTTTTTTGTCCCTTAGTGTATATCTTAAACTTAGTAGGAGATGCATGAGCTTTCATTTCTCATTATTATGCATAGATGTCAACTTTTTTAACACCACTATTTCTTTACAAAATTTCCATAATGTTTAATCGGAGAATACCGCTAAAAGACTTATTAAATATCTCTGGTAGCGCAAAACATACAAGACGGGAGAAATGATTATATTACAACAGTAGTACATTCACAATTGAAAAGTAACAGTAAGTTCGAGAGATACGTTGAGTGCCGCGTTCGCGGGGCCAAAATGTATGTACTCCGAACCTCTGCGAACCAGTGAAAAGTAATATATCAAATGCAATAAAAATAATTTTTTAATTAAATAGTTAAGATGGTTTGAATTTTCAGAAAAGTTTCTTAAAATTTCTGTTCATTTAACTGAAAAATCCCTACAAAAAAGATTTTTTTTTAATAAATCCCCTCCTCCCCCCCCCCCTCTTACACATATCTGAATAGCCGTACCATACATCCATATAATAGTCTGTGCGTACATCAAACAACACCTTCAAATAGTTGTATATATCTGAAAGCCATTTAACGAAAATTACTAGTCATTTATGTATATATAATTTTTAGTAGTAATTTTTTGTACTTAAATGATCATTTTCATAAATGAATTGATATTCAGTGACACGAACATTCATTACTAGTCATTTATGTATATATAATTTTTAGTAGTAATTTTTTGTACTTAAATGATCATTTTCATAAATGAATTGATATTCAGTGACACGAACATTCACGAGAGGCTATTGGATAGGGTTCATGCGGGCTCTATTTTTTTTCTGAGTCTAATACCAGTAATTATGCATAACGATTTTCATTATAAAATGAGCCTTAAAATTTAAGACGATTTTTATTGTTTCAGAATACTGGTGTAAGACTCGGGTCTAAAACGTAGGTCCGTAAGAGCCCTTTTCCAATATATTCCAATAATTTCTGAAAAAACGTTACTTGTTTACTAACGATTATTCTTCGTTTTTTTTTTTTTAAGTCTGACCCTTTTTTGTCGACTAATAAGATATCCTGTGTTGCTATTAATTTACTTAAAAAATAGAAGAGATTAAAAAATAAATAAATAAATAAAAGAGGAAGATTTTAAATTGAAGTGCGCAAAATAAATACTAGTAATTAGGAGTAAATCTGTAGCTACAATCATTGCGTTCAGAGATGGAACACGGGCGCAGAATTCATACCACTATCAATGTAAGAAAATTTTCTACCTCTTAAATCGACGATATTATAGGCAGAGAAATTTCTTAAACAGATTCCGGTATGAATTCTGCGCCCATGTTCCATCCCTGTGCGTTTCTAACATTGTCTTACATTCACATTACTTTCTCTCACCTTAGATTACTGTGGATATACTGTTGCAGTTTAAGACATACAATGCGAGTCTTTTTATTTAAACAAGTCTAAATTAATTTTTAAAAAGTTTAAAATAGTTTTGGAATAAGTTTTATTTGACATATATATCTCCATATTTGCCAACCTAACCTGGATGAATGTTAGTCCTGCCCCTTTCCGCCTATTTTTTTTCACACCAGTCTTCTTTTTTTAACACGATTTTATGAGCTTCACCTCTATGTATGTTTGTATGCTTTTATGTTTGTACCCGCTCTGGGAGCAAACAAAAAATCTATATTGTAAAAAAAAGACTTTCCCTACTTGAACGCTGTGGTTGTGAGGTAAAGCTCCGCGCTACGAACCTACAGGTCTAGCGTTCGAGCCCAGTCAGGGGAGATTTTTTAAAATTGGTTTTTGTTTAATTCTAAATTATTTTAATTAAAGATTTAAATGTATGTAAATATTATGATGTGTCACTCACACGATTTTATCTTACCCTGCATTTTAATACTAAGATATATATTTTATGCTTTTTAGTTCACATTTCTATAAAAGCGTGTTCTTTAATTTTTTAAAACTATAATAATATTAGAGTACTTTTCTTCCTATTTAATCGTAAATACATTTGAAGTGAATTACTGTAAAAATTAAGTGGTGTACAAAAAGGGGAGGGAACTAACAATCATCTTCCGGGTTTGGTTCGCAAGTATGTATCAGTATGTAAAGGCCTGGCGCTTTATTTCAGCTCCCGTTTTACTATTATAGTTACATTCATAACACCCTTTAGACTTTATTTAAATTAAAAAGGAAAAAAAAAATAAAAACAAAAACAAGTTATTGACGTTTTTGAACACATTACTCTTAGAAACGCATTTGACTATTTTTTGTCAGCATTGTATATTGTCTATAAATTGTTTGTGAACAAAATATTGTACTTAAATTTAACAAAGCAGAAAACTTCGTATCGCATTTTGCAATGCACTTCGACCACTTCCAATCGTAGCCTTAATCTAGCTGATTTATTCTGTGTGGTCCTGAAGAGAAACATAAATGATTTTTTATGATATTCTATGAGAAATATGCTTTTAAGCATAAAAAATTATCTATTAATTTAGTTTTGTTTAGTGCAGTGTAAAGATGAATAACACAGGTTTCTCATAAGTCATTATTTTGAATACCATTTATTATATAAAGCAATCTTTGAACTATTCTTTCAAAGATAAATACTGCAAAAGATCAATGGAGATAATGTACATGTGCATATATTTAAATATATGTAAAGTATCATTCTATGTAAAATGTATAGAATGCTTTTGTTTGTTTCCGTATACGAGCCTCCTGTACAAACTCGATAAAATGCTTTAATTGATATCACCATTACCTGTAGAACAAGAATATTGATTTTGATCTTCTTACAAATATCGTTTTTTGAATAACGCAAAGTGCACATTCTCACACACACAGACAAAAAAGTAAACAAACATGAAAAGATTGCAGAACAAACATGAAAAGAAAGCGGTTGTGGTTGGGGGGGGGGCGTTTTTTTTTTTTTTTTTTTACTGACTGTACATGGATAAGAAAATAAAAAACTTAGTAGCTATTATATCAGTTAAATTGGTTTTAAAAGGAAAAATTAAGGTTTTATATTACGTACAAAATTTTATTCCGAAGAAAAAAGAGTTTGATTTATTCTTTAACTGTATCATAGTTATTAATAAAGAAACTGTTTCTCACTTTATAATTCATTGCAGTAATCCAAGATTTGTTCGTTTGATTGAGGAGAATTGAAAAATTTTGCCTTCCTCTAAGGCTACTTTAACATAGTCTCAAAATTTTCCTTCCATATAGCTACCAGATAATTCCTATTGAAACTTTAATTGCATTAAGTTAATAAAAACCTGTTATAGAAATCGGTAAAAAATTTTCCCCGACAGTATGTGTTAGGTGTTCTCTAATAATTTCAAGTAAATTTGAGGCAGAATTAGTTAGTGTGAAATGTAATTTTTTAAATCGATCTTGTAATGTTGTAAATTAATTGTAAATACGAAAAAAATCCTGTATTAGTGTTTTAAGAAGAAAATGTTAATGTGCGGAAATTCCGAAATAAAAATTTGGTTAAAAAAAAAGAAAATGGTAAATGGAATCACTTATAAAAGATGGCCTTTATCATTATTTCTTATATTAAATAAATAAATAAAAACCATGATGTCATGGTTCATAAAATCACTCAGACACAAACGAAATCATTCGCAAAAATTTTATCATCATAACCAGATATGTTTCTTATCGCTTTAAAACCAAACCTATGAAACTGAAATAACATTTAGAGATAATAAAACAACATTAGGAAATGAAGAAATATAATATACACTAACTTGTTACATACGTGCCAAACACCGTATTATGATGCGTTTCTCATTATGATTTTAGTTCCCGCCTTTATTTTTCACACCAATTATTTTTTACAATAATTTTATGCTAATTTAATTATAACAGCATTTCGAGAGAATTTGGAGAGAGCGTGGAAAAAGGGACAGTAACAGTTTTACGTTAATTAACACTTTCGTGACAGCATTTTGTTTTTGTGAAAGTAATGTCCGCTTGTGGGCGTAAAAGTCTCCCTTACAATATTTCAGAACAAAATTTTCTATATTAGCATTTATATTACATATGGATATAGATAATACTTATATTCTTTCTGATCAAGATATTTGTATTCATATTATATTTGATTGTACAAATATAAATCAGGTATGTTTGTTATAACCTCATAAGAAATTAAATCAACCAAATTCAAAATTCTATAGATTTTTCAATTCGATTTAATAACTCAATAGATTTAATAATTCAAGTCTAAATTTAATAAAATGATATTGGTTGCAAAGTAATCTGACACATTCTTAATAAAAGATTTATATTTGCGCAGTTTAAGTGCGTGTATAATGCAAAATATTCTTTATGTAATTTTTCAATAAATCTAGTAAATAAACCGTTTATCTTTTGTCGACCATTATTTTTAAACTTCAGTCAAAAATATCATTTTTGAGCGATGTATTTAAAAAATTACCACTGTATCAACGATTACTCTATATTTGGATCCTAATTGTCTGTGAAAAATGTTTGTTCAAGCTCATAGTTTAATTTTGTAAACAGAAACTTAACTAAATGCAAATATTTATATGTTTTTTTCTACCTTATGTATTACAACGCTTTTTGTCCTTAACTGAAATAACTTTTTATGCAGAAACCTTCGTATTATTCTATGAAACAAATTCTCTGTAAAAGATTATTGAAATTAACTACACATAAACTTCTAAGATTCATTTGCAATACTAACTTACCCTTCTACGAACACCCGAAAAAAAATAATCTTGTGGTTAGAAGTAAAATGCTAACACCAGTATTTCAATTGTTTTTATTAAAAAATAATTCAATGTATTTACATTTTCTCTTGCGACGTTCTTTCAAATGCTGGATTTCTCCTCCCTCGTGGATGAATTCCAGCGTACATTTAAATGTTAAGATGACTGTCACGATATCCGAACAGATCTGTGTAGACTAAGCTTGCTCATACAATAGTAAAAAATGTTGAAACGTAAACTCAATTTCACAGGTGCCGAAAAACCAAAGGAAAGCTGTAAAGATTCCTTTTATATTGTGCTTACTTTGAAAACATTTTCTCTTACGTTTTTAACGAAAAGACGAATTATTTCTGGCTCTAAATGAATATTATAGGTGTGATTATTTGCTTGAAATTATTAGCGTACATTTGACTTTAAATTCAGTATGTGTTAGGTGTTTGCCAATAATTTCAAGTAAATTAGAGGCAGTATTAATTAGTGTAAAATATAATTTTTTAAATCTATCTTCTAATGTTGTAAACTGTATTGTGAAAACGAAAAAATTCATGTATTAGTAATTAAAGAAGAAAATGTACGCAATCTCTAAAATTAAAATTTGGTTTAAAAAAAAAAAAAAAAAGAAAAAGAAAAAGGAATCGCTTTTAAAAGATGACTTTTATCAATATTTCTTATATTTATAAAAAAAAAAAAAAAAAAAAAAACATAATGTCATAGTCCATAAAATCAATCAGACGCAAACTAAATCATTTGAAAATTTTTTATAATCGTAACAAAATATATTTGTAATCGCTTTAAAACCAAACGTATAAAACTAAAATAACACTTAGAATTGATGAAATAACATTACGGAATGAAGAAATGTAATATACACTAACTTGTTACATACATGCCAAACACCTCATTATGATGCGTATCTCATTATGATTTTTAGTTCCACCCTTTTTTTTTTCACAGTCACTTTTTAGAATGATTTTATGCTTATTTAATTGTAACAGCATTTGGGGAAAATTACTTTAAAAATAAAGTGGCGTGCAAAAAAGGGGTATTAACAGTTTTACGCTAATTAACACTCTCGTGACTGCATTTTGTCTTTTTGACAGTCAGGTTCGCCTGTGGGTGTCTCCCCCTTACAATATTTCAGGACAACATATTCTGTATTCGCATTTATAATACATATGGTTATAGATTATACTTATATTCTTCCTTATCAAAATATTTGTATTCATATTATATTTGATTGTACAAATTTGAAAATTGGGTACATTCTTAAGAAATAAGTAGCATAAAAATCGCAAAAGAAGCGCCCACTGGAGGAGTTACAGATTTATAGCTGTCAATATTTTATTTTATTCTTAAGTACTTCTAGCCACGCTTTTAATTCGCACCACTTTGTTTAAAAAAAAAATTTCTTAAATAAATAACTTAGATAAAACAAGAAAAAATTACTTTTTTAAAAATAAGTTGTACGAAATAGAGGCGGGGCTAAAAATACTGCGGAATAAATTAAAATATTGGCAGCTATGTAGATTTTCAAATGAGGTGAATCTACATCAGCGGTCGCGAAAGTATTAATGAGATTTATGTATGACATTTATTCTTTATGTAAATTTTCATTAGCATATCTCTTCTTTTGTTTAAAAAATTGCAAAAGTATTATTCAAACTTTTGCAGTCTGTATTTTTATTTTACTCTGATTAGAGATATCGGGCAACTTGCAGATATAAAATAATACATCTTTCTCAATCAGAAAATTTAATTTTTTAGTTTTCTTAGCAAAGTTCTACATTTTTAAATCTAAACAAACCGTTCATCTTTTGTCGATCATTATTTTTAAACTTCAGTCAAAAACATACACTTTTGAGCGATGCATTTAAAAAATTTCCACTATCAACGATTACTCTATGTTTGGATCCTAATTGTTTGTGAAAAATGTTTGTTCAAGCTCATAGTTTCATTTTGTAAATAGAAACTTAACTAAATGCAAATATTTATATGTTTTTTCTACCTTATGTATTACAAGTCTTTTATTGGTCCCTTAACTGAAATAACTTTTTATATAGAAACCTTCGTATTATTCTATGAAAGAAATTCTCTGTAAAAGATTATTGAAATTAACTACACAAAAACTGCTAAGATCCCTTAACAATCTTAACGTACACTTCTACAAAAATCCAAAAGAGAAAAATAATCTTGGGTTTTGAAGTAAAATGCTGACACAAGTATTTGAATGCTGTCTAATTAAAAGAATGCACTTACAAGTTGGCACCTTTAATTGCAATATATTGTAATTTATTAATGAATGAATTATATAAAAGAAAAATAGTTTTATTTATTTATTTACTTTTACATTAAGAAAATAACAAAATTTTTGCTACAGGCTGTATACGCCAGCTATAATTTTTTTTCTTTTTTTTTTTTTTAATTCATTTTTAAAATTTTCTCTAAAGTGCCTAAAAAAATAATAAATGGATTTTTAAGGGAGTATACTATATAACTCTCCCATAATTATTTATATACACTCTTTATCATTATAATGGATTTAATATTTAGTAATAGTTATGAAATGATTTATTTTTAAAATTTAACTTCAAGAGACATAAATGTAAAATTTATTATATCCAAATGTGATAAAATAATAATAAATAAATAAATAAATATGTATATAAAAGTAGCGAAAAAAAAATTATTATTATTATTATGTGTAATCAAAAACAAACGGCAGGGAGAATGGCCAATGCATGTATGCTAAGGCGTTTGTTCTTTAAAGAAGTCAGCAAAGGTTGTTAACACTTTCGCGACCGCATGTATTTGTCTTTTTCACAGTAACGTCCGCCTGTGGTCGTTATTCTCCCTAGTTACAGTATTTCAGAATAAAATTTTCCGCATTCACATTGCAAATGCATATATATTATAATTATACTCTTTCTAATCAAAGCATTTATATTCATAGTATATTGATAGCACAGATATGAATATTGAGTATCTTTTTAAGAAATAAATAACATAGAAATCGTGAAAGAAACGACCACTTGTAGAGTTAAAGATTTTCAAATGACGTGACTCTACGTAAACGGTCGCTAAAGTGTTAAAAATTCTCTTCAAAGCTCCGCCTACACACTAAATAAAACAATGCCGAGAGCTGTTGTCTATGAGGAATGTCTCATTATGCAGACGATACCTTCCAACATACTAATTAATATTCAGTAGTATTGTAAATACACACCCTTCTTTTCACCCGAGGTTTTTTTTTTTTTTTTTTTTTCGAATATTTTTCTTATTTGTTAATCGGATTTATATTTGCTGGAAAAAAAAATGTGGTATAGGATAAGGGCGGTACAAATGAAAATTAATTAGAATGTTGATAGGTGTGACACTCTCAGAGATTAAAAAATTTTTCGCGTCTTTTGCCACCACTAATATGAGGGAGAAATATTTCAGAATACGTAGCAACAGCTTTGCCATAATTATACAGGGTAGAATTTATTGTATAGAAATACTGGTAGCAATAAATAAAAAATAATTTAATTTCTGACAGTGTCTTGAAAAAAGGGTGGTGAGTACATCCCCTGCCTTGACAGGTGTGTTACAGCAGGAGGAATTCATGTCAAGATCAATAAATTTTGTAGCATGAAATCTAAAATTCAAAATAATACAATCACAGACATTTTCTTTTTTTTATTTATTTTATTTTATTTAAATAATAACAACGATAAGTAAATCTAAAATTACTATAAAGAAATAGTGGTATTCAAATTTCCTTTTCTGAAAACATGGATATAAATTGCCTAAATAATCTTTAATTAAATATTTCATTGCTGTTAAATTATCACATGAATATGAAAAAGCATGATGAGATCAGCTTTGTATTTCAATGATCTTGAAGTACCTTTTTAAAAGATCGATATAAATGTTTTTAAATGTAATGAGGAAAATACTAAAAATTTGGAATTTTTTTGTCTTCTTCTTACAATTGTCATCTCATTTTCCTAAAAAAAAAAAAAAAATCGCGTGATTACATTTCATGTTTACATTTGATCATTTTAAATAAAAATGATATAACTACAGAAAAACTGCAATTAGTGATTATTAGTTTCTATCATAAAGTGCCGGTAAAGGATAACCGACATATTGAACAAATCATATGTACATTGGTCAGTAGATGCCAGTGAAATCCAAATGCTACACTAAGGGACAAATATATATATACAGTGAACTCTCGTTAAGACGGCCCCGTTTAAGATGGATTTATCGTTATTACGTACAAAAACAGAATCCTGTCTGAGGCCTTTAGGAATTGCATGTAATAAACATCGCTTTATACGTACAATTCATTCGTTAAGACGGACATTTTTTTCCCTCAAAGCTTACTCTCTTCAAAAAAGAGTGTTTCCAAATTTTTTTTTAAATTCAAATTTATTTATTTATTTTTTAACATGAAAAGGCGCAATAATAAAAGGTCTACAAAGGCTACTACATCATGGGAGGTAAACAGTATTGATTGACAGTGACAGTTGAAGTCAACAATTTGTACCTGTCTCCGCTTCTATTGCGGAGACATATCAAAGGGTTTCGTTATTGGAAATGTACCAGAAGAAAACATAAAAGACTGGAAAGAGAATTTGTCGTGCCTTATCAAGGACCAAGGACTATGAACTATCAAAGCTAAAAACATATTTAACATTTATGAAACAGGACTTTTTTTTATAAAGCTCAGCCTTCTCAAAGTTTACACTTTAGAGGAGAAAAATGCTTAGGCATAAACATTCAAAATTACGCTTTACTGTACTTGTAGGGGCTAACATCGAACTTCAATTTATCAACTCCTGTTATAATGGACTCTTGTTAATATGGACAAAAACTGCCGGCCCTTGATTGTACGTTTTAACGAGAGTTCACTGTATATATATATATGCATATATATATAAGCCGCAAGGGGATATTTTCCTTTTCTCTTTCGGCAACCGCCAATTGTATTGTTTAAAAAGCAAAATTTCGAACAGAATTTATTACGTTGTCCTCCACGTACACTTTAGGATTGAGCCCAATGTTAAAAACAGAATGTAATTATCGGAAAAATTGTAATTTTAGAAAGTATTTCAAAAATGACAAGGATAAGGCAATCAATGATGCCGCAAAAAATTTTAATTTTAGAATGAAAATAAAATAAATATTTTAATACGAGATATTGCAAAATAATTAAATGTTAACGAAATATTAGTGAGATGGTTTTTAGCAAGATAGGAAATATTTTGGCTGTTTAAACTAAGAATTTAGATTTAAGCGGCAATATTGCTCATGCAAGCAAGATTACCGAAAGTTAAAAAACAAAAATTTAAAAAATCGATTTGTATCATGTTCATAACTTAAAAAAGAATTAAAAAAATATACTTTCTTAAAAAACCGTCGGGAACAACTAAACAAAGCAGATTAAAAACCAGAAGATCTGCAAAAAGAGCCATTATTAAGCAATATAATTAAAAAACAAGATTTCAAATGACCAAAAATTAAAAAAATTATCAGATAATTATTGCGCTGAACTGGTTTTTTCTGACGAGTCAAGTTTAATTTATTTCGAGCTGGCTATAAAAGCTAGTAGGACAATAATAATGTGACCAACTTAATCGAAATTGCACTCTTAAAACCGTGACACATTCGCCATATATTATGGTACAGTGGTGCATAACTTTTCAAGGAGTCGCGCAAGTTTTCATGCTTAAGTGATCAATTAACTAGAAAAAAAAACGTGGCCATTATAAAAGTGGCGCCTGACCGAGAATTTTGAAGGTGTCTCAGACTTTCCCGCAAACAGCATTTTAATATGATATTGCATCTTGCTAAAGAGTGTCTGTGGTACGTTTATTTGATTCAAAATATTAAAATTACCCACCTATTCCCATGAGCACCTATAGTAAATATTATAATATATATGATAATATATAGATAATATATAGATAATAATATATGATAATATATAGATAATAATATATGATAATATATAGTATAATATATTTTTTTTTTACTTCAAATTAAATCCCAGAAAGAATTTCTTCTTTACCAGACCTGGAAGTAGACCTCATCTCAATCCGCTCGATAATGTTTAGTCTATAAAAATGCAGGGGGAGAGGGGGAGGAATTTCATATGTTGAAATATAACTTGTTTATTTCATACAATAATTAAAAATAGAATACAACGCATATGTGAATTATAATACTTTTAAAAAGAAAGTTTTATATAAATTTTTATTAAATACTTCGTAGAGTGTAATAAAGCAAATTACTAAATTGAAAATGTTCATAGGTATAATTTCATCGCATTGGTATTATGCAAACATGACAATTTTCTTTGTTTCAACCATTAGTTCTTAAATTATTTCGTATAAATAATCTGGTGTGTCACTCACACGACTTTCTCTTACCCTGAAATTTAATACTATAAATACAGGTTGGAAATTAAGAGGTAAGATAACGATGTTATGTAAACCTATGTTAAACAGTTCAAATTAGGCTTCGGGAGAGTTTTGTATGATAATTAGTTCTGTGTCAGGGGGGCTACCTCCCCCCTCAACCCCCCGTTTCATTAATGCACCTGCAAATACATATAATTTAATTCGGTTATTAAAAAATAATTCTGTTTTTAAAAAGTAATTGTTTAAAATTATTATTTAAAAAAATTATCTTTTATGATAATGCAGACGATTTCCATACTAGAGAAGTAGTATAACACCAAATATGCAAAAAAAGTTTATTTTATTCTCAATATTTAAAAAAAAGAATTTTTTTTTTTTTTTTTTTTTTTTTTTGTTAACAGTAAAAAAATCGATAACTTTGTTTTAAATTATCTCAGATCGATGGTTCAACCATTCGTTTTGAAGGTATTGGCGAGCTCTTTAGAAAGATACCCATCATGAAAATTTACTCCCCACGAGGGTTGACTTTCTCCCTAGGGGGGGGGGAAGGCGAGTCTCCTACATACCACTCAACCATAGTTGGGGGAACAATATACGGATCCAAGCCTTCGCAGATGATTTCATGTTAACAATCACAGCAAACATCCCAGACACAATAGTCACCACAGCAAATACTGCATTACAGAAATTTGCATTTGGGCAAAATAAAACTACCTGACAATCAACTGGAGCAAAACGGAACTGCTATATCTTAATAGACCGCGCATAGGAAACTTTCAGACAGAAATCAAAGACCACAAATTAGAGGGTATTCACTATAATGGAACAGCATTAGAAACAAAAGAACAAATGAAATACCTAGGAGTCATACTGCACAAAAACCTGAGATGGCACCCGCCCATTGAATCACAGGTACAAAAAATCTACAAATCCTTTAATTTGTTCGGGCGAATGGTCTTTAGGGGATGGGGACTAAAACCAGACTTAATAAAAATTTGGTACAAGACAGTAGTTGAAAAAACACTGACCTATGCAGCCCCAATTTGGGGAAACAACCTCACGCAGCCAAACAAAGATAAACTGCTGAGCTGCCAAAGGCACTTTGCGCTGGCCATCGTCAGGGCATACAGAACAGCCCCAACATCGACACTTCTGATTCTTTCTGACCTGATTCCAGTACACCTCCAAGTACGATACGAAGCAGCCTACGGTACAATAACAAGATTACACAGAAATTACATAATACAAGACCACATCTTCAACCACACAGATTATGTGAAAAAGCAGAACATTTGGAGGAAGCACCCTGCTGACACACCAGAGACACAAATTGGTTCATCAGAAAAAGACACACAAATATACACGGATGGCTCGAAGCTGGAATCAGGAGCTACAGGCTCGGCCTTTGTAGCCTTCAAAAATGACACAAAAATACACGAATGGTCAGCGCCACTAAGAAAGTGCAACATTGTTTTTCAGGTCGAACTACTGTCAATACTCAAAGCTGCTGAGTGGGGAAACACAAAGGGCATCACATATAGTATCCACTCGGACTGCATGTCAGAAATTCAAGCAATCTCCAAACCTTTCACTGTAGATAGTTTAATCCACAATATCCACTCGGAAATTAACAGATCAAACAATACCTTTAAGATAGAATGGGTCAAAGCACACGTAGGCATCTTAGGCAACGATGAAGCAGATAAGCTATCAAAGCTAGCAGCAGAAAACAGCGACCATAGGACGCAATATTACCTTGAAAAGCCAATATCGCATCTCAAGAAAAAACTCAGAAGTTACACAGTAACACAATGGCAGTTTGAGGGGGACTATGGGGACACGGGCAGGCTAACACACAAATACTTTCCAACAGTTGACACAAAGACACTCGTTAGCTGCAAGCTCCTAACACAAATATACACAGGACACGGAGCCTTCTCAGCCTATCGTCATCGGTTCAAGAAGAAGAGAAGCCCGGATTGCGCCTGTGGAGCATTAGGTACTTCCATCCACTATTTAACGGCCTGCCTATTAACGGACAAACTCCATCTGACTCAAATCACACAAACTAATGAACAATTATGGTACAAACAATTAGCTCAGAACACACACGTACAAAACAAGGCCAAACACATAGTCAGAAGGCTCACGAACAACATAGATGACATTTCACAATAACAAAAGGCAGTATCAACACAAAACAAGAAATAGCTCCAAACTTCAGCAGCAAATGGAAATAGGACTACCAGAAGAAGAGGACCTCTCCACCCACACAAATAAGAGGCATCCACCGCTACCGCCACTTTTTGTTTATTTTAGGTCATGAACGAGGCTCATGTTGTTAAAGCGACTAGCATCGATATTACTTGAGGCCCGGTAAAAATAAAAATGTAAAAATTAAAAAATCTTTGTAAAATAAAAATTATGAAAAACTGTAAAATGTATAAAAAACTAATAATATATACATACATATATATATATATAAACTGTATAAAAAATTTTATAAATGTAAACGGTCCTCGGTAATAATTGGTCTGTAAGCCCGCACCTTGCTCATGGCCGCGTAAAAATGTGTTATTAAATTTAATTTTAATTTATTTTAATTTATTATTATTATTATTATTATTATTATTATTTTGAATGAATGGTATGATCAAGAAGCTAGTACTACCGCTCGACAACTTATACTGCGCAGGATTCTCCTAACAACATTCTTAGGTCCGAACTGTTACAATCCAGAACTCTAGAGTCCCAGAAAGGGATCCGAAAAGGTTGAATCCTCGCAATCGGGCCTCGCAAGCCAGCCTTCATACGTAGTGCTCATTCGAATCTTAGTCATACACCTTTTACTTAGACTTCAATTATTCTTTTTTTTTTTTCCAACCAATAAATAACTCAATTGAATACCTTCAAACAATAAAAACTGAAACAACTCTTAAATAATATTAACTTAATTTTAATAAAACCAATTGAACTTTTTATTCATTTATTCATTTACTTTTTTTTTTTTTTACTAATAATTGAACTTAGAACCTAGTTAGATTAATTCAAATTATGCTTACATACACATTTAATTTATAATTAATCAATTAATCAACTAATTTATTTCTTATATATATATATATTTTTTTTTTTTTTTTTACCATTAAAACTTAAAAGTAACTCCTTGATAATTGATTTGTCAATTAATCAGCCCTGTTGATCCTCGTGAGTCTTTCGCCAAAGGTGTCTCAGTAACCACGAAACTTCACTTTCAACCAGTCAGTCGTCAGCTGCCCGAGTTATAGGAGCCCCAGTAGTCTCTTCTCCCTTGTGTGTTTTTTCCTTTTTTTTTTTTTTTTTTTTTTTTTTAGTTAAGTCCCTTGGTATACCTGAACCGGACGCTTAAGTGGGTAAGGAAACCGGGAGCCAAGCCTGTGTGGCTTAGCTTCCCCACCTTTTTTTTCTTTTTTTTTATTCTTTTTTTTATTACTAAATCCCTTGGTAACCCGAACCGGACCCTTAAGTGGGTAAGGTGACTGGGAGCCAAGCTAGTGTGGTTTAGCTCCCCCATTTTTTTTAAATTTTTTCTTTTGTCTTTTTATAATTATTATTATTATTATTATTATTATTAATTGTTAAGTCCCTTGGTAAACCCGAACCGGACCCTTAAGTGGGTAAGGTGACCGGGAGCCAAGCATGTGTGGCTTAGTTCCCCCTTCCCCCCTTTATTTATTTATTTATTTATTTACAAAATCCCTTGGTAACCCGAACCGGACTCTTAAGTGGGTAAGGTGACCGGGAGCCAAGCTAGTGTGGTTTAGCTCCCCCATTTTTTTTTTTTTTTTTTTAATTTTATTTATTTTTATTATTAATTGCTAAGTTCCTTGGTAAACCCGAAACGGACCATTAAGTGGGTAAGGTGACCGGAAGCATGTGTGGCTTAGTTCCCCCTTCCCCCTTTATTATTATTTTTTTTTATATTTTACTAAATCCCTTGGTAACCCGAACCGGACCCTTAAGTGCGTAAGGTGACCGGGAACCAAGCTAACGTGGTTTAGCTCCCGATTTTTAATTAATTAATTAATTTTTTTTTTTTTTTTTTTTTTGCTAACTCCCTAGGTATACCTGAACCGGACCCTTAAGTGGGTAAGGTGACCGTGAGCCAAGCATGTGTGGCTTAGCCTCCCCATTTTTTTCCTCCTCCCTGCTTAATTTGTCGTTGTGATGGTTCTCCTCTCCATAATTATCTACTTTAACCACAACCAACCTTCCAGCTCCACCTTTTAAACAGGACCTCTTGCGCTCACTCATTTAGGTCTCCCGGGCTAGCCACAAAAAATATCTCTGTTAACAACATTCAAAATATTTTTTTTTTCTTCGAGGGTGTGGGGGTGTCCGGTCCTCGTAAAAATGTGCTGCACCGTCAAGTGCTCGATGGGGTCGTTAAGCAGTCATCAGGCTACCAACGCGGGGAACCATCCCCCCGTCGTGGATCAAAATTGTGATGGTCTCCATTTCTTCTCCCTTCAGGCCATCTAGTGCATAGTAATTTTTTTTTTCGCACTTCAGGCCCAGCCACGCCAAAAATTACCACTATGCACGCCAAAAATATCTCTTCCTACCCCCCAGTGGCAAGCTTCTAAATTCTTCTTTAAATTCGATTTTTTTTTTCCATCACTTGATTAGCTCATTTTTTGTTGTAGTTCAGCATTTTAGGTTTCTAGTCCCCCTCCCCCCTTCGTTTCATAGGCCTCCTCTTTCGGTGAAATTCTCAGTACACAACTATCTATTACGGCTCCCCATGCGCTAAGTCCCCCTTCCAAAATTCAAAAACCTGTTTTCCCCCTGTGTTTGACTCCAAGCTAGTTGTGTACCTATTCAAAATTTATTGCACTCAGGAGCGTGTCTGTGCGTCTCCGCCTTGTGCAATCTGGAGGTGTGGTGTGCCAGTCGAGCATATGTGTCCAAGAAGCCGAAGTAGCAACCCTGCCATTCCTGAACCGTGCCATATAAATATGTCACATTGTTGCTGTAGATGAAGGAGCCTGCAGTCTCCTATGGGTGATGAATGAAGTCTGAACGAGCCATCGGACACAGCTCATTCTATGTAGCGACTAGACAACTATCTGGTTGTAGACAGCTACCATGCAGTGATCTGGCTTTTCGCTCCGGAGGACTAGCATCCAACCCGTGAAGCTTGGCCGAGCCCAGACAGGCAGGGGCTATCCAAAGGTTTCTGAGTCTCCTGCATACACAATTTTTTTTTCCCAGTTGACTATCTCTATTACAAAAAATATATATTCGTTTCATTTCGTTTAGTGCAGTCTATAGACGTTAAACTCTACTTACCTGCAATTTCCCCCATAGACGTAATGTATTAGAATTCTCTTGATTGTCACTGTACACGAACCATTTGCTTGATCTTAACGAAAAGCTTACTGCACCATCCCTATATGATACACATTTAGAATACCAAGTTTGAACTTTCTGCCATAATTTGTTCTTGAGATATGCTGATAACAGACAGACACACAGACATACACACAGACCAACCGCAAAAAACATGATTTTCGTATTCAGGAGACCTTAAAACGTATAAATATAACAAAATCTCGCTTTCGAAAATTTGACCCAAAAACAATACTTTCTCTACCTTATGGGTAAGAGAAGTAAAAAGGTGTATGTCAATTTTTCTGTAGTAAGGCTTTTTTTTTTTTCCCCTTAGTGTATATTTTAAACTTAGTAGGAGATGCACGTGCTTTCATTTCGCATCATTATGCATAGATGTCTACTTGTACGGTTTTTAACACCACTATTTTTTTACAAAATTTCCATAATGTTTAATCGGAGAAAACTGCTAAAGAACTTATGAAAGATCTCCGGTAGCGCAAAACGTACAAGGCGGGAGAAATGATTATATTACAACAGTAGTACATTCACAATTGAAAAGTAACAGTAAGTTCGAGAGATACGTTGAGTGCCGTATTCCCGGGACCAAAATGAATGCGCCCCACACCTCAGCGAACCAGTAAAAAGTAATATCAAATGCAATAAAAAGAAATTTTAAAATGAAATAGTTAAGATGGTTCGAATTTTCAGAAAAGTTTCTTAAAATTTCTGTTCATTAAATGAAAAATCCCCAGAAAACAGTTTTTTTTTTAATAAATCCCCTCCCCCCCCCTCTTACACATATATGAATAGCCGTACCACATATCTATATAATAGTGTGTGCGTACATCAAACAATACCTTCAAATAGTTGGAAATATCTGAAACCGATTTAACGAAAATTACTAGTCAGTTATGTATATATAATTTTCAGTAGAAAAGAATAGACTGTACTTAAATGATCATTTTCATAAATGAATTGATTTTCAGTGACACGAACCTTCACGAGAGGCTATTATATAGGGATCGTGCGAGCTCTATTCTTTCTCTGAGTCTTATACCAGTAATCTTGCATAACGATTTTCATTATAAAATGAGCCTTTAAATTTAAGACTATTTTTATTGTTTCAGAATACCGGTGTGAGACTCAGGTCTAAAAGGTAGGTCCGTAAGAACCCTATTCCAATAATTTCTGAAAAAACGTCACTTGTTTACTATTATTCTTTTGTAATTATTATTATTATTATTATTATTATTATTATTATTATTTTTTTTTTTGGCACTTTTTACAACTAATAGTCCTCTGTTGCTATTAATTTACTTAAAAAATAGAAAAGAAAAAGAAAAAGAAAGAAAGAAAAAAAAAAAACCAGGAAGATTTTAAATTTAAGTGCGCAAAGTAAATACTAGTAATTAGAAGTAAATCTGTAGCTGCAATCATCGCGTTTGTAACATTGTCTTCATTCACATTACTTTCTCTCACCTTAGATTACTGTAGATATACTATTGCAGTTTAAGATATACAATGCGAGGCTTTTTATTTAAACAAGTCTAAAGTAATTATTAAAAAATTTAAAATAGTTTTGGAATAAGTTTTATTTGACATATATATCTGCATATTTACCAACCTAACCCGGAAGATTGTTAGTTCCGCCCCTTTCCGCCTATTTCTTTTCACACCAGTCTTTTTTTCAGAGTACTTTTCTTCTTATTTAATCGTAAATACATTTGAAGTGAATTACTCTAAAAATTAAGTGGTGTACAAAAAGTGACGGGAACTAATAATCATCTTCCGGGTTTGGTTGGCAAGTATGTATCTGTATGTGAAGGGCTGGCGCTTTCTTAAAGCTCCCGTTTTACTATTATAGTTACATTCATAACACCCTTAAGACTTTAATTAAATTAAAAAGAAAGAGAAAAAGAAAACGATTTATTGACATTTTTGAACACATTACTCTTAGAAACGGGTTTGACAATTTTTCGTCAGCCTTGTATATTGTCTATAAATTGTTTATGAACAAAATAGTATACTTAAATTTAACAAAGCAGAAAAATTCGTATCACACTTTGCACTGCACTTCGACCACTTCCAATCGTAGCCTTAATCTGTCTGATTTATTCTGTGTGGTCCTGTACAGAAACATAAATGATTTTTTATGATATTCTATGAGAAATATGCTTTTAAGCATAAAAAATTATCTATGTAACGCGTTAAGTTCAAACTCTTACGAATATATTAAATAGCTTATGGGTATTGAGCCATCTTCCCTATCTTTTAAAATAATATAGACGGCGCTGTCGCCATTCTCAGCAAAATATCATCAGATATTTTGCCAATCTATATAGTGAAGTGAAAACATTTTAATTTCAGAAGTCAGTCAGAAGTTAATCGGTTTTTGCTAAATGATGTAGCTGTTTTTGTATTAATTGCCGGTGGCCGTGGGCCACAGGCAGTGTCCTGTAAGGAGTTATAGTCGTCTTATTTAACCTACATTCAACTGTTCTGTGTACTGCGCGCGATGTACATATTTAAATAAGTACTCGTATATCTGTATATGTAGTATAGTGATTTGTTATTAAAGTTTTTGTATTGAGCCAGGTGTAATTATTTCGTCTAGCTGGGTCCTGGTACTTTATAAAAAGTGGCGCCCAATCGAGTGGCACGAATGCACTTGCCAGCCTCGTCATTATTATTTTAATGGTCAATTTAAATCTGTTTTGGAGTCGTCATTGTTCCTGCTGTGGAAATATTTCCAAGAGTTATGTGTGGAATCTGAATCATCCTGATTTAGTGCTTTATGGAATCATCCAGTTTCTTTGTGTTTTTCAAATTAAAATGAATGGAATTCTGTATTCCAGTTCAAATAATAAGTGCATTACAAAAAACACGGAGTAATAAGACAGGAGAAGAAGGTAACGCTGAAATTTTGTGATGTTGTTTTCTAATGTTTACAGATGGCGCCAGCGTGCAATCCTTTCTTCTCTCCAGCTTCCGCAATGTTATTCAATGGGGAAATGTCTCGTTTTAATTATTTTTTTTAAATAATATCAAGCTGAAAAAATTTCGATTGAAAGCAAATTTCATTAAATAGAGTATTCTAACCAACATGTTTTTTTAAGAGCCATTTTATACTAATTTTACTTTGAAAGAAAGCTTTTAAAAAATGACGATTCTTATGAACCGAATCTAGCTAAAATAGACACTTGGGAGGAAGGAGAATGGATGAAATTTTGTAAAGAAAAAAAAAAATAAACTTACTTTAGCTGCAGAAAACACGAACTCCGACTTTATTTTTCTTCTAGGGCTTTTTTTTTCTTTTCTTTTCACTATCATAGCCTGTTTTACAACTAGGAACGAAGCATTTATTTGAACATCTGAATTATGCAGTTTTAAGAACTTACAAAGAAATTAAATTGCTTAAAATAAAAATTTTTAAATGTACTCCAGCAAAATTCTATTGAAAACAACAGTATATCCGCGCCGAGGTAGGGAGGAATGACAAGTGGCGCCCTCAATATTTACCAAAAATTTAGATCACAGTTTCGTAGCTTTCTCCCATTGGACCTTCAACTCCTATTCAGGGCCTGATTAAGGGGGAAGCTCGCTCTTCACACATTATTTATACTTACACCGTTATTTTTTACCAAATACTTTCCTGCTATAATAAACAGAAAATTTTCATTAAAAATTATTTTAAAAGAATTCTGGTGTCTAATACCGGTGAGTAAATTGGATTGTTTTACACCGTTCATTTTTTATAAAAAATATTTCCTAGTCAAAGCGTGGAATTTCTATGACATGAAGTAAAAAAAAATTGTAAAAATATTCCGGTATGAGCGAGCTTCCCCCTTAATCAGGCCCTGCTCCTATTAATATTACTCCGTGACAAAAAAGAAGAAAAAGTACTTTATTTTCTTGCAAATAGCCATTTTAAAAACAGGCAAACCTGCCTGTTTAAAGATAAATATTAGTGTTCTTATTTATCGTGAAGAAATCGGCTTGCTTTAGTGTTGTGAAATAAAATTTCACCTTTTATAAAAGTGGCAAACCTGCCTGTTTAAAACTGAAAATCAGTTTGTGTTCTGCGATACGTTTATGTTTATTTTAGAACAAAATTTTGTTTTCTGCGATACATTTATGTTTATTTTAGAACAAAATTTTGTGCACAGTCAAGGACATTTGATTATAAATATTCCTATTATTTTAAGAACATTTTCAAGAGTAACATTATTTTAATGTATTAACCAAGTATAAGTAAGTCACTTATTTCTTTAAAATTGGCATTTTATTAAGTTATTTTGTTAAAATATTTCTGATTAAACTGTTTAATATATATTCAAGTTTAACTATTTGAAAATTTTGCTGAATGTTTAAGGGTAAATAATAATGTGTGAACTTTGAAATAATGGTGTACTGTTATTTAATAAAATATATTCTAATATAATTCTAACATAGAAGAATAAATTAAGTAAATCATGGCATCGACTTGCTTAGAATAAATTAAGAACAATATTTCTGTTTTTTGGCGCCATTACGTTTTACGAGAAAAATAAACAAGTGAACTTTTATTATTATTGCGCAACTAATCGCTTATAGTAAAACCGAAAAGAAAAGGTCTTGTTTGCTTTATGATTTACTATGAAACTTTAAAAGATTAAATAAAGGTTGTTGAATAAATATTTTAATCTTTTTGAACATATTATTTATGATACATGAATGTAGAATAAATATTATTTTCTATTGAACACTATTGATTTCTATTAATTATAGAGTTAATAAGTATCTAATAATAATAATAATAATAAAAGAATGAATAAAAAAAATTTTTTTTTCTTTTTCTTTCTTTCTTTTTTTTTTTTTTTTTTTTTTTTTTGTATAAAACGTTGTTGTAATTTTTGAATGAAATGAATTTTCAACTGATTTGTTATATAAAGAAATATTAAACAGACATCTTGTTTGTTTTGTTAAATATGAGATTTTAAATATCGAATTGATAATTATATTCTTATTTGCATTAACAATAAATTTTTGGTGGCATTTTTACATCAATTTGAAGTATATTGTATTTTGATTTCGTAAGAATGTTTCAGGAATAGTATTTATTATTTACTTTCAAATAATTATTTGAAAATAGGGTTAAACGCGTTATTATTTCATTTTTATGTCCTTTATTACTTTAGTTCTTGAAGGTTTATTGAAATTAATATGGTTAAGAATTCTGCTTATTATTTTTTTTTTTTTCTATTAGTATTTTGAAAATTGATTTTAATTATATTTCATTGTAAAGGGAAGATGTACAATTTAACGGTATTATTAACCGTAATTGGGTATTTGTTCTTAAATTATAAAATGATAGTAAGTATGGGTAGCATACATATATATTTTAAATAAATAAGTTCATTTTGTGTTTCTGTTAGGTAGACGCAAATAATTGACTTGCTTTAAAATAGATATAGATAGAAAAAAAAAAAAAAAAAAAAGACATAATTTCGCGTTGGAACTCAGAGTTAAAGTTACTGCCGAAAATAAATTATCGATTTATGAAATGTGCGTGCTATTCAAAGTTATGTTGAAGGAATCGTCTTACATTCCAATGTATTGTAGAACCGTCCGGGTTCAAAGTTATTTTTCTGGAAATCATCCTGATTCTGGTGCATTACGGAACCATCCTGGTTCAAGGTGATTTTGATAAAATCGTTCCGATTTTGGTGCATTATGGAACCACCCTGGTTCAATATTATTTTGAAAGAATCGTCCCGATTCTGGTGCATTATGGAACCACCCTGGTTCAATGTTATTTTGAAAGAATCGTCCCGATTCTGGTGCATTACGGAATCCCCCTGGTTCAATGTTATTTTGATAGAATCGTCCCGATTCTGGTGCAATGTGGAACCATCCTGGTTCAAAGTTGTTTAAATGAATAAGCATATTTCTATTACGCATTAAATACATTTATAAATTTATCTAAAAGTTTTGAAATAATCATATCTGCCGAATAGGAGGAGAATGTACTACCTTTGAAATAGTCAACCCTGATTAAATTATAATTTAGGTATCTGTTGCGCATCGACCCTCACATTCATGTTAAAATGTTATAGTTACAAAACTTCAATCTCCTGTGGTATCCGCGGAAAGCTTTAAGTGCTGTTCCCGCCTCGAGACGTAGGCTCAGGAACAGAGCGGGAGAATGTAACGAGCTAAGTTCAAACTCTTACGAATATATTAAATAGATTATCGATACTGAGCCATCTTCCCTATTTTTTAAAATAATATAGACGGCGCTGTCGCTAATCTCGGCAACATATCTAATGATATTTTGCCAATTCATAAAGTGAAGTGAAAACATTTTAATTTCAGAAGTCAGTCAAAAGTTAATCGGTTCTTGCTGAAAGATGTAGATGTTTTTCGTGTAAAACGCCTGTGTGGCCATGGTCCACAGACAGTGGCCTGTAAGAAGTTATATTCGTCTTATGTATCCTACATTCAACTATATTCTGTTTACTGCGCGCGATGTATGTATCTATTGTGATTGTGCTTAATTTTAATTAAAGTATTAAGTAAAGGGATTCCGGATGTCATTCTTCAATGTTCTATCGTGGAATTCTATTATATCTATTATTTTAATTTTGTTTAGTGCAGTGCAAAGATGAATAATACAGGTTTCTCATAAGTCATTATTTTGAATACCATTATAAAACAACTTTGAACAATTCTTTCGAAGATGCATACTGCAAAAGATCAATGAAGATTATGTACATACGCATATATTTAAATATATGTAAAGTGGCATTCAATAAAGTGAAATATATATAGAATGCTTTTGTTTGTTTTTGTATACGAGCCATCGGTCCGAACTCGATAAAATGCTTTAATTAATATCACCATGACCTATAGAACTAGAATATTGATTTTGATCTTTTTACATATATCGTTTTTTGAATAACGCAAAGTGCAGATTCTCACAAACGCAGACACAAAGGTAAGCAAACATTAAAAGATTGCACTCCCCCCCCCCTCCTCCTCAAAAAAAAAAAAAAAAAAAAAAAAAAAAAAAAATGTGCAGTTAGCGGGAAAAAAAAAAAAAAAAAAAAAAAAAAACGCCAACCCTTTATCTAATTTCGCCGTAAATTATCGTAGAAACATGCGGCTGGTACCAATCGATCTGTAGTAATATTTAGTTTACAATGGTACAGTTAGATTTTGTTTAAAGCGTCATCTACATATTAAAACAGGCATCAACTTCATTCTTTTCAGTGTTAACCACTATTTTTGATATCATATTCAAATCTCTGAGATCTAGACGGTTAAGAAAAAGACTATTTATTCACTTGAAATCTATTTTTGAGAGGTGTACGAACCCTACAATATTCAATTACAAAAAAAAAAAAAAAAAAGAAAGAAAAGGACAACAGGGTTAAAAGAGAATTTTAAGAGTGAGAAACTAGGAAAAGTTATATAATATTTAAGAACAAAGACTTAACACTTCAGGATCGCGTATATCCTTTCTTGCGACGTATGCCACGCCTTCGCACATTTTTCTACAACTTTACATTATAAAATACAATTATTTTATATATTTGCAAATAAATCATTTAAGTTTTGTCTTCAGCATTCGATGTAGAAAATGCCATTGATATTTATGCATACCAGCGTCACATAAAGAGTCAAAAGAGTGCAAACTAGTTTATTTAATATTGTTTCAGGGATGTAGAGGCGGGGCTTGATTTCTTTTGGAATTCTTTCACAATCTCTCGCCTGCATTGCAATTATTTTATAAAAATATGCCAATTTGTATCGAAATGTTGCTTAGAAAACAATAAGAATAACATAAAGGTAAATTAAAATATTTTTTCGTCAAAATATATACAGATTTTACTCATAGAGGGTAGAAATTATAACAAGTGACGGCCCCCCTAACAGCAATAAAAATGAAATATCACTATAATTAAAATAATAATTTTAGGAACGAGTTGTAAATTTGGAAACCCATATTTTTGATGATGCCCGTTCTATTCGTGCAAAAATTAACACTGGTCATAATTCATATTTTTTGCAAATATGACCCATGCAACCAAAATCCACCTCTGGATGTTCCATAATGATCCTACAAAACCTAAAGTGGTCATATCCCGTACAAACCATAAAAAACCAGCCTGAGGATGACATATGCAGGATCTAAGCAAACTAAATTGGTTATATCCCGAACGAAGCATAAAAAGGCAGCCGAAGGATGATATATGCGGGATCTAAGCACACTAGCTCCCTGGAGGCCGTCCACTGGCGGCAGGAGGAAGAACATATGTATTGGCAACGGTCGGTGTTACCTCGCGTGATGGTCATGTCGGCCATTACTCTAATTCTTGTTCGTTATCGTTACTATTATCAGGGCCTGATTAAGGGGGAAGCTCGCTCTTCACACATTATTTATACTTACACCGTTATTTTTTACCAAATACTTTCCTGCTATAATAAACAGAAAATTTTCATTAAAAATTATTTTAAAAGAATTCTGGTGTCTAATACCGGTGAATAAATTGGATTGTTTTACACCGTTCATTTTTTATAAAAAATATTTCCTAGTCAAAGCGTGGAATTTCTATGACATGAAGTAAAAAAAAATTGTAAAAATATTCCGGTATGAGCGAGCTTCCCCCTTAATCAGGCCCTGACTATTATATCTCATTTTATGTGTATCTACTTCCTGTGTAATAAAAGATGACATTGATTTGTTTCATGTAAGTAAATTTTTGAATTCCATTCAAAGAAAATAATTTGTCTGAATTTGCTGTAAGAAATCAAATGTTTTTAAATGTATCATGAATAACATTAGGGTTAATATTCATTATCGTGACCCTTTTTTTTTTTTTGTTGTTGTTGTTTATTTGCAATATTTATTCAGTAAAACTGTTAAAACTTAATTTCGCAAAATTTTTTTTTAACTGCCTTATGTTATTTGTGAAAAGACGTTTTGTAAAATCTATCAAAATATTCCAATTTAAGTACGCGTGTTTGTGTATACTTTGGAAAAAAAAAAAATCATTTCAGTGTATGAAGGTTTTACTTTTATTTTTCTTATTTATTTCTGTGTGTTTTTGTGTACGTACTACTATTTATCATGTAACTTTTATTGTACGCAGTATTCGCCAAATCGTGACTCTAACATTGTTCAGCTTAAGATAAAACAATAGTTTCCCATTTTCATTATCTTTATAAAAATATGCAAGATTTATTCATCATACATCATATTGTAATAAAAATTTATATTTAAACTGTTTATTTTCGAATATATTTCACTCAATGTCAAACGCGTTTATTATTGTACAAGGAAAAAGTTTTGTATTTCCAGTCTTTTTTTTTTTTCAGATCTTATTTTCACTTTTATTTAAATTATTAATGCTTAATAATTGCCAGCTTTCAACAAGACATTCTAATGATGTGTGTACCAATTTGTTATATTTTGTGCAGTAATTATTATAAGACAATAGTTATACTATTTGACCTATTTGCCAACTCACATAGAATATTTTATTTTGCTAAATTTTCTTAATTAGTAGTAGAAAAATACAGTAAACTGCAAAATAATACGTATGATAAAGAATATTAAGGCATTATAAATACCAATTTAATAGTTTCTTTGACAATCTAAATCTCTAATCTAAGTTTATATGGTTACATTTAAATGTGTGAAACAAATATCAACAAAATCATTCATTCACATGCATGTAGTATATATGTAAAAAAAAAAAAAAAAAAAAAAAAAAAAAAAAAATAGCAGGAGAGAAAATTAAAAATGATTTACAAAAATTGAAAATATTAAAAAACATCAATTTTTCAAATGAAACAAATGTAAACATGTTATATGGCAAATTATATTAATACTTGAATTGAAAAATTTGTTAAAATTCTTATTATTTTAAATTACTTATATTTTTATTATGAAATTATAAATAAAATTATTTTAAAATATAAAATGTAGAAATTTTTATGTAATTAACCCTCGCTTTCTCAAGATCAAGGCATTACTGCAGAAAAATTGCTTGCAGGTGCTGCTTGGCATGTTTGGCGAAAATCACCAACACCGCGCCTTTTTGTATCATTTAGATTAAATCGTCGTGCAACATTCCACTGGCTACGTTTACTATCTCTGGTGAAGTAGCGCATTTCTTGAATGAGGTGGTCTTAACAAAATTTTTGATAATATCGATACTGACATATTTTACTCATATTTGAATTTTTTTTTTTTTTTTTTTTTTTTTTATATATATATATATATATATAAAGAAAGACAACAAAGTTATCACTGTCTGTATGTGTCAGGATTAGATCCAGGTTTTAATTTTTTTGGTACAATTTTAGTTAAAAAAAAAAAGTAACACTTTCCACTTTCAGTTGTTCTTATATAAATGTTTATTATCAAATTCATGTTTCATTGAACCAAGTTATAGGTAATAATTAAAAATATTTCAGGAAACAGGGAAAATTTTTATAAAAAGATCATTTTTTATAAAAAATTTTTTTAAAAGGTTGTTTTTATCAATTTGAAATTTGTGAGGGGCAACAAAAGAACTTTATTTTTTACCCATAGCAAACCTTACAAAGTCAGTGTATTATATTTGTTCTATATTTAATATTTGTTGTTAAATCTGTAGAATTTTAGGCTAATACTTAAAAAAAAGAAAAGACGTACAAAAATGGCTTGTAATTTTATTCTCATCTTTCTTTTTTTCCAGGACTTCGGACCTGCCTAGGGTGCCTCGATAAGATAAGAGTGGCGACAGATCTGTGGCAGATTCTCATTGGACGAGACTGACCATCAGCCGCCTGGGGCGATTCTTGGATGATGCTCCATAGGTTTTACATTGAGAGTTTCGCATACGTTGAAAAAAGCATTTTTTTCTCTCGATATTAAGTAAATTTGTTTTTTCTTTTTTTTTAGAAATTCATTACGAAAGATTAATTGTAAAATAAAAAAAAAAAAAAAAAATTACTGAATAATGTTAATTAATAATATGTTTTATTGACTTTATTGATGAACATGAGTGGGAGATTCTTTTATTAGCCTGTTTCATAGCTTATAAATTAATATAAATAGAAAAAATACTGTATGATTACTGTCATAACTGATCTGTAATCATCTTATTTATTAAATATATTACTTTTGTCCTATATTTGTGTTATTTTAAATTTAAAAAATAATGATTTTCTTGATATATGAAAGTAGAAACTTTTGGCGATATTTAGCATGGTACTTGGCGAGAGATTCTTCGCCAGTGTTTTGACATCTTTTCTTAGAGAAGACTAAAACCTCTATAAGTGTGTATCTGTGTGTGTTATGTGAAAGATTATGTACTGTACTAAGGAATATTATATATATAAATTGGTTTTTATTTATTACGTCTGACTAATTACGAATTTATATTTAATTGTCTTCAATAAAATTAATAGTTGTTTACTATTTTGGAAATAAAGATAAAAATGAAATAAATAAAAATTAATTCATTAGTTTTGTTTTTCTGAAAATATTGAGTTTTGAAAGTATTAAATTTATAAATATACTTAAATACTTTACAAAAGTTGTTTCTTTGTAACTGTTTGTTAAAACATTTATTTTGTGGTGGGAATTAATATGCTAAAGACATATTATTTCTCCCCTAGAAAGCTTTACATAGAGTGTGAATTAAATCTGTAATATCTAATCTGTGATGATTAAATCTAATATAGATAACTGTCCAAAATTTAATAATAAGAGAGCAAGGATTTTTTCTAGAGAATGACAGTTGATTGAAATAATGTATTTACCATTTAAATTCTTTTACAGGGATGCACACACACACACACACACACACAAAATAATAATAATATACTACTGTGCGTTTTTCATAGGAGCTTGGTCCAGAATACTCAAAGATTTTATTGCGGTTTTCACATTTGTTTATTAAATACGGGCAAAAAACCCTTAGAAAGTCGGGCATTCTACCTATAAGTCTTGGATTCTAGCATACTCATTCGACTTAAACTCTCCATTCACTCATTAATTTTGTTTATTTGCTGAAATATTTTATGATTCAAATTTATTTTAATAGTTTGTAACTACTAAATGTTCGGAAAGTCTAGTGGATTCACTGCAGACTTTTTTTTTTTTTTTTTTTTTTTACTTTAATATTATTAAAAAAGTATTACTTTATGAATTATGATATACTATGATTATTTAAAGAAATATTTATTATTATCATTAAAAATAAAAAAAATAAAATAAAATAAACGCTGTTTTTTCAAAACAAATCTGTTTAACCCAACTTTTAAAAAATTGTTAGAAAGGTTGCCTCTTGATAAACGCAGTAAGAAAGAAAAAAAAAATTACAGCTTGATAACTAACAGAATGATATGACAGCTACTAAAGGGGACTGAATTACAATGACCAATAATTTAATCTGAGCGTTTAAATTATCATTATTATTTGTCATTTGTTACTGTGTAAATATTTATATATACATAAATAGTAACAACAACAATAATAATAATAATAAACGTAAATTTTATTTAAAGTGTAAAAATATGTAAAAGTACATCCCCAATTTAAATTTGTTGCAAATGCAAAAACTTTTTTATCTGAGTTCTTGTTGTTTTTCGAAATCTTTCTCCCCCCCCCCCTCCCCCTGTTAAATCGTAAACATAATATCAAAATGCAAAAAAAATCTGTAAAGAATTAGAAATGACCAATTTATTCTTGCATTCTTATTATTTCAAAAATTAAACTTATGAAAGAAAAAATATTAAAGTTTATTTAAAAGAATTTTTGTGCTACAAAATAAAAAATAATGAAATTAAACCGGGATGCATTATAAATTCTTAAATGAAAAATTTCCCTTAGCTAACAAAACAAAAAACATGAACAAAAAATTTCTTTAGTTCAGTATAATGTTTTTGATTTTTAAAAATCTAAGCTAAAAATAATGGCTTAATAATAATAATAATAAATCGAAAATTAGCACACTGAAAAAATAAAAATTATTATTAAATAAAATTGTTAAAAGTCGTAAACTTGTATTTGTAAGAGCAATTTTTTTTTTTTTTTTTTCTTTTTATAAATTTGGCAATTTAAGTCTATTGATAACTTGTTATTTGACAAAACAAAAAATAATATAGTGTAAAGAAAATGCTTAATTACAAAAGAATTTAAACAAATTATGAATAGATTAAGTCTTTTTTACTTCTAAGAAAATTAAATATCCCGTCAGAAAAGTAAATGTTCACCAGAAGCGTTTTTTCGCCAACGTAAGATAAAGGTCATATCTAGAAAGAATCAACCCCACTCGTAGCTCACGCAAGCAACCCAAGATTTCATCCACAGCGGTTGCGCACTGAGAACTGTCGTCACTCTAGTAATATAGGCACCCTAGACCTGCCCACAACCCCCCCCCCCCTCAAAAAAAAAAAAAAAAGGGCGGGTTATTTGGGTTTACCCACGTAAAAAAAAAAAAAAAAAACATTCAAGTGAATTTTATTGGGGATTTTTAAATCTAAAAAAAAATGTTCTTCACTTTTTTAAAAGTAATTTATTATTTTTTCACTTACGTATTTTCACTTGGTATTATTATAAACGAAATAAATATGTTATGTATAATATAATAATTATATATATATAATTATTATGTATTATATCTACATAACATAGTGTATATCATATTGGTGATATATATGCCACCTTGAAATTATGTAATTACTTTTCAACTACGGATGTGTGCACGCGCATCGGCTGCGCGCATTCAAGAGCTTCTCTCTCTTCGCCTCTGAGAGCGATGCAAATATCGGCGCTTGCCGTGGTTGTTTTATTGTGTGTAAATAAAATTCTATTTTTCTAAAGGAGTCGTATTAATTTATGAAGTTGGATGATTCGTCATTATTTAATTTAACCTCATGCAACCTATATATCTAATCGCAAAAAATGGTGACAAATTCTATTTTTCTAAAGGAGTCGTATTAGTTTATGAAGTTGGATGATTCTTCATTATTTAATTTAACCTTACGCAACCTATATATCTAATCGCCAAACTCTCTCCTTCAGCTTTGTGCTTCCCATTCCGGAAGAGAAAATAGACCTTCCCACTTCCCGGTAACTACAACGCATTCACAACCGCGCTTGTTTAACTCTGTCTTCACGAGAAACGAGAAGTCGGATTAGATTCAGCAATTTCACTTCAGTTAGAAAGCAGTCGTAAAATTAATGAATCACGCGAAACTAGAGAATGAAATCACCCTCTCCTCACTTGGCTTTTCCATTCAAAAAAGCACGTCGCAATGCGCAATAAATACCGAGCGCTGATTAAAAACCTCCCGTGATTAAAGAAGAGAGAAAGCTAATCCTTCATTTCCTCCCCCTCCTGCCGCAGCCGTGAAAGTCCAGACTTTGGAACATAGACCTTATATAATGCTTTGGAATGAGCGGGGAGAAAACAGAACCACTTCTCTTATCAGTAGCGTTCGCTTCCTGCTTTTTAAGCGCAGACGATGATCGGCGTTCGATAATGTCTAATGTATTGCACAAATAGAAAACAAAAATGAATAGTAGCCGTACGATTTTTCCGTGATCGTTGTTTGCAGAAAATTTTCCGTGAGCTTAGCAAATTTTTTCGCAATTGCCGTCCGCGGAAAATTTTCCGCGAACGCCGTTCGTGTATATTATGCAGGTCTGCATATATTATGTATACATTTTCTTGAAAATAGGCCCTTTTTATTGACCCCCCCCCCCATTAATTTTCTGGGTTTTTGAGTTGAGGTCAGTTTCACCCCTGTTTAAAAGTATGTTAAAAGTTTTTATAGGGCACTTCATCTGTATTATTTATTATAATAAATTTTTATTAATTTTTTTTTTTTTCCAGATGCTGTGGAAAAAGAAAACAGTCATGTCTCAAGGGAACAAATAGAAGAGGTTCTTAAAAGATGGTTGCGCCATGCAGTAGACAGATATAAATATGTAAAAAAGTCATATAAATGAAAAATTGGATGATGTAAATAAAATTGGATTAATAAAAGTTTACATGTTACGTAATTATCTTTTTTTTCCGTAGATTCACACAAGATTCAGTTTTACTGGAAGATCACAAGAGTATAGTTTCTTAAACGGCTCATTGCTTAAGTTCTGCAATTAAATATGCTGAGAATTACTAATTTGATGGATTATCAATGAATTAGCTTTCATGCCAAGCACAATTCATCCGTGCCAAAAACATACTATTTAAACAAAACGAAAAAAAAAAAAAAAAAAAAAAAAAATCTAAAATTGAAATATATTTAAAAAGGTTGATTTTTTTTTTTTTTTTTTTTCTGCTCCATTTTTATTTTTTCATATGCATATAATTTTTTATTTTTCGCGTGAAAGCACATTTCATTTTATGCGAAAAGAAAGAAAAGAAAAAAAAAATTTACTGGTAAATTTTTTTTGGCAACAATTATAAATTTAAATGTCCAATTTTGAAGTTATTACCAGATTATTATTTTCATATTTTAATTAATTTTAAAAAATCTAATCAAAACTAAGGTACCAAATGATAGAGGCAATTTTTCTGAATCCGTGAAACTAAACAGCTTACGATCAGACAATTAGATTTTTTAAAATTAACTAAAGTATGAAAGGTAACTTGCTATAAAGGCGAGTACGAACCGGAATGCAAATTATATAAATAGATTTATGGAATTGCTTACACATAAATAATAATTACAGAAGCAAATTGAGACTTTGTTGTCTTGAGGCCATTTTGTTCAGTACATTTTTAAAATTTAATGTTACATTATGATGAATTCAAAGAAATGCCAGCAACAGAGTTTAACCTGGCAAAAAAATTACTTTAGCATTTTAGCGAAAATAGGCAAGCACTATTTTAGCTTTTTCAAAAGTTAATTCTTTAGAAACCATTGATTTCTTTTACTTAGCTTTGTTATCCTCAGTTTTATTTTCTAATCTTTTGTTCATTGATGATTTTAACCAAGCATCCATATTTGTGACTTTAAAAATATGAATCAGGGAAACTATGTTTCGATTTTAACAATAGAAAAAGAGGTACTCATATCATATGTGTAAAATGAAAAAGCAATTGAAAAATTAAGTAAAGTGTAGTGGTAGATAATCGTGAAATACTAGTGCTAAGAATGCTTCTATGAATCAAATTCTGAATTCTGACATACTTTTAAATCTTTTTGCATTTAAATTCAATCATTAAAAATTAAAAATAAATCCAAATTACTACATAAATAATCATTCCAAAATATTTCAGTACTTTCGTAGTTTTTGCCTGCAAATATTACAAAAAAAAAAAAAAAAATCTGAGTTATTATAGAGATATTTTATACAGTTATCCAGTTTTAGCTTTTTAGCGAAATTCTGACCAACATGTTTTAGCAAAATATGATACCTTTTAGCAAAATGCTAAAAAAACTAATGGCAGTTTAAACCCTGGCCAGCAAGATAGTCTTTCATGCGCAGTTCTATTTCTAATGAATGCCTTTACACTTTTCATAGAAGAAAAAGATCTGACTGTGCTCGTTACAGATACAAGTAAACTATCCGTTAATTCCATTTACTTGTGAAAAAAAAAAAAAAAAAAAAAAAAAAAAAACGAATTTTATAAATAAATAAAAAAAATTGCTTTGAATACTGTGGCAGAATATCAGAAATTTGTGTTAAAATACTATTCCAACTAGGAGTCGCTTCGCTAAGCTCAGATTCCGAAGGATATAACACAAAAGAAAAGTTTTTTTTCCGAGTTTGTAAGAAGGAAGAAGAGTGAAAGCATGTGAATAGAATAAACACATAATTTATAGTTATGTCATTTATTAACTCGGTAGTGGTTAGCAAGTACTGCCTCCGATAAATTGTAAAAAAAAAAAAAAAAAAAAAAAAAAAGAAAGGTAAAAAACTTGGAAAATTAGCTGAAAAGTTGCATGTGTATGAGAAATAGCTATACAAAATCAGTTTGATAAATTTTACAAATGTCATTAATGTGGGAGTCCATTGCTCCATCCCCTCCGCCTAGGAGAACTAATCTGATCAAACGGTACGATTAAAAAACTTACAATGAACATTTTTTTTTCTATTTTTTGAGTTATGATTATTATAAAATAATTTTTAACTTCAGAAAGATTATTTATTAAATTAACTTATATTAAATTATATTTCAGGAGGGGTATGGACTCCCTCCCTGGGTACGTCCTTTGAACAGGGGAGCAGCCCCTGGCTCACCGCTCGAAGAGCGGTGTTGAGCTATGCTAGGACCGAAGTCCACGTGGGCTGTCCCGAGACGTTTATTGAAAAACGAAAGAGATAAAAAAAAAAAAAAAAAAAAAAATTACAGAATATATCGCCAACGGAAGACCCTTACTCGCGCTAAGGGGCGAGTGCGAGTGCCAGGCTATTGCCTCACGCGACAGAGGGCACTCGGTGATTACATGATTTGTATGATACAGATTTACATACTTGATTTTCTTATAACATTAGGTCTTGGTTTGTACACTTGGAGGTCTTTAGAAGAGAGAGGGCAAATTTGCCAGTATAAAGTTCCTTTGCTGTGGATTGCAACTTGAAGAAAATAATTTTGCCAGGGTTAGTACCCTCTCGCGACACTGGGCGAGTTTTGAGTTGAGGCTTAAGGGTGGCCGGTTAGTGGCTCTTGCAAGTAACCAAGCACTTGTCGGTTAATCTGTTAGGTTTGAGATATCATTTACTAGGGAATAGATTTTAATTAATTTATTAACAAGACTTTTGCGGGAGATTATGTTTTCCAGCCAATTTGGAGGACGTTGGGAGGGGTTTCCTGGGTACGTCCTTGGTGGAGGGGGGAATTTAGCTATTACCGTCAAGACGTGTTAGGACAGTTTTCAACTGTGACAACTTTTACTGCCACCTTTGGCGGTGATAATTGTCATGGAAAACTGATTTATTTTGTAAAATTTTTCATGGAAAACAAAAATGTCGTTGGAAATTCCCCCCTCCTGGGTACGTCCTTGGTGGAGGGGGGAATTTCCAACGACATTTTTGTTTTCCATGAAAAATTTTACAAAATAAATCAGTTTTCCATGACAATTATCACCGCCAAAGGTGGCAGTAAAAGTTGTCACAGTTGAAAACTGTCCTAACACGTCTTGACGGTAATAGCTATTAAAAAACCACACCAAAGGAAACTGCAATGGAACAGCTGAATGTTTTAAGTCTGAATTAACCTTAGTCACACGTGTTCAGTCAAAAAGAAAATCACAATACAATAATTTGACCTTTAGACTGGTCATTCTTTTTTTTTTTTTTTTTTTTTTTTGTAATTTGGCATTAAATGACAAAGTTCCTTGTCATTTCTCAAATATATAGGCATCAGTTAGCAATCAGTTTACAACTAAATTCAATAAAAGTCTAAAATGTTTAGATTTGGGGAGGGGGGGGATCACCAAATCTCTCCTTGGCAACCTTGATTGAAGCAAAATATTTAAAATTACAAATATTTATTTTCACTTCCTATAGATGTACAATGCTAATATAAGCTTTTGATAGCAAATAAATGGAAAACCACAAAAATCTTTTTATAGCATGTTTATTGTACAATAATTTTTAATATATATATTCTCAAATCTGTCATAAAAAAATAAAATATACTAAATTTTAAAATATAGTATATTGTTTTATTTTTTATGTAGTTTTTTTCAAATATATTTTTTATTCTCTTATGTTTGTATATAAACATATGGGAATAAGAAATATATTTGAAATAAACTTGAGATTATGTGTTACTTATTGCATAATAAACCAATTAAATATATTCACAATTCTCCATTCATTTATACAAATAAAAGATTTCCCCAAGTCTAATTTGTGCTGTCCTGTGGACAAACTGCAGCCATTGTATGAACATAAAAAAAAGACCCCTTCTAGATGCTCATAGGTATCATCTATAGTCATTTTACCTCATCCTGTGAGCATCCTGCACTCATCCTGTGACTGCCTGAAAATGATGTTCTCTGGATTTGCTTAGGTGTCACATTTTGCTCAGCTCTGGATGTCCTCTGGCCGAGGTACGTCCATTGCGTGATGTCCACAGGATGCCGTATTATCCCACATATGACAGCTTCTAGATTTACTCTGGATGTCACTGTGTTGTATGGGGAATTATTTTCATAATTCAAAAAGTGTTTTTTTTATCAAAAATATGCATGGAATATGTTTGGCTCACTTCATTCTAAGGCATAAAAAAAGAAAAAAAAATGATGTTGAATTTTGAAATAATCTTTTAGGAAGATATGAATTAATGTTTGTCACATTCATTTAACATTAACATTACCATACTTTAACATCTTATAACATCATAAAAAATTGAGTAAAGTGTGTAAACTATACCATTTTCCGCGATGATTTGATACAAATAATTCAAATAAATTATAAAAAATGGGGGTTACTATTTAAGAAAATGAAGTTTATGCCAGTTTTAATATGTAAACCATCCCCTAAGCAAAATCTAACTATACCATAATAAACTAGACGTTATTACAAATCGATTGGCACCAGCCGCATATTCCTACGACAATTTACGGCGAAAGTAGGTGTGTGTTAGAGATGAGACGGGCTCAGCCCGAGCCCGTAAGCTCGAGCCCGAGCCCGGGCCCGAGCCCGATCGGGCTCAAATCTTACGCAAGTCTTCGGGCTCCGGGCGGGCTCGGATTCAAGCTAAAAGTTCCGTTTATTTCATTCTTCACTAACTGGAAAATGTAAAAAAAAAAAAAAAAAAATTATTCATTTTGAGAGCACCTTTAGTAATGTCATAATAGTCATGATAGGTTATAAATCACAAAATAATATTGCAAACCTTAGTAGCTTTGACTTTCCTTTTTCTAAATAGAACTCTTTTTTCAACGGGATGCATATTATGTCATAGTGTTATACAGTAATCCTTCCTCCTTCGTTATATCGGGCCTCATTATATCACTCATTCGGATAAATTTTTCCCCCCCGATAGGCGCGTTATAAACAATGTGCTGCACTATAAATATCTATTATATAAATATATACATGTATATAGAGACACAGACATTAAAAATTGTTATAATAACATTTATAGTTATTTAAATTGAGGATTGATAATAAGAAAATTCATTTGCAAATGAAAACGGTATTTAATTTTACTGTTGTATATGCGTTGCATAGAGTACCACTTTCAATATCGGGCTCGGGCGGGCTCGGGCTCTGATCACACAAAATTTTTCGGGCTCGGGCGGGCTCAGTTCAAAAATGTTTCGGGCCCGGGCGGGCTCGGATTGCCAAAATAGAGCCCGAACTCACCTCTAGTGTGTGTGTGTGGGGGGGGGAGCGTTTATTTTTTTGCTGACTGTACATGGATAAGAAAATAAAACTTAGTAGCTATTACATCAGTTAAATTGGTTTTAAAAGAAAAAAAAATAAGGTTTTATATTACATACAAAATTTTATTCCGAAGAAATCACAGTTTGATTTATTTTTTAACTGTCTCACAGACATAACTAATAATAAAGAAACTGTTTCTCACGTTATAATTTATTGCAATAATCCAAGATTTGCTTGTTGGTTTGAGGAGTATTGAAAATTTTTGCTTTCCCCTAAGGCCACTTTAACATAGTCTCCAAATTTTCATACCATGTAGCTACCAGGTAATTCCTATACAAATTTTAATTTTATTAAGTTAATAAAAACCTGTTATAGAAATCGGTAAAAAATTTCATATAAAAAATTTCTGGTAGCGAAAAAGTGTGAAAATTGGCAAACTATGGGTTAGATATCTCAAGTAATCCAGAACACAGGGTTTTTTAAAGTTTTATTACAAGAACATTAATAATTCAAGACTAATTTGATAAAATGTTACTGGTTGCAAAGCAATCTTACACATTCTTAAAAAAAGATTTATATTTGCGCAGTTTAAGTGCGTGTATAATGCAAAATATTGTTTATGTAAATTTTCATTAACATATCTCTTCTTTTGTTTAAAAAATTGCAAAAGTATTATTCAAACTTTTGAATTCTGTATTTTTATTTTACTTTGATTAGAGATATTGAGCAATTTGCGGACGAAAAATAATGCATGTTTCTCAAACAGAAAATTTTATTTTTTAGTTTTCTTAGCAAAGTTCTACATTTTTAAATCTAAACAAATCGTTCATCTTTTGTTGACCATTATTTTTAAACTTCAGTCAAAAATATACATTTTTGAGCGATGTATTTAAAACGATTACCACTGTATCAACGATTACTCTATATTTGGATCCTAATTGTCCTTGAAAAATGTTTGTTCAAGCTCATAGTTTCATTTTGTGAATAAAAACTTAACTAAATGCAAATATTTATATGCTTTTTCTACCTTATGCACAGCTGCCAATACTTTAATATATTCCGGAATAATTTTAGCCTCGCCTCTCTTTCGTGCCACTTATTTTTTAAAAGTATTTTGTCTTATTTTATCGAAATTATATATTGAATAAACTTTTTCTATAAAGAAAGTGGTGCGGAATAAAGGCGGGGCTAAAAGTACTCCGGAATAAATTAAAATATTGGCAGCTATGCTTATGTATTACAAGTCTTTTATTTCTCCCTTAACTGAAATAACTTTTTATATAGAAATCTTCGTATTATTCTATGAAAGAAAAACCTCTGCAAAAGATTATTGAAATTTGCTACACAAAAACTGCCAAGATCCCTTTACAATCTTAACGAACCCTTCTACAAACATGCAAAAGAGAAAAATAATCTTGGAAGTAGAAGTAAAATGCGTACACCAGTATTTGAATACTGTCTATTTTTTTTATTAAAAATAATTCACACTTCAAGTTATCTTTTAAAGCTTTAAAGGTACTCTGTTTCTTTTAAAATTCTGAATTCTTCCTATCTCATGGTGGAATTCTAGCTCATGTTCAAATTATAAGATGACTATCACGAGATCCGAACAAATCTTTCAAGACTAATCTTGTTGATACAATGTTAAAAAATGTTGCAGAGTAAACTCAACGTCAGCTGTGCCCGAATACCAAAAAATCTGTGAAAAACCCTCCCACATTGTCTTTTGTTTTAAAACGTTATCTCCAGAGCTGCCAACCTAATCCGGCAAATTGTTAGTACCGCCCCTTTTTCTACACCACTTAATTTTTAAAGTAATTTTCTTCAAATGTATTTGCGATGAACTCTAAAAAATGACTGGTGTAGAAAAAAGGGCGGTACTAGCAATTTGCCGGATTAGGTTGGCAGCTCTGTATCTCTTATGTTTTTAACGAAAATAGGAATTATTTCTGGCTCTAAATGAGCTTGAAATTATTAGCGTATATTTGACTTTAAATACAGCATGAGTTAGGTGTTCGCTAATAATGTCAAGTAAATTAGAGGCAGAATTGATTAATGTAAAATATTTTTTTAAATCGATCTTCTTATGTTGTACATTGTATTGTAAATACGAAAAAATGCATGCATTAGTAATTTAAGAAGAAAATGTTAATGTATGCAATTTCCGAAATTAAAAATTTGGTTAAAAAAATAAAATAAAATAAATAAAGGAAAATGGAGTCGCTTATAAAAGATGGCCTTTATCATTATTTCATATCTATACATATAATAAAATAAGATGTTTGTGTGTGTGTGTGTGTGTGTGTGTCATTGTGTACGTACATCCAGAGCGTTTTAGGAAAACGGCTGATCTCCGAGCTACACACATTTGCATGGAAGTTCGTAATGACCTGTCCTGATGCACATCGAAGCTCGATTTTCGAATTTCTGATTAGTTTTTTTCTTCATTAATTGAAATGTAAAAATAATAACCTTCTAATTTCTGATAAATAAGACATTTAAATTTTAGTCATAATTTAATTGTTGCCATTTTTTTTCCTTCGACAGAATAATAATAAATAAATAAATAAAAAAGTACATTTATTTAACATGAGGAAAATAAATTAGAAAATAAATTAGAAATATCAGTCGTATCGTTACAAATAAGGTAAAAAATGAAAGGGAAAATTTTTGTGAATCCGATGGATTAAACAGCTTATTGATCGGACAATTAGATTTTTTAAAATTAACTAAAGTATGAATTTTAGGTTGGAACAGCAGAAGATTGTATGGAAACAGTTAGGAGAAATATTAATAATAAAAAAAATCTGCTTCACATTAAGTCACATGTTTTTGAAGTGGGACTAAAAACTGCAGTTTTCAAATTTTTAAAAATTTCTCTCACGAACACAAAAATATAATACACAGCCTGTAATATACAAGACCTACTTGCATTTCAAATTTCATCAATTTTTTTTTGGTTAATAAACAAAAAAGTTACTCTTTTTTTTTTTTTTTTTTTTTTTTTTCAAAATAAATTTTATTGTAACTTCGAAAAGATTTATGTCATACGATACATTAAGAATTCGGGTTTAAAAAATTTTTTTAATAGATTATTTAAACTCTATTAATCATATTTTTATTTTATCAGATTCATTAGCAGATCCTGCCGGGCGATTTTTTAAATTTTGGTGTTGAAGTACACGGAGCGTATTTCGACAAGAAGTTTAATATAGCAACAGCCATTTTAATCTAAGTAACGCATCAAAAATGTAAAAACATAAAAACATAAATGATTTATTTTTATGGAAAGTTTACAGAAAAAATGCAGTTTTAAAGACAGCAAATTTATTTCAACATGCACTATTTTAAACCTAAAAACCCATAAAAATATAAGCAGCATATGAAGGATTCTTATGCATAAACAAAAAGGTGTCTGATAAAATTATTAGCAAAGTAGTCTTCCCCTTTTAATACACACACACACACACACACACAAAAAAAAAAAAAAAAAAAAAAAAAAAAAAAAAAAAAATCCATCGCTAATATGGCGACAAAAATTCAAAAGTCGCCAATGGAACGACATAATAAAGTTGTGTAGCACGATAATCTTTACCTATTTATTTAATTTTTTATATAATAATCACTATGCTAATTTATCATACAAACAAATGAGCCTCTGTGTGTTACTGCACTTGTATACTGTCGAACAGAAATATTCGATTAATTCAAATTAATATTTAAATAAATAAATAAAAATAAAAATATGTTTAATGGGAAATAAATATAAAAATAAAAAGATTAGTTGTCCAAAATGCGGCAGAAATAGCGCTCGTAGCATATTGTTACAAGAGATTAAGTCTTATTGTTACGAGGGATTAAGTCTAAAATGGTGACAAAAATTCAAACTTCGCCAAAGAGAACTATATTAAGGCTGTACTATAATTAGGTTTACAAACCATGAATTATATATAACCACAAAAAATTAATTGTCTCATGCAACAGACGTGGCCGGTCATAGCATATTATAATATTTGGCGTGAAATTACTGTCATTTTATGGTTGATTGGATAAACAAAATAAACATAGGAAATAACGTAAAAGCAAATATTATGTGCACCACGTATAGTGTTGTTCACATGTAACTGAGACGTAGCAAGTCGTAGCATATAGTAATATTTGGCGTGAAATTGCTGTCATTTTATGGTTGATTGGATAAACAAAATAAACATAAGAAATAACGTAAAAGTATCATTTCAAGTAAAATCACTCAAGGCCGTTGCCCTCATGTCACAGATATTAATGAAATTTTTTTATTATAAAGTACATAATGAAAAAGGATTAAAATATTTTTTTCAGAATTTTTTAGTCAAAACAAAGAATAATGGTTCATTTCGAAATTTGACTAAATTTAACAAAATGGCGTCAATGAGCATGACGGTTTATGAGTTTCAAAGCGCCATAACACTTTTATTTATGGACCGATTTTGTTTATTTTGGTGTCATTAAAAAGATAAAAGTATAAACTATGAAATAAAATTGTGCAAATGCTGAAAATATGCATACAAGCATTTACAAAATTGTAATGAAAGCATTTTTTTGAAGGAATCTTTTTGCAAACTTCAAGAAATTTTTGCAGTAAAACTCCACATCACACCACACTAATTTTTTGTCACATAATATAAAATGGCATACTTTTCAATAATAAAAAAAAATCATGATGGTGTTTTTTGTATTTTGTGATTAAAAAATTAAAAAACATAAATATTTCATTAAGTTCCGTTTAATGGCTAACTGATGTACAACAAATGATCTTTTAACCACGCAATATGCATTCTTAACATTTTAACAATTACTAATATTGTCCAGTGGTTCATACTCGAGCACTTTTTTGCAAGGTAAAACAATGGACAATATCCGTCTTTTTGGGTTCGGAGCTAAATTATATCCAACATTTGATTTCCAATTCTCTATTCCCCTATAAATTTCTCTATAGGATAAAAATATTTAATTAGAATACGAACATTTCCCTATAAGGAATGCGCAGGTAACGTTATGCGTGAAAAAACTTGTTTAAACTCGGGGCACTGCTCACCTTTTCAGAGCAAAATTTTGGTATTTCCATCAATACAGATTGTTCTTTTGCCACTCATGAGTGGCAAAGATTGATTGACGGAGCGTTTGTTTGTAAATATGCCCTTTCCGTATACAATATGAATATAAAGATTATAATGTTGCATTTTTCACTACAGTGGTCACATGTCAAGGGTCTTATGACGTAACACGGATAAAGTCCATTGCCTTTTCATAAACGGAATTTAATTGCAACACAGCAGAGCCACTTGTTGGCTGATATGCACACAAATTAAAACAGTACACTCAGTATTACATAATGTCCATATCATATATCATGTTTGGTGCACTTATATGCTATACAAGTTGAGGTATAGCCTTGACTTAAATGGGGTGAATCACAACATAGTAGCACCACCTATTAGTTGATATATTCGAACAGCTAATTAGCACCAAGTTAAACCAAGGTCTAACCAATTATCAGTCGTACTTAAAGCCCGCCTATCAGTACATGAGATACTACAAAATTTCCTTAACACATCATACACAAGCAGACAAATAGTCATTTTCTAATAATGAGAGAATCATGTTTTGGATATCTCAGAAGCTGTAAATTTATCGAAAACCGGAAGTCGAAAATATTTCTTGCATTCTGCAAATCTGGCTAATCATACCTTTTGAATGATATCACATTCAACCCTCTACTCGTATAATTAACACGTTGAGCGCCACACAAATTCTTAAAATCCATTAAAATCCCATAATGCATGATTCCTCCTGTAATAAATAAAAATTAAGCCAATTTTTAATAAATTTTCAATCATTAAATGTAATATTTTTAGTTTTATATCCTATTTTATATCCGCCACTGATGGTTGACGCGACTTATATCATATTTGATACTGTCAGCAACTTATGGCTGACAGGGCGCTCAACGTTTAAATTTTTTATTGGTCCAGCTTTTACTTTCGGGGTAAAACTTTCATTGAAATGTTTGAAGTATAACATGACCTGCACACTCCTAAAGTTTCAAGATGATTCCTTCAGTACTTACAGATATATAACAAAATGTCTACAATCTAGAATGGCAGACATGGTGCTCAACGTGTTAATATGTTTAAAATTGTACAACAATTTTCATGCTTGCCTATTAAAGTACAGATTATTATTTTAAAATAATTTCTGAATGGATAATATTATATCTGAGTTGAAAGTAATGAGTGACCAGTGCCTGTATACTTGAGATAGGCACATTCATTAAAATATTTTCATATGGAACCCAACAAATATCAGAATGATTAGGCCATGAATAAGCTGAGGAAGTTCTATTTGGAAATTTCATCTTTGCATCTTGATGTTCTTCAATAATCTTCAGTATTGTTCCAAGCCACCAGTTATTGTTATAGATAGCTACAACAGTTTTTTTTCCTTTTATATTGATAAATTCTTTGATTTGAAGTCCAAGAGAAACTTGAAAAAATACATTAGATGATGAAACATGCTTTACAGCAGTCTTCTTGCATCCAGTGGTGGAAAAAAAAAATGATTTACTCTTGTCCCAGGAATTTTTGAACAATTCTCATATAGTTTATCTAACATCTTTGTGAACTTTGTTACTTCCTCAGTTGTAATATAAAATGTGTATATTACTGGAACATAAATTTTGGCAAATGTAAACATTTCTTTTGGACTTAATATGTGATTGTAACATGGACATTACAAGATTGCTCTTGTGGCTAAACATTGTATAGTACCACCAATTCCAACGCATTCATTTTTACCATGACGTGCAGCACTATTCGTTTATTTAGATTCGGCTCAAATATAACACATGCTTGCCAACCATCTCATTATGAAGATTAGTACTTTTAGTCACCGCCTTTTTTTGTACACCAGTAATTTTTTAGAGTAATTTCATTCTTATTTAATCGTAACACTATTTGGAGAGAATTCCTCTAAATATAAAGTGGTGTGGGAAAAGGGGCGTATTTTCAAGGGGCGTTAACAAGTCTACGCTTATTAATGAGATGGTTGGCAGTCCTGATCATATCATCCATTCATAAATTATTTAAAAATAATAATAATCATTAAAATATTAAGAATGCATGTTGTATGGTTCATTTATTGTACAGTCAGCCAAAAAAAAAAACGCCACCCCCCCCCCACCTAATTTCGCCGTAAATTATCGTAGAAACATGCGGCTGGTACCTATCGATCTGTAATAACGTCTAGTTTTTAATGGTGTAGCCAGATTTTGCTTAAGGGGTCATCTACATATAAAAACACGTATAAACTTCATTTTTTTTCAATGACGACCCCCATTTTTGACACCATATTCAGATTTCTGAGATCAAGGCAGTTCGAAAAACGTACCTATTTATATACTTTAAATCAATTCTAAACAGAGTTACACGTGAAAATGTGTTAGGGGACCGTCTATACATTTAAAAAAAATAAATCGTGATCTACCACACAATATACATTATTTATTAAATTTCACACCGGAAAAAACGTTCAGAAATGTTAGTTATAAAATAAAAAAACTATTCAAATTCGTAGAACTTTCTGAGTTAGCTTATGAATTAAAAGATTTTTATTGGTTTCAATTTATTAAACATTGAATAGTTAAATATAACACTTTTAGCTTGAATCATATGAACCCTACAATGTTTAATTACAAAAATCTAGATACAAAGGTAAAAGAACAATAGTAATAATGATAATAATTTTAATAGCGGTTTAAAAAAAAAAAAAAAAAAAAAATGTTTAATATTTAAGAAAAAGAGTTATCTACTTCTTAAAAGCAAAAACTGTTTTATTTAAGAGACAAAAATTTAAGTTAAAATACATATATAATAAAATATGTATATATATAAACAATTAAAATCTACTAACTAACAATTATTAACTACTTCTTATTGGGTATATTTTTATTTTATACAGTAAGCCTCGCATGAAAGTGTTACTATAAAGATTTACATTTAATTTTAGGCGTGCAAACCAACAATAGATAATATACAAAAATATAGATAACAAGATTTAAACTAAAATCTGAGAAAGGATATTTAACATTTTCGCGACCACTGACGTAGTTTCATGTCATTTTGAAATCTGTAACTCCTTCAGTGGGCGTTTCTTTCACAATTTGTGTGTTACGATATTTCTTAAGAATATTCCTTATATTCATATATAAATAAACAAAATAGTATGAACACAAATACTTTTACTAGAAAGAGTATAATTATTATGTATATCCATATGAAAAGAAATATGGATGTACAAAAAAAAAACGGTTTCCTATTGCCTAGAACGAGTATTCCCCGTTCTGCAGTCATCTACTGTACTTGAATTCTTAATTTTAAATGTGTAAAATCTATATCTTTAAAAGTAATAAGACATGTTACTTTGTTTTAAATTATTTTTCCGTGAGAAATGTGACACCAGTTTTACGCCGTGATTAGAATAATAGAAAATAAATAATATTGCGCTTTGTTTCAATAATAGATATTAAAAACTTAAAAAAAAAAAAAAAAAAATTACCATTTTATTATTCAGTATTAAAAAAACATTTAATAAAATTTTTATATTTTATTATGTTACGTCATGCGATAAAATTTAAATAGCATAAACGGTAGAGTAATCGAATGCAAAAATGTCACAACAAGATTAAAACAGAAAATTTGTTTTAAAAAATCTGATAAAAATTAATAAAAGTCAATTATATTAATTTAAAAAAAGGAAAAAAAAAAGTATTGTTCAGAGCGCATTGCTCTTTTTTAAAATAATAGTCCTCGTCTTACTGCGTTTTTTTTTTACCGTCATGATACTTAACCCCTTAACGCGCGGTGTCCTCGCTGCGAGGACGCAAAATTTAAGATCCAGCTGCAAAAATTCATCCCGGAAATTTTTTAGCAAAAACTCACGTTTATAACATATCAGAAAAGGCCTGTTTTTTAAACCCTAAAATTTAAAATTTCTTTTAGTTTAATTTAGTTCATGAATTCCGGTGGCAGTATAATTTAAATATTTCAAATTGTCTTGCGCCGCAAAGGGTTAACTTGAGGTGTACGAATCGTACAATATTCAAGTTAAAAACAAAAGACAAAAGGGACAAATTAGAATTTTAGCAGTGACAAAGTGGGAAACGTTATGTAATATTTAAGAACAAAGACTTAACATTTCAGAATCGAGTATAAACCTCTTTGCGACAGAAGCCACGCCTTTACACAGTTTTTCTACAACTTTACATTATAAAACAAAATTATTTTACATACTTCCAATTAAATCATTTAAATTTTGTCTTCAGCATTCGATGTAGTAAATGCCATTGACATTTATGCATTACAGCGTCACATAGAGAGTCATATACGAATACAGAAACTAGTTTTTTTACTAATGTTTCCGCAATATATAGGCGGGGCTTCATTTCTTTTGGAAATTTTTTCACAATCTCTCGCTTGCATTGCGATAATTTTATAAAAATGATCCAATTTGTATCATAAACATCGAAATGTTGCTTAGAAAACAATTAGAATAACATTAAGGTAAATAAAAATAGTTTTTCGTCAAAATATATACAGATATTTACTCACAAAGGATACAAATTATTATAAGTGACGGCCCCCTAACAACACTAAAAAATAAAATATCACTGTAACTCAAAAAATATTGTTAAGAACGAGCTGTAAATTTGGAAACCCGTGTTTTTGATGATGCCCGTTCTATTTATGCAAAAATTAACATAGGTCATAATTCATAATTTTTTCAAATATGAAATTATTAATAATTTTCATATTTCAAAAATTTTTTTTTTATCAAAAATATGCATGGAATATGTTTGGGTCACTTTATTCTATCATATAAAAAAAACAGAATTTGAATATCATAATTATTTTGGAAGATATGAATTAATGTTTGTCACATTCATTTAACATTAGCACTCTCATAGTTTGACAGCTTATAACTCTGTGAAGAATTGAGCAAAATATATAAACTATACCATTTTCCGCGATGATTTTGTCCAAAGAATTCAAATAAATTATAAAAAATGGGGGTTACCATTAAAAAAAATGAAGTTGATGCCAGTTTTAATATGTAGACGACCCCTTAAGCAAAATCTAACTATATCATTATAAACTAGACGTTATTACAAATCGATTGGTACCAACCACATATTTCTACGATAATTTACGGCGAAATTAGGTGTGGGGGGGGGGGGTGGCGTTTTTTTTTTTTGGCTGACTGTACATCAGTTAGCCATTAAACTAAACTTAATGCAATATTTATGTATTTTACTTCTTTAATTTTTTAATCACAAAATACAAAAAACACCCTCTTGATTTTTTTTTTTTTTTATGTTGAAAAGTATGTCATTTTATATTATGTGACAAAAAATTAGTGTGGTGAGATGTGGGGTTTTATTGCAAAAAAATCTTGAAGTTTGCAAAAATATTTCTTCAGAAAATGCTTTCATTACAATTTTCTAAACGCTTGTATGCATATTTTCCTCATTTGCACAATTTTATTTCACAGTTTATACTTTTATCTTTCTAATGACACCAAAATAAACAAAATCGGTCCATAAATAAAAGTGTTATGGTGGTTTGAAACTCATAAACCGTCATGCTCACTGACGCCATTTTGTTACATTTAGTTAAATTTCGAAATGACCCCTTATTCTTAGTTTTGACTAAAAAATTCTAAAAAAACTATTTTAAGCCTTTTTCATTATGTACTTTTTAATAAAAAAATTTCATTAATATCTGTGACATGAGGGCAACGGCCTTGGGTGATTTCACTTGAAATGAGCCAAAAGCAAATATTATGTGCACCACGTATTGTGTTATTCACATGTAACTGGGATTCAAATATAAAACGGATACTCCAATTTTTTCGATACTATCTATTGCGAAACTGTTATATAATAAGCACCTAAATGGAAGCTGATTGGTAAACCATTGTCGCAGGTAATAGGGACAAACGCCCGAGTTTAAGCGGATGACCAAATCGCTGCCGAAGGCAGCAGGGACCTGTACCGAGCTTTTGAGCAATTTCAGTATTTATATATATATATATATATATGTATAAAGCTAGGTAGAAAAGAGTTTCCTTTAAATTTAGTGACCAGTGAAGCAGGCAAAGTCTGCCAGTATTAAATAATAATAATAATAAAACAATAATAATTAAAAAAAAAACATAATGTCATGGTCCATAAAATCAATCAGACGCAAACGAAATCATTCGCAAAAATTTTATCATCTTAACAAAATATGTTTGTAATCGCTTTAAAACCAAACCTATAAAACTAAAATAACATTTAGAAATGATAAAATAAATTATAGAATGAAGAAATATAACGTACACTAACTTGTTACATACGTGCCAAACACCTCATTATGATGCGTATCTCATTATGATTTTTAGTACCCGCCTTTTTTTTACACCAGTGACTTTTTAGAATAATTTTATTCCTATTTAATTGTAACAGCATTTTGAGAGACTTACTCTACAAATAAAGTGGCGTGGAAAAAGGGTCATTAACAATTTTTCGCTTATTAACACTTTCGTGACTGCATTTTTTCTTTTTCATAAGGTCCGCCTGTGAGCGTGATTCTCCTCCTTACAATATTTCAGAACAAAATTTTCTATATTCGGATTTATATTACATATGGATATAGATTATACTTATATTCTTCCTGATCAAAATATTTGTATTCATTTTATATTTGATTGTACAAATTTTAATATTGGGTACATTCATAAGAAATAAGTAACATACAAATCGCAAAAGAAACGCCCACTGGAGGAGTTAGAGATTTATAGCTGCCAATATTTTAATTTATTTCGGAGTACTTTTAGCCCCGCCTTTACTTCGCACCTCTTCATTTAAAGAAAAATTTTCTTCAATACATAACTTCGATTAAATAAGAAAAAATTGCTTTAAAAAAATAAGTGTTACGAAATAGAGGCGGGGCTAAAAATACTCCGGAATAAATTAAAATATTGGCAGCTATGCAGATTTCCAAATCACGTGAATCAACGTCACCGGTCGCGAAAGTGTTAATGAGAAGGTTGGCAGGTATGCTTTTTATAACCTCAAAACATATTAAAGCAACCAAATTCTAAACTCAATAGATTTTTCAATTCGATTTAAGAATTCAATGGATTTCAATAGATTTAATAATTCAAGACTAATTTGATAAAATATTATTGGTTGCAAAGTAATCTAACACATTCTGAATAAAAGATTTATATTTGCGCAGTTTAAGTACGTGTATAATGCAAATTGTTCTTTATGTAAATTTTTATTAGCATATCTCTTCTTTTGTTTGAAAAACTGCAAAAGTATTAGTCAAACTTTTGAATTCTGTATTTTTATTTTACTTTGATTAGAGATATCGGGCAACTTGCGGACGAAAAATAATACATGTTTCACATACAGAAAATTTAATTTTTTAGTTTTCTTAGCAAAGTTCTACATTTTTAAATCTAAACAATTCGTTCATCTTTTGTCGACCATTATTTTTAAACTTCATTCAAAAATATACATTTTTGAGCGATGTATTTAAAAAAATTACCACTGTATCAACGATTACTCTATGTTTGGATCCTAACTGTCCTTAAAAAATGTTTGTTCAAGCTCATAGTTTCATTTTGTGAATTAGAAACAAACTTAACTAAATGCAAATATTTATATGTTTTTTCTACATTGAGTATTACAAGGCTTTTATTTGACCCATAACTGAAATAACTTTTTATATAGAAATCTTCATATTATTCAATGAAAGAAAACCTCTTTAAAAGATTATTGAAATTTACTACACAAAAACTGGTAAGATCCCTTTACATTGTAAACGTACGTTTCTACAAGCAGAAAAAGAAAAAAATAATATTGCGTGTAGAAATAAATTGTTTACACCAGTATTTGAATACTGTCTTTTTATTTTATTAAAAAATTATTCACTCTTTAGGCTGTCTTCATGAGAATACAAAGCATGCATTCAAAAGCTGATTTCCTCCTCAAGGATGAATTCTAATTCTAGCTCATTCTTTAATGGTTAGTTGACTATTACGGTTTTCAAGCAAAACTGTCTAGACTATTAGGCTTGTTTATACAATGTTAACAGAAGTCGCAAATTAAACTCGTCGTCAGCGGTGCCAAATACCAAATAAGAGCTGTGAAAAACCCTCCTCTATTGTGCTTTCATTGAAAACGTTATCTCATATGTTTTTAACGAAAATAGAAATTATTTCTGGCTCTAAATGAATATTATAGGTGTGATTATTTGCTTGAAATTATTAGAGTACATTTGACTTTAAATACAGTATGTGTTAGGTGTTCGCTAATAATTTCAAGTTATTTAGTGTAAAATATAATTTTTTAAATCGATCTTCTAATGTTGTCAATTGTATTGTAAATACGAAAAAAATCATGTATTAGTAATTTAAGAAGAAAATGTTAATGTACGAAATTTCTAAAATTAAAGTTAGGTTAAGAAAAATGGAAAAGGAATGGCTTATAAAAGATGGCCTTTATCATTATTTCTTATATTAAAAAAAAAAAAAAAAAAAAAAAAAAAAATCAAACAGACGCAAACAGACATAAAATCAAACAGACGCAAACGAAATCATTCGCAAAAATTTTATCATCTTAACAAAATATGTTTGTAATCGCTTTAAAACCAAACGTATGAAACTAAAATGACATTTAGAAATGATAAAATAAGATTAAGGAATGGAAAAGTATAATATACACTAACTTGTTACATACGTGCCAAACATCTCATTATGTCATCCTCATCATTATCACGGGCTTTAGAAGTACCTACAGCTGTCGAGACAGCCGCTTACCTTCACCAGAGGAAGACAAAACACAGAAAGAGGGTTTGCATCTTCGAGAGGATCGGACCCAAAAAACTAATGGAGTTCAAGGAGAACTCCGGCGTGATGATTAGACGACAGCAGAGTAGAGATGAAAGGGTAACATAGCAGCTTGGATATGGATGCAGAAAAAAAAAAAAAAAAAAAAAAAAAAAAATAGAAAGAAAGGGATCCTAACGGGGATTGGAGGGGGGCGGAGTCGCAGACAGCCTGTATTCACTGGCACTCGGTCTGTCTAGGACACTGTAGCCTTGAAAAAGGCTCCTTTTCGGCATGAATAACAGAGCTGAATGCTAACCGCCAAACCTAACACTAAATTAACAATAAATAAAATAAAAATAAAATAAAATAAATGAGAGAGTTTAAGGATAATTAAAGATAAATTAAGTTAAAAAGAAAAATATAAACAAAATAAAGTAAAAATAAACAAAGTTTAAAAAATAACTTAAAATTACATACGAAAAAAGAACCAGTGCATTTTTACGCAATAAAAATAAAGTCCAACCACCATTTAAGGTATTTGGGATGACTGTTCTCCGAGGACTTCCCAGAGAATACCAATTTTGGATATAACATCCTGACAATTTTTCAATTTATTAAGGGCAATTTGGAATTTAGAAAGGAGTTCCGAAAAGTTATTTACATTAAGTTCCCTAGCGAATTCATTAAGTACATTAGAAAATTCATTAAACGAATTGTGGGGGGGGGGGGGGGTTAAGAGGAATGCTCGAGGGGGCTGAGTTGAGAATAGGAGGAGTAATTTTGACATAACTAACTTGGGGTTGGACTTTTTTAGTGATAAATGTCTTTTTCCTATTCTCAGAGAAGGATGGGCAACCTCGATAACAGGGGTAGTCCCCACCACAGGGGTGGCAGGGTAGTCCCCACCACAATTACAGCATTTAGGAGGTGTTTCAATTTTTCCTTTGCCAAACTCGCACTCTCTGGTTTCATGTTCGCCTGAGCATTTGACACATCTTGGCTTCATTCTACAATTATTTGCAGAATGATGGAAAAATTGACACCTAAAACACTGAATTGTACGGAATGGACTCCTGTAGTTCTCGACCTGAACCCTGAAACACATAAGCCTATCAATTTTGAATATATCTTTACTATTATCAGTGTTGGCCAGTTGAATTCGGAATAGGGAAATAGGTCTCTTGGTTTTAAAACTGACCATTTGGGTAACTTTCATAACGTCGAAATTTTGGGAAGTAAGAGCATCCTCAATATCCAGAACATTAGTATCAACGGGAAGTTCACGAATAACAGCCTTAAGGGAGGATCAGAAGCCTTGTCTTGCATTAAATAGCATTGCACTTTCTTCTCTGGTAGCTTTGACAAGATAGAATCGTTATCTTTAGGTGTTGGTGTTGGTGTTAGGGATTAAGGCCGATTGACAACACTGGGGTCCTAGGCCTGAGGGGGAGGGCCTTCCGTGGAGGTCTTTCTAAGGGGTCCTAGCCCGTATTTACGCAAGTTTCGGAGGAAACCACGGAAAACTCCGAACGGCTAGGTCGACGAGCGCGACCGGGGATCGAACCCGGCACCTCACGTCTACCAGCTTTGAGCGCAGAACCGCTCGGCCGCTGGTGGGCCTCGTTATCTTTAGGAGAGTCTGGGTAGATTTTGAGAAAATCTCCCGCCGGGACGGCAGTAAAATTACACTGGTTTTTTCCGAGATTTTTAAGAACCTGAGTTTTATTACCACATTTAACAGTTATGAATTTGCCTTTAGGAGGCTTAATTTTTCTATGACTATTACTTTTACTAGAGCTAGGTTGCGGAACAGAGTTATCCATTAAGATAGTTTCCTCAAGCTTTTCAAATTTATTATTTGTAGTTATGCTGAAATCTTTAACTTTAGCTATTTTAGAATTAGGACTAAAGTTGTTAGCTTTACGTTTAAACTGTTTAAATTTATTACTCATACTAGGGGAGGGGGCAGAAAAATTAACATCAAAACTGACAGAGGTAGAACCATTGCTTACCTGCAAATCCATATCTTCAGCCGCATCGTCCGTCCTGATCCAATCGGTAGATTCCACAGTTCCGCAGCCGGGTCAGAAGCCAGGGAAATTCGAAGCAAACTCTCGAAGTTGAGTGATAGTAAGGCTCTTTAACGGACCTCTTCTTGGCTTCTTTCCGGATTCTTAGTAAGTGTGTTCAGCTTCCAGAAAAGTCTCATATTGGTCGTCCGGTAAGGAGTCCAGCATATGCTTCTTGATGAGGTAGGTTTCGCTTATCTTGAAAGGCAGTAATTAAATCCTTAACAGGAAAAGGTTTCCCCTTAAGGGAACTAGGTTTATCATACAACTCGAAACTACGTAGGTGCGCCATGCACTCCAAACACTCCATCGCTGAAACGAAAAAGCGAATCTCAGCGAATCTGATCTAAGTAAGAGCGAATCTCTCTCATTATGATGCGTATCTCATTATGATTTTTAGTACCCGCTTTTTTTTTCAAACCAGTCTTTTTTTGGAATAATTTTATTCTTATTTAATTGTAACAGCATTTGGATTACTCTAAAAATAAAGTGGCATGGAAAAAGGGGCATTAACAATTTTACTCTCATTAACACTTTCGCGATTACATTTTGTCTTTTTGACAGTAAGGTCCGCCTATGGGCGTAATTCTCCCCCTTACAATATTTCAGAACAAAATTTTCTATATTCGCATTTATATTACATATGGATATAGATTATGCCATAGTCACCTGAACTAGATGCCCTCCACGTGGCTCGGAAACTTGGTGGTAGACAGCGCTATCTATTACAGATTGGCCTTTTATATATATCAAATCAAACTTAAAAAAAATTTTGGTGGCTTTTGAATAAAAAAGTGCGCAAATCTGTACCAAGTGCCACTGTCTACCGCTTAAACTGTTGCCAAGTTTCCGAGCCACGCGGATGGCATATAGTTTAGGAGACTATGATTATACTTATATTATTCCTAATCAAAATGTTTGTATTCATATTATATTTGATTGTATAACTTTGAATAATGGGTACATTCGTAAGGAATAAATAACATACAAATTGCAAAAGAAACGCCCACTGGAGAAGTTACAAATTCATAGCTGCCAATATTTTTATTTATTCCGGATTGCTTTTAGCCCCGCCTTTACTTCGCACAACATTATTTAAAGAAAACAATTCTTCAACACATAACTTCGATAAAATAAGAAAAAAATATTTTTAAAAAATAAGTGGTACGAAATAGAGGCGGAGCTAAAATTACTCCGGAATAAATTAAAGTATTGACAACTATACAGATTTTTAAATGACGTGAATCTACGTCAGCGGTCGCGAAAGTATTAATGAGATGGTTTGCAGGTATGCTTGTTATAACCTCATAACAAATTAATGCAACCAAACTCAATATTCAATAGATTTTTTCCTTCATCCGTAATGAATGAAAAATTGAAGACATTAAGGTCTCAATAATTAATAAACTGGAAAAAGTATTCAAAAACTACTCTTTAAAAATTAATTGGAAAATATATTCTTTACCTAAAAATACAGGAAAATACGCGAAATATGAATTAAAAATACATGAATTTTTCCTTTTAGATGTGAATTTGTTCAAACACAATTCTACTTTTATTTCAAATTTGGAGCATCGTGAAAGTAAACAAATTTTGTTCGAGCATGCGCAGTTTCAGCCTGAGTAGTGCAGGTACCGCCAGCACCAGATGGCTTTGTCATCGATCAGTGACGTAACTGTGACGTATTACACTACCAATGCTCGATTGTGGTGAATACACTTACTGTTAGTACTCGCTTTTCTTGGAACATTTCACGTTTTATCACAAATTTTTACTTTCCGAATATACAAATTTAAGTAAAGAATTATAATCATTTCGAAACTATTACTTTCAGATATTGGTGTTTCTATATGTTTTGAAGCCCCCTGAGCTCATTTTTAATACTTTTATGATGATGTGTTTATGTATAGGTGTGAGTGAACGATAGCGCCTAAACGCTTTGTTAGAAAAAGCTGCAGTTTGGTACCAGGGAGGTCACAGACCAAATTTTTTCCCTGATTCTTCCACCAGTATTTTTCTTTCGGAATTTTTAGTAATAAATTTGTACGATCAATTAAGTCAAAAATTATTATATAAATATACTGGTGGGAGAATCAGGAAAAAAATTTGATGTGTGGTCACCCTGGGTACATGCTATATGCCACCATAGCACATCTTATTGCTTTTAGTGAACATAAGACATACATTTATTTCACAGGGGCGGAAAGAAAAATTCATAATCATTTATGACCTATGGGCTCAATTTTTTAAAGTGTTATAGCGTCTAAATACCTTAATCGCTTGAGCTGTAAATTTATGCATACATTACTAGTAACCGTCGCGCAACCTTTATAAATTTTGTTGGATCTAGCTTTCATAGTTTTTTTACAGGAACACAAATAAAAATTCTTGAACATTATGGCCTATGCTGTGCCCTCAGCGGTCCTATAATTCACTCGTGTTTTATTATTTTAATACCACTATTTTTTTATACATTTTTTGTCAAGATTTTAAAGCTATAGCTATGTGTAAAAGTATACTGATTGATTAAAGTGGTAGTAAAATAATAAAATGCACGTAAAAATGTTCGACAGCTGTGGCCACTGCCTATGAGCCCAAATATTTTCATATGTGATAGCCTTATTCGATTGAGTTGAAAATTTATACACATAAATAGACAGGTGTAGAACAAAATCTTTGTGAATGTTTTCGCATTTTTATGTTTTGTCGAATGTCTTAAAAAATAGTTTACGCATTGTCCTTGAGTTTTGTGAATAAAGAAAACATGTCTTTCCTCATATTTTTGAGCAAGGATTTTTGTCACGAAGGCCGTTAGGGGACGAACAACAAATATAATAAAATAAAAATATTTGTGATAACCCTGTGTATGGAAAAGCTTCGACTGATTTGCAAATTTTAAATATGTTTATAAATATGTTTATAAACATTATATTTTATACGTGTGTAAAGTTTTTTGAGGATATCTTGATTATTTAAGGAGTTATCAATATTTTATCAAAAAAAAAAAATTGCAAGTTTTTATTTTTAAAACTCCAATTTTTTTTTTCTAAAATTTAATGAAACTTTCGGAAAACATAAAAGCATATGCTTATCGTTTAAAACAAGCTTATTTAATGTTCAAAGATATATGGACACTTCTAGTAATAAATTTTTTACTGCGCATGTGCGTGCGGACAATAGGAAAAATCTTTGACATAGTCTGATACGCAACTGTACAGAGCACCTTATATAAATCATCTAATTGAATGTGACAAAAATCCATTGAGCTATTGGTGATCAAATAAGCTGTTTTTCAGCTGTTTTCTAAAAAGTTCTTTACGATAAGGGTTTTTTCCAAAATCAAAGTTTGTATCAGAAAAAAACTATGTTACACAATGAAACTTAATACAATATTTGTGATTCAGTTTTCTTTTTCTCTTATAGGTATGTAGTACATACCTATAAAAAAACAAAAATGACTATTTTTAAAAGAAACATTAAATTTTTTTCTGATACTAATTTCCATTTGTGAATAACCGCTTATGGTAAAGACCTGTTTAGAAAACAGCTGAAAAACTGTTCATTTAAACACCGATATCGCTATGAATTTTTCGGATATTCAACTGGATTTATAAGGTGCTCTACACAGTTGAGCATTAAACTATGTCAAAGTGTTTTTTCTACAGTTCGCGCATGTGCAGGAATAAATTATTTACAACAAATATCCGTATCTCTTTAACCCTTTGAGTACTGAATTATTTGAAGATTTTTATGCCCAAGGGACGGATATAATTTATCGCTAAATGGAATGATTTTGAATTTTTGACAGTAAGGTCCTCCTGTGGGCGTTATTCTCCCATGTTACAATATTTCAGAACAAAATTTTCTGTATTCACATTTATATTACAAATGGATATACATTATAATTTTATTCTTTCTAATTTATTTTATTGTATTTGTATTCATAGTATATTTCATTGTAAAATTGTGAACATTAATTATATATTTAAGAAAAAAATAGCATAAAATTGCAAAAGAAACGCCCACTGGTGGAGTAACATATTTTCAAATGATTTGAATTCACGTCAGCGGTCGCGAAAATGTTAATATGTAAAAGTAATACATTTTATTTGGAATATACTTATATTGATGATATAAGTATGGTTGTAAGATATCATAAAAGAACGCCAGGAAAGTGTTTGCGATCAACGCCCACTGACGGGGGTGCCGCAAACATTAACGCCTACTTCTTAAATTCAGATGACGAGTCAGACTCGCCCACCGTAACTTCGCCCAAGTAAGCACATGACGAGTCTCACTCGTCAAATGTACCCAAAGGGTTAAATATCAAATATATTAGGGGGACCGGAAAATAATGTCGATTTAAATTAAAATACTGGCACCGGAAATTTATCCTGGATAAAATTTAAAATATTTTTAGGTAACTTATTAGATGGTTATTTGTAAAGTGCTATGTAAACACTGTTAAACAAAAATTTCCGGTGTTATTTTATTAATTCAAAGCGTCATTATTTTCTGGTCCCCCTAATACTTGTTTTAAATTATAGTATAATGATTAAAGCATATGTTGTCATATTTTCCGAAAGTGTCATGAAATCTGAAGAAAAACTTTTGGAGTTATAAAGTAAAAACTTGCGAAAAATATTAATAACTCCTTAAATATTCAAGATATCCCCACAAAACTCTACACACTTATGAAATATAACATCTATAACCATGTCTAAAATTTAGAGATCAATCGAAAATTTTCCACATATAGAGTTATCACAAATACTTTTTATCTTATTGGATTTGTTGTTCGTTTCCTAAGGGCCTTCGTTACAAAATCTTTGCGGAAAATATGAAGAAAGATATGTTTTTCTTATTCCGAAAATTGAAGAACAACACGGTAAGTATTTTTCAAAAATTTCGACAGAACGTGAAAAAGCGAAATTGTTCACATTATTTTGTCTAACACCTGTAGGCCACCGTCGTACTAACTATACAGATTTTGGTGAATCTGACACGCATAGCTTCTTTTTTTTTTTTTTTTTTTTCTCTTACAGGGTGACAAAGAAATATTTTTTATCCTTATGGCTTATGGACCCAAACTTTTGAAGTGCGATAATGCCTAAACGAGAATTTAAACTAAATACCTAAATGAAAATTTATACACATTCTCGGAGTAATTTCATAGATTTTGGAGAATTTAGCCTTTATTGATTTTTAAAGGGACACAACGAAATATTCTTTATCATTATGAACTATGGGCTCAAATTATTTAAAATGCAATAGTGTAAAATTAATTCCTTTCTTTTCCTTATCTTATGACTCGCCTTACGGTAATTTATTTATACAAACGTTAATTGGTTAATGTTCGGAAAGTCGAGTGGAGCCATTCCCGATTTCTAATTGTATGATTATATATATCTAAATATATCTGTGCGTGTAATCGGCTATCATGGATATCAAATATCATTTTTAAAAGATACTGATTAAGATTTAGATAGTGATAAAGATTTTAATAGATTATTAAATAAGGGCACCTTGACAATTTGTTAATGCTGGTTTAAACAGTTTAAAAATCATCTATATTATTTTATTAATCAAAATATAAGGCACGTGAAATAACGTAAATCATAGTGAAATAATATATATATATATATATATATATATATATATTATATATGTTATTCTTAAAATTTAGTTATCAAAAATGCTTAAAGGCTATAAATGTTTTACTTAACCAATTGTAAATAATCATTCTTATCTCAAAGTAATCAAGATAGCAGTGAATCAACCCGTTAATTATTTAATGAAAATCCTCTTTTAACATTTTGTAGACCGGTCACGAGTTAAGTAGTTTCATTGAAAAGTCTAGCCCCGCCTTTAGACATTCCTCAACAAAAACATTATTTATAAAAAAGATTTTCTGCTTTAGTTCATTGAGTGCTACCTGTATGTACATTCTTCAGTGGAAATATCCTATCAATTGCTAAGAATAATATTTAAACACAAATAGGAAAATCCTTTTCTCAAATTATGCAATGTTTCAATAAAACACAGTAGGCGGAGTTTAGAAATAAAAATAGTAAATGTGCGGTCGGCAGCTATGTCATTGCTGCCAATATTTTAATTTATTCCGGAGTATTTTTAGGCTCGTCTTTATTTAATGCCACCCTGTTTTAAGAATAATTTTTTTCTTATTTTATTGTGGTTATGTGTTGGAAAAACACATTTTAAAAATAAAGTTATGTGAGATAAAGGCGGGGCTAAAAATAAATAAAAATGTTGAAAGCCATGGGTTATGTATTAAGAAATAACGTTAGTAAACAGCAATGAAGATTTAATTATAAAATACATTATGAAACTATACTGAAATCACAGTTAGAACAGCTTTCTTTTAATTTCAATATGTATTTCATGTTAAACGCTAAGATTTCAAAGATAAAAAGACATTTTTAAAACATGATCATACTTGCCAACCATCTCATTAATAACCGTACAATTGTTAACGCCCCCTGAAAAAACGCCCCTTTTCTCACACCACTATATTTTTAGAGTTATTCTTTCCAAATATTGTTACGATTAAATAAGACTAAAATTACTCTAAAATGTTATTGGTGTGAAAAAAAAGGAGGGTGCTAAAAACTGTACGGTTCATAATGAGATGGTTGGCAAGTATGTATGTTCTAATAAAATTAAATTTAAAGATAAAATATTTGATAAATAAATTTGTAAAAATATCTTTTTTTTATTTTATATGTAGAGAGATAAAATGTGGGATATATATATATATTTTATGTCTGAGGTGTTTTGCAGCAAAAGTGCCTGAATAGTTTTTATATTTATTAACACATTTTTGAAAGGTTACGAATTGCTTTGTTTCATAAGACAAGCTCCACCTTTAGATATTCCTTAAAAAAAAAAAAAAAAAAAGAAGAATTTTATGCATTTATATTTAAGTCACAGAGTGCTGGAGATGGAATTATTCTTTAGTAAAATTTACTGCATTGGTTCCTAAGTATAAGTAGAAGATTTTAGAGGATTTAAACATGAATATGAGAAGTCTTTTGCTGAATAATGTGAGTATTCAATGAAACGTCAAACGGCGGGACATACAAACAAAATAGAAAATCATAGCTGTGGCTATATCTTAATCAGGGTTCCCACGGCCGATTTTTTTCAAGGACTCTTCCACCAGAAATATCTAAAAAAAATTCTTATTAAATGTACACTGTATATTAAAGAATAAATTTTTCTGGTGGAAGAGTCCTTGAAAAAAGGCGTAGCCGTGTGAACCCTGTTAATTAATAATCCGGAGTATTGTTGGTATTCGCATATTTTTCCACAGAACTTAGTTTTTAGAGTAATTATCTGGAAATGCATGTGAGAAAAAAAATAGGTGGGCACTTCAGTACCCCCGATTATTAATTAGGATGTTAGCAGCTATGGAAAAATATTCGAGCACGTCTTATCTTATATATCAAGACTTCCATAGCCGATTCTTTTTCTTTTTTCTTCTCGTACCATTCTTAAAAAACAAAATAAAATTTATACTATTATGCAGGTAAATCTGAAATTCACCTCCTATATTTATTATGAATTTTATTTAATGGAAATAGTGATACAAAAAAACCGCGTAGTTATTTTGCACCGCTTTATAGAAAATTGTTCTCCAATGTATAACTTCGATAAAATAAGAAAAAATTACTCTTAACTAATAAGTGGTAGGAAATAAAAGGCGAAAGGGGGGGGGATAAAAATTCTGATGGCGTTTAATTTTAAAGTAGAAAATTTGCCTGTCCGTCAAAGGGTTAACAAAAAATAAATAGAAATACAGAATTTCTTTATTGAATTTTATATCAAGTTTTAGAGTTGTTTTAAATTAAAATTTTAATGAAAACAAAATTTGACTGGCATCCAAATTGCATAAAAAAAAAAAAAAAAAAAAAAAAAAAAAGATATGGCGTCAACATTTCCAAAACTGAAATGAAATATTTTTCTGCATGCATGTTTGTAAATCCGAGATTGTTTGGTTGTGGGGTTTAAGACCGACTGACTACGCTGGGGTCCTAGGCCTATAATTGGAGAGTCCACCATGGAGGCTTTCCATGGCGGGCTAATATATAACTTCGATAAAATAATAAAAAAAAAGACTCTTAAATAATAAGTGGTGTGAAATAAAAGGCGGAAAGGGGGGGGGTGATAAAAATTCTGATGGCGTTTAATTTTAAATTAGAAAAATTGCCTGTCCGTCAAAGGGTTAACCAAAAATAAATAGAAATACAGAATTTCTTTATTGAATTTTATATCAAATTTTAGAGTTGCTTTAAATTAAAATTATAATAAAAACAAAATTTGACTGACATCCAAATTGCATTAAAAAAAAAAAAAAAAGATATGGCGTCAACATTTCCAAAACTGAAATGAAATATTTTTCTGCATGCATGTTTGTAAATCCGAGATTGTTTGGTTGTGGGGTTTAAGACCGACTGACTACGCTGGGGTCCTAGGCCTATAATTGGAGAGTCCACCATGGAGGCTTTCCATGGCGGGCTAATATATAACTTCGATAAAATAATAAAAAAAAAGACTCTTAAATAATAAGTGGTGTGAAATAAAAGGCGGAAAGGGGGGGGGGGGTGATAAAAATTCTGATGGCGTTTAATTTTAAATTAGAAAAATTGCCTGTCCGTCAAAGGGTTAACCAAAAATAAATAGAAATACAGAATTTCTTTATTGAATTTTATATCAAATTTTAGAGTTGCTTTAAATTAAAATTATAATAAAAACAAAATTTGACTGACATCCAAATTGCATTAAAAAAAAAAAAAAAGATATGGCGTCAACATTTCCAAAACTGAAATGAAATATTTTTCTGCATGCATGTTTGTAAATCCGAGATTGTTTGGTTGTGGGGTTTAAGACCGACTGACTACGCTGGGGTCCTAGGCCTATAATTGGAGAGTCCACCATGGAGGCTTTCCATGGCGGGCTAATATATAACTTCGATAAAATAATAAAAAAAAGACTCTTAAATAATAAGTGGTGTGAAATAAAAGGCGGAAAGGGGGGGGTGATAAAAATTCTGATGGCGTTTAATTTTAAATTAGAAAAATTGCCTGTCCGTCAAAGGGTTAACCAAAAATAAATAGAAATACAGAATTTCTTTATTGAATTTTATATCAAATTTTAGAGTTGCTTTAAATTAAAATTATAATAAAAACAAAATTTGACTGACATCCAAATTGCATTAAAAAAAAAAAAAAAAGATATGGCGTCAACATTTCCAAAACTGAAATGAAATATTTTTCTGTATGGCATGTTTGTAGATAAGAGATTGGTTGGTTGTGTGATTTAAGACCGATTGACTACGCTGGGGTCCTAGGAGAGCTCACCGTGGAGGTCTTTCTAATGCATACTTGCCAACATCCTAATTAATGTTCATAGTGTTGTTAGTCCCGCCCTTTTTCTCACCAGTAAATTTATATAGTAATTGTCTCCAAATGTAATTTCGATTAAATAAGATGAAAAATATTCTAAAAAAAATACTGGTATGAAAAAAGAAGGCGGGGCTAACGATACTACGGAATATTAATTAGGATGTTGGCCAGTATGCTAATGGATCCTGACCCATATTTACGCGAGGTTAGAAGAAAACATCAGAAAACTCCGAAAGGTTAGATCAATGAGTGTGACCTGAGTTCGAACCCGGCACTTCCCATCTACCAGCTTTGAGCGCATAACCACTCGGCCTCTGGTGGGGCCTTGTCGATCAGAGAAAAAGATTTAATTTCGAAACCATACAATACTAGAAAATTCAAAATCTTTTGAGGAAGAAAATTAAATAATAATAATTAATTTAATTTCAAATTCTTACACTTATCATTCGAATAAATGTTATTAATAAAATCTAGGAAAATTTCAAATATTATTTTAGTAATTTGAAAATTTATTGGTATTTATTTCATTCATCAATTCATACAAATTAATTGACTTAATGAATTTTGGAAATATATTCAAATATGCAAGATGAACGTTTCGTTTTTAACGTTGATTTGTTTTTCCTTGATTATGTATAAATTTCAAAATATGCAGTATGTGTAGATTATGTAATGAGACTCGTGAAAGAGTCAGAATTGCGAACATTTTAATTCGTTCTGGATTGGAGCATATTTTGCCCCGCCTATTTCCACATAATTTTATTTATGGAATAATTTTCTCCATTATATAACTACGATAAAATAAGATCAAATTACTCTTTTAAAATGTGGTATAAAATAAAGACGGGGCTAAAAATGCTTCATAATAATTTAGAATATTTGCAACTCAGCATAGCATATGATTTAGCTTAGTTTATAACATCGCACTTTGTTTAAAATGGCGGATAAAGTTCATTAATAAACTTGATTGTGACCCTTAAATAGTCTATCTAAACATCAAAATTCATGCAAATCCGGTCTCAAATACGCTTTTTACAGTGTGAATTTGAAATTTTCAAGTGGACTTCATTTGAAAAACAAATGGCAGAGCGATTTGGTTAACAAACTCATCCAAATATTTAAAAGATAAGTTCACTGTCGAAATTTGGTTCGGTTTGGAGTGTTATTTTGGAAGCTATCGTGATTTTAAATTTTCAAGTGGTAGTCTGATTTCAAGTGGCCCCGCTTAACTTAAGATATCCGCCACTTTGTTAAAAATAGTAAATAAAGTTCATTAATAAACTTGATTGAGACAATTTATGTCCTATGTATACATAAAAATTCAAACAAATTCAAAATACGCTATTTACAATTTGAATTTAAAATTTTTAAGTGTTCTCCACTTAAAAAAAAAAAAAAAAAAAATGTCGGTGCAACTTGGATAAGAAACTCCTCCAAGATATTCATAAGGTAAGTTAAGACACAGTCCAAATTTGGATTGATTTGGAGTATTATTTCGGAAGTTATCGTGATTTAAAATTTTCAAGTGGCAGCTTGGTTTCAAGTGGCTCTGCTTAACTTAAGATATCCGACACTTTATTAAAAATGGCAGATAAAGTTCATTAATAAAGTTCATTGAGACACTTACATGGTCTATGTATACACCAAAGTTGAAACAAATTCGGAATACGCTTTTTACAAGTTGAATTTGAAAGTTTCAAGTAGTCTCTACTAAAACACAAAATGGCAGAGCAACTTGGTTAACAAATTTACACAAGTTATTTATAAGATAAGTTCAATGTCAAAATTTGATTCGATTTTGAGTATTATTTCGGAAGTTATCACGATTTTAAATTTTCAAGTGGTAGCCTAATTTCAAGTGGCCCGGCTTAACATAAGATATCCTCCACTTTATTAAAAATGGCGGATAAAGTTCATTAATAAACTTCATTGAGACCGTTATATTATATATATTTACACCAAAATTCAAACAAATCTGACTTTAAATGCACTTTTCACAATGTGGGTTTGAAGTCTGCAAGTGGCCGCTACTTGAAAACAAGAAGTCGGAGCAACTTGGTTAACAAACACATCCAAGATCAGTTATAAAATCAGTTCGCTTTCGGAAGTTATCGTGATGACAAAATTTTCATTACAGATAGATAAACGAAGTGATTGCAATAGGTCGATTTCTAAAGAAATCAACCTAAAAATAAAACTAAAATAAAATATTTAGATAAATAAATAAATAAAACATTTGATAGCATCGATCCGGAGACCTCCATACTGTTTTCAAAATGGTTATTTTGTATTTAAATTTAGTTAATCCCGCGGAAGAAAAGTATTAAAAATAAAAATAAATAATCTGGTGTGTCACTCACACGACTTTCTCTTACCCTGAAATTTAATACTATAAATACAGGTTGCAGATTAAAAGGTAAGATAACGAGTACTGTTATGTAAACCTGTGTTAAACAATTCATATTGGGCTTCTGAAGAGTTTTATATAATAATTAGTTCTGTGTGAGGGGGCTACTGCCCCCCTCAAACCCCTGTTTCATTAATGCACCTACATTTATATAGAATTCTGTTTTTTAAAAATAATTTATTAAAATTATTATTTAAAAAAATTATCTTTTATGATAATGCAGACGATTTCCATATTAGAGAAGTAGTATAACACCGAAAAATATATAAAAAAAAAGTCCATTTTATTCTCAATGTTAAAAAAAAAAAAAAAAAAAAAAAAAAGATTTTTTTTCTAATTTTTTTTTGTTAAAAGTAAACAAAAAAAAAAAAAAAATCGATAACTTTGTTTTAAATTATCGCAGATCGATGGTTCAATCGATTTACTTGATCTTAACGAAAAGCTTACTGTAGCATCCCTATATGATACACATTTAGAATACCAAGTTTGAACTTTCTGCCATAATTTTTTTTGAGATATGCTGATAACAGGCAGACACACACACAGACACACACACAGACATACACACAGATCATTTGCTAAAAACATGATTTTCGTATTCAGGGGACCTCAAAACGTGTAAATGTAACAAAATCTCGCGTTCGAAAATTTGACCCAAAAACAATACTTTCTCTACCTTACGGGTAAGAGAAAGAGAAAAAAAACATTAATTTAACAGAGATTTCTCATGATTACTTAGTTATAAATTCGCTTTCTTAGTTACAAGTTACTGGCTTTAATATTTTTCTTTTTTATTTAAAATAGAATTGGCTGCTTAATATATATATATATATATATATATATATATATATATAGTCAAGTTAATTTTGCATCTAAATATGTTGTTTCATCAATTGTTTCAAACACATTCCATGGAAGTAAGGGGGCCGCGGATGTCTGGTCGGTAGAGCGTCGACCTCGTAATTGGAAGATAGCGGGTTCGAAACTCGAGCTGGCCATAGGCCGTCGTGTACACTAATTGCGGCTGGTGCATGTAAAATTCGTCGTGGTAGCAATCTCCTTCACTTTCCCATTTAAATTATACCTCTGGGTGTCACCGAAGAAGGGTGCCATCCCTCCGTTGATGATCAAAATTGTGATGGTATGTCTCTGAACCATACTTAGAAGAGCGAGACTGTTGTCGATTACCCATTGCACAGTAATTGTGCGACGTTAAAACCAACTAACTAACCATGGAATTAAGGTACACATCTCCAGTGTATTATTCTTTGAAAATTCAGTTTCATAAAGCTAAAATGGTTTAAATAACATAAGTACTTATTTTGTAAAATTAAATTAAATTTAGTAATTGTGAAAGGAAATTTAAACACCATGTGCCTGCTGCTTAAAATTAATTACATGTATTTATCTATATATATAAATGCAATACAAGTGCCTGAATTTTTAAATATCTGAACAGTAAAATGTCTCAGTTTTTGAATGTCGAAAATGCAATATGTTTTAATTTCAATTATGTGTATGTGGGGTTATGTGTGTATGTTTCGGTTAGTAATATGCTTTAATTTCGTCGCCAACATTTCGAATTTTTAAATCAGATTTGTCGCCACTATTCCTTTATAGAAGTTTATCACCTTTATTTTCTAGGATTATATAAATTGAAAATTATTATAGAAAATTTTCTGGTATGAATTCTTCCGAGAAAAACAGGGGACTTCGCAGCTATTTGAGATATATCAACATCATTCACTCACATATTTCAGTTTATTTATACAAAGACACGAGACACGTGTGTTGTCTGAAATTTTGCATACTTACATGTTTCAGACATTTTTGTGCCTAAATGGATGTTTCAAACACATTTCTGTCTGAATTTAAGGCACCTTTATTTACAGTGAGTCCACTTAGTTTTACACACTAATCATCTCACATAAGCCAGTTTTGTGCACTTATACACTATAGAAGCCGAGCCACATATTCACGTAGAAAAAAAAAGAAAGGAAGTTACAGCATGCGCCACTTGCTGGATAATATATACTAAAACCTAATCCGCACTAATTTGACCAAAGTTTTGTGGAATACCGTACTTTCTTTTTCCGTGATATACAACACCCACAAACTTTTGGCAACGTATGGACAGAAGTAAAAAAAAAAAAAAAAATTCATATCGTGTTTAGAATATTACAGAGCATGTAAATCCATGAAAAACTGAAAAAAAAAAAAAAAATCTGAATCCAGAACCGTCTTCTTTTGTACTATAATGTCTCGTACAACGCGGTGGCAGAGGTGACAAATGAATAAAACAGTTTTATTTTTTAACACCACTAAATTTTTAGAATACCAATATATTAGCTCATACACTCGAAAGCAGTTGCTTTGATATAAGATTAGTGGTGTTAAAAAATAAAATTGTAATATTCTTGAGGCAAACTTGCACCCGTGTTGTACGAGACTTTACTGTATGTAGAAGAAAGTAAAATGTATGCTTCATATTCTTTAATTTGACATTTAAAAAATTTAATATTAAACTTTCTACTAATGTTTACACAAATTTAAACAGCGCTAAATTTTCGTTTATTGTAAATTTGCCAAAATATAATTCACACATTCCTAATACAGATATCAAATCATTAAATTTAAGATGTCTTTTAGTTTCTCCTGAAGAATTTGTTTAACTAGAATAATTAATGAAATGCTATTTTATCAGGCCCAATGAATAATTTAATTTTCAAAATTTGACTAAAGATAACAATTTAATAATTAATTATATGTTTAGTTTTTGAAGAATCAATTTTATCCCCAGAGCTAGAGCATCATGAAAAATAAATGCGTGTATTTATATTTGTCAGAATAAAACAATTACTACTGTGTTTGTATTTATTTTTAATCAAGATTCAGCATTAAAATAAGGCGTTGCATTTAAATTTCTGACGTATTTTGTAAGCTCATGTCTTTGCAAACTGAATTATACATAAATACACTTTAAATATTAAATATGAAAATCTTTTTTTTTTTTTTTTTTTTTTTTATATAGGAGGACAAAACAAAGAATGAACCTGAATTTTTGTTTTTAAATTTATTGGTATAAGATATAGGAGAATGAAAGTTATATTTAATTTATTGACATAATCTCTTGATTTTGTTAGGCATAATCCTAATGGTTTACAATATTTTTAATATCAAAGACCTGCTAACTACGCTAGTTTATCCGTTATGGTATTAAGCCCCGCCTTTTTTTCACACCAGAACAGTTGTAGAGCAATATAATGTTCCTATTTAATCATGAGACCATATTGCTGAATATTACTCTACAACTATTCTGGTGTAAAAAAAAGGCGGTGCCTATTACCATTACGGATAAACTAACATAGGTAGCAGGTCTAATATCATTTTCACAAATAAATGTGAGGGTGTGTTTTCAGCTAATTGTACATGGGAGACTCTACAGCAGAATCGTCCTTGAATAATTCACTTTCCAGCTCTTTATTCAGAGTTCCAAATATGTGATCAGCACAAGAGGGTTGTAGGGACGGTGCTCATGTGTTGTTCAATGAATTTGCTTCAACTTTTCGATTATTAACTTTACGTCTTTCATGGAGAAAGTCGATATGGAGAACTTCTCTGAAGTTTCTAAACACCGTCGCAAGAAATTTTCCAACTGAGAGGCGAGTTTTTAACCCTTGGAATATTTTATGCCATTCGTACTTTTGGGATTTTTAGTTAGTTTACCCAAAATGTACTTCAAGTCTTCGAATGATTTTGGTAGGTTTGACGTTTTCACGTGCGAGAAATTTTATAATAATGCGTTGTGCAACATGAGGGCGAACTTCTTGATTACACAGAGGGGTCGTACTCTTCGCCTTTTTTTTCAGGACACTCTTAGAGATAAGAAATTTCCGCCTTTTTTTTCACCACTAATTTAATGCAGAAATACTTAAGGTGTATTTATTGTAATGCATCTTCATCATACAGGGTAGAGATTAATTTATAAAAATAATTGTAGCAATAAATTTGAAAATTTTTCATTCATGAGAGTGTCCTGAAAAATAGGCGGAGAGTACGACCCCTGTTACTCATTTTGAAACCAACTAAAGTATGTAAAGCAGAGCTGCCAACTTAATCTGGAGGATTGTAAGTGCCGCTTCTTTTTCCAAACCAGTCTTTTTTTTTTTTTTTTTTTTTAAGCGCATTTTTTTTCTTAATTCATTCTAAATATACTTGAAGAGAATTACTCTAAAAATTAAGAGGTGTGATAAAAGGGGCTGTACTAACAATTCTCTGGATTAGATTGTCATCTGTGGTAAAGAAACTAATTTACTGCAGTATAGGTAGTTACGTGATATCACCACATGCCACACCTAGCAACGCGCTTCACTTTTCGAGGCATAAGTTGTCTTTTGAAAGAAATTCCGTTTTATATTTGATTTCTCCTCCTATTATGAATGCAGTGCTCTGTTTATATTATAAGGATAGTTAGGATAGTTGGATAGTTGGGTTTGACGTCGTACTAATACTGCACAAATGGGTAATTGGCAACTGTCTGGGACGCACCCCTAAGGATGGTTCGGAGACATGCCCTCACAATTTTGATCCTCCATGGAGGGTTATATGTATTATAAGGAAACTGACAAAAATTATATTGGGTAATTGTAAAAAATTGTGTGCCCGTTAAAATAGATGATTTAATTAATGAATTCCACGGATTACCACCGAAAGGATTACTTAGAGACTAAATATTAATAATTGTTTTTCGCCGTTTAAAGAGTCTGAATACATTAAGACACTCGATTTTTGTCCAATCACAATATAAAAACTTAGCATTTAGCATAAATTCTGCTCTTCCGAAACTTTTTTTTTTTTTAATTATTTAATAGAATTTTTTCTACTGTTTTGGCAAACCCATATTTCATACCTAGTTTTACTTGATTCAAGAAACATCCCTTTTAATGACCGGCAAAGAGAAAAACTCTGGGAATACGGTTTAGTTTATTCAGTTTTGTCAAAGCGTGAGAAACCCATATATTGGGTTTCTAAATATTTGAATTCTTTAAATTGCTAATCATAGCAAGATCAATTTTTAGGCTCTCAGTAATCTTTTCAAATGTAATTTATAGATTTCAGTGACCTAAATCACGGAATAAGTTATCTATAAAAGCGAGCCCTAACTTTTACAATTATTCATTATAATGAATCTTTTAAAAAATTTAAAATAATTTTCAATCTAAAATTTTTTATTCCGAATACAAACAATATAAGGGTATCAGAATTTTATCACACAACTTAAATATTATCTAAACCTCACAAATAGCAAAAAAAAAAAAAAAAAAAAAGAAAAAAGAAAAAGAAGGAAAAAAAAGAGGGAAAAGAAGAAAAAGAAAAAAAGTACAGAAAATTAATAAGTGAAGAAAAAAAAAAAAAAAAAAAAAAAAAAAAACTTTGTAAAAGGTTTTAATGCATTTTTACTTTCTTCTATAAATATAAAAGAAAATAAATAATTTGTAAAAAATTTAGAGCTCCATTTTTCTAAGGATTTACAAGCCTTGTGATGCCCTGAACAGGATTTAATAATCTATAGAAAATATATGTCTGTCTGTATTTGTGTGTGTATATTAAAAATTTTGTTGACACTCTATCTCACGAACCAATGATCGAAATATAACTAAACTTGGTATTCAGTTGAACCATGACCTAAATTGGTGCTGATTACATTTATAGATTAATCACTCAATAGGTGGTGCTGTCCTAGAATTTTTCGTAATTTTTAATATGGCAGTGAGAATATTAAAATGAAGTTAAAAAATTTTTTTTTCATTTTTCTTAAAAATAAAAATTAAATGTCTGCACAAAATCGGTGCTTACTATTCTGAGACAGAAATCGTCTGCATTCATCATGGGAAACAATTTTGGGATATAAAACATGGGAATAAATAATAATTTAATATATAACTTGTACCGTGCGAATCCATATAAGATAATATAGAAGAGAGAGTCTTGTATTTCTATAATATACTAGTTTCCCTAAAAAGAAAAAGAAAATTAATTTAAAATTTATTAGAAATTTATTTAGAAATTACACACTATCTTTGACCAAAATACCTACTAAAAATTACGCAAAAGAAGTGGATGAATATTTCTTTCTTTCTCTTTCTTTCTCTTTCTTTTTTTTATATTATCTATTTTATAAGGAAAAATGGATAATTTGTCTTTAAATTTTACACATGCAAAGGACATTCTTATACATACACCTATTTTAACAATTTATTCGCAAATGTAATTAGAGGACAAACAGCAAACTGAAAAAAAAAAAAAAAAAAAATTTTGGATTACCCTATATCATAAAAATCTGCTAATGGCTTGTAACTTTAACGCTTGATTTAACTTACTGTTTAGAATATTTGTATGCTTTTTAGGATAGCATGAATTTTTAGGCAGATGTAGATTTTCATTCATAAAATTAATAACTTTTTTACTACGAGGTTTTTTTTTTTTTTTTGGAGGGGGGAGGGGGTTTAAAAAGTTTTAGCTAAATTTTACAAAACTTTCAGTAAAATTGAAACAAATGTTAGATAACTATTATGCTGAAAAATAAAATGCTTACTGATATAGATATATATATATTAATGTATGAGTATTTTTGTACTAAATAATCAAAAATAATATTTTTTTTTGTAAAAAAAAAAAAAAAAAAGAAAGAAACAAAGAAAAGAAAAGAAAAGAAAAGAAAAGAAAAGCATACAAATATTATACATAGCAAGTGAAATCATGCGTTGAAGTTTCAGGTCATTTGTTCCTTTTTTATGGTGCAGGGTAATTCCATATATTTATTCTTCTTCAATTGGTTTTAATCCCCTAGCTACACTAGTGATTAATTGTTACTGGAAATTCACTAATTATAAAACAGTTTAAACATTATTGTAATAAAATTTTAATTTAAAACTTTAAAATTCTTTTTAAAACTTTGCAACCTTCTTGAAAATTTTATTAATGACTTTGATAATAAGAAAGCACCACAGAAGTGGCGTTTTAAAGTAATGCGTACAAAACTTTGAATAAAGACAGTAAAATGCAACAAACTCACAACAATTGATTCAGGTAGAAAAAGCACACGACCCTTCGTCAGGCGAACAAAGTAAGCACGAATTAAGGGACACCGGTAGAATATTAAATAAGAATAAATGTGTTTTGGATCATCCTGTAAAAAGTAATGCTTGATATGCAATTTAGCTGTAGTATGAGATTATGAAGCTGAAACTTAGCATCTGTATACATTTTTTATGACACTATCATATATATTCATAGCGATATAACTGTTTTATTTTTATTTATTTATTTAAATTAAATTAAATCACACACACACACACAAAAAAAAAAAAAAAAAAAAACTTTTCTAATTATAACAGACAAGGTATTAAATATTGTGCAAAGCTGTTTTCAGGAAACTTGACACACACAGCATTAGACATATCATGCTACAATCAGAAGGCAAAAGTACTAAATATGTAATGAAATGTGAGCATCTTTACTAAATAATTTTTAACTGCGCATGTGCAAGCTTTAGCAAAAATTCATTTGAATAATTTAATACCCAAAAGTATTGAGCAATTTCCATGAAAACCCTAAACAAGTCTCGTGTAAGTTCAAAAAGTTATACGTTGTAGAATGAACTGCTATTCAGTTTCTCTCAGAAAAAAAAAAAAAAAAGCTAAACTATAAGGGGTTTTATTCCCATTTTTATTATGATTCAATCAATGGTAATACAAAATTCATTGATTGTAAAAAAATATTGATAAAACCCTTTATCATTTTCCTTATTTGAGAGGACCCGAAATTCAGTTCACTCTATCGCGTATAACGTTTTGTCTACATACGATATTTGTTTGGGATATTTACATAAGTAGCTCAATACCACTGACTATTACGTTATGCAAAGGAAATTTCGTTAAATCTTGCATATGAGTAGTTAATTATTTAGTAAAAATGCTCATATTTCATAAGATATTTATTATTTTTCTACCTTGGTTGCAGTATGCTGTGTCTAATAATGTGTCAGGTTTCCTGAAAACGGCTTTACATTGTGTTTTAATACTTTGGGTGTTATAGTTAAATAGTGGCATTTTTTTTTTTTTTTCAGATTTTTAAAGCCGCCGTTATATCTCCATAAATATATGGGCTAGCCTTATAAAACTTGATGCAGATAATACGAAGGAAACTTATAATCACATACTACATCCAAATTGCATTTCATGCATTACTTTTTACAAGGGGCGCACCCCTTTTCATTTTCGGGCGCAAAACCTGTACAGGAATATCTGTACTGATAAGTATAAAGGATTTAAGTCCAAAAATGTCGATTTTGAGTTAAGTACATAGTCAGACCCCCCCCCCCCCCCCAAAAAAAAAAAAAAAAAAAAAAAAAAAATTCTTTATCGATTGGTATAAAGGATTTAAATCCATGTCATTTAGTCTTTGAGAAAGTCCATTGGTAAAGAAAGATTCAAGTCAGAAATTTAGCATTAATCTTTGTATAAAATATTTAACTCAAATTTTTCCCTTTATTAAATGAAGGTTGACAATCACTGAACGGTATAAAGGGTATAAATCAACATAATCCCTTTTTCCTAATCAATTCTTTTGATTAGTTTTTAGTTAGTTTAACTTTATTTTTCGTCTCATGCAAAGTCAAGAATATGGACTTAAATCCTTTATACTTATCAGTACAGATATATTAGGTGTGACATGAACTTTACGCTCCTAAAATTTCAAGATGATTCGTTCAGTACTTTATGAAATATTTGACAAAATGTCTAAAATCGAAAACGTCCGGTCATTTGTGGAAAGGTAGTGTATGTCTGCTGAAGGTTATACGATACAATGGGTACGAGAGTTGGAAAGTGTGAATAATCGATGCGTACCGCATGATTTTCCATTCCTGCTTACTTCTGACACTTATTTTATCTGAAATAAAGCATCCTAATAACTTTTAAATAAATTTTTTTAAAACGTGTATATACCATATTGAAAATGCATACCTTTAAATTTTATTGGAAATATAAGCATAAAACAAATTAAGGAAGGCTTTTAAAATTGCTATAAAATAGGAAAAGTAATTCGTAAAATAGATTATTTTTACTTATAAGCGTGTGCTAAATCTAAAAGAAGCAGTTTATTTTATTAGAAAGTTTTCTTTATAGAAAATAATATAAAGGGCTTTCTTCAATAAAAGTAGTTTGAAATATTTACATTTTATTATTGCGTTTCTGTTTTCTACTATCAAAATATCGTATTTTTCAGTATGAATTTCCATAACATGGTACTGTTAGGCGACACTCTTATTTGAAATGTTTTTTATGAAAAGTATTATACAAGTCAAAAATATTTCACACACTAGAAAATATTGTATTTTTAGATAATTCTTTTCTCGTTTATTGCTTAAATTCGATTGGAGTGTTTTAAATACTTGTTCTGTTATTTTGTACTGCCTAATTTTGCTTATCCTCTTCGGAAATGGAATATTAGAATCATGTTATTAAAAAAATATTGTTTGCATACGTAAAACATTATGCTGATTTTTACATCAGAAAGTTCTGGCACCCATTTTTACCAGCACATTCTACTGTTAAGTAGAATAACTTATAGTAGAAACATCTGTAAAGAGAGTTCCTTTTACACATATATCTTCTGTAAATTGTTCTATCTGACAGCAAAATATGCATTTAGATAGAATAATTTATTGCAGAAATATCTGCAAAGAGAGTTTCTTTTACAGATGTGTTTGCTGTAAATCTTTCTGTTTAACCCTTTAACGTTCACTACTTAATTTATTTTAAAAATTACTGAACTAATATTAAAAATGGCTTTTAGACACATAGCTGATCATAAATATTTAAAAAATAAAAAATTAGCATTGTTCCTTTTTGAGAAATTTTCAGTTTGAAACATCTGTAAGTAAACCTTATTAAATTCAAATAATATTTAATTTAATAAATAAATCACTTTATAAGTAAACATTATCGACAACAAAAACTCGTAAAAGTTGCATAGATCCCAACATTTCAATTTATTCCGGAGTATTTTAACCCTTTGCGGTGCAAGGTAATTCATATCATTTAAATTACACTGCAACCGGAATTTACGAACATAATTGAAATAGAAGAAATTTTAAATTTTCACTTAAAAAAAAGGGCTTTTTCTGCTGTGTTATAAATGTGAACTTTTACTAAAAAATTTCCGGGATGAGTTTTTGCACTTGAGAATTAAAATTAGGTGTTCCATCAGCGGGAACACTGCGACTGAAAAGGTTAACAGCATAATATGCTGGCTCCTGTTTCTGCCAGAACATTCTACTGTTAAATAAAACAATTTATAGCAGAAACATCTGAAAAGAGAGATTCTTTTACTGATGTGTAAATTGATCTATTTAGCAGCAGAGTATGATGACACCCATTTACCAGCGCATTCTACTGTTAAACAGAATAATTTATAGTAGAAACATCTGTAAAGAAAGATTTTTTACAGACGTGTCTGCTGTAAATTGTTCTATTTAACGGCAGAATAACGGCCACCTATTTTTCGGCATATTCTGCTGTAAAATTTGCATTATTTTTTACAATGTATGTCTAGCTAGCTACCTCCTCTTACACCACAGAAAGAAGAAAAACACAAAAGCACAAAAAAATATGCAGTAATCCAAGAATTTCGAATTGACTATTTAAATTAAATAATTCCAAGTGGTTAAAAAGATATAATCTTAAAACTCAAAGCGAGTGCAAGAAAAGTGGCATAAGCTTGAAAGTCTGAAATTATATGTGGATGTGTTTCCCAATGTTTTAAGCTATTTCAATGGATATATATATATATATATATATATATATATATATATGAAACAATATAAAATATAGCGAATTTTTTTAAAGAAAATTTCTTTAAATGTTGTGACTAACGAAGCAACGACTGGCAATGCCTATTTAGAGAACTATGTAAGTCCTTGCCCAGCACAAAAAAGAAAAAGAAAATGAAAATGTACATTTTAAGACAAAATTTATATAAAGTTTAATTTCCAATTATAGTTTTGAGTATTATGGTTAATTTAAAGTAAAATTTCTTCATAACAAATCAAATTTCGAAACTGCCAACATTATTATTATTATTATTATTATTATTATTATTATTATTATTATTATTTTAACTCCATTGTTTTAAATCATTTGAATTTGTTTTATTTAATTACAAATTTTAAACTTTATTCAAAGAAAAAATATTCTTTAAAAAATAATGGTTGTTAAAATTTGACAAAGTTGGCAGCTACGAAATTTGCGTGAGACAGTGTTGCTGCAGTAAAATATCTGAATAACAAAAAACAATGAAGAAAATCTCGCGTCAATAAAATTGCGCGCCAAATTAGAATAATGTAAAAGTACAGGAATGCGTGAAGCACTGTATATGGGGCTTTTCCATGAAGATTCCTGAAGATTCTTGTAATTAGCAGTGTAATAAGTGAAGTTTTTTTTTTTTTTTTCTTTTTCTTTTTTTTTTTTTTTTTTTTTGTGTGTCCAAATAACGTTATCTGCAGAATTTGCTTTCAAATAATAATAATAATAATAATAATAATAATAATAAATAATAAATAAATAAATAAAAAAATAAATAAAATATATGAATAAATAAATGAAATAAATATTCCATCCAGTGTTACACTGTTAAAAATTTAGTGTTATTTTGGAGAAAAACTTAGTACTGAAGTAGACCACCCGATATTTCAGCCTTTTACACGATTTGGTAATTTTATGTTAAAACAAATATCAGTATTATGTTTTAAATAAAAAAGAAGAAAAAAAACAACTTTCGACCGAGGTGGGGATCGAACTAATGAATTTCGTGTCTTAAGTCTAACACTCTAGCACTGTGCTGCACTTTCTTGTCCGATAACGTTGTGTGTGTGTATTTCGTTGATTTTGATAAAAAGGGTTAAATTTTCTAGGGTCTTATCTTGACCCATGGGTGAGTTGTTGCACAAAATTTGCACTTTACCCTATGTTTTGCACTTTACCCTATGCACTATTTATGTTAGAAAAAAAAAAAAATCATTTTTTATAATTTTTTTTTTATATAGTTAATCTATGGTATTTCAACTTTCCAATCGTAACTATGTATAAATCTAAATGCTCTGTGTGCAGTGTAAGTATGTGTACAATACAGGAATTAAAAAACCCGAAATCATTTTCGTTTCTATGAAAATAACATAATGTTTATTCTTTTCTCTCTCTGTAGGTCCTGATTATGTGACCATTTTGACGAGGAATTTAGTTTACGTTGCGGATTGATGGGGGAGGAGGGGCGTTGGATGCATAATCTCTCTATACGAGGTATATGATAATGAGTATAGACCTGGTACAGATAGACTATGCCCCCAGTGAGACTTACCATTATAGTGAACGTCCTCAACATGAGGGAGTAATCTCATATTTTCATCCTTTGCGGTCAGCGTCGAAAATCATGCGACTCGAAATTGAGGGAAATTTCTCTATAAGAAAGCTCTTATTCTTATAATAAAACAAATAAAGAAAATTTTCACTTATGAAATGATTTTTTGTAAAAGAAATAATAATTAATCTATGATATTTTAATTTTCCAACTATGCGCAAAACTAAATGCTAAAATAAAGTAAGTGTTCAATACACAAATTAAGACTCAAAACTGCTTTCTTTCCTACGTAAAAGTAACATAATGTTCATTGTTACCCCTCTCTCTCCAAGTCTGGATCACGTGACCATTTTTTGTGAGGGAAGCTACTTTATGTTGCGGACAGGTAATGAGAGGGGATGTATGGTCTACCTATTACCTATATAAGGTGTAAGATTTTGAGAATAAAGGAGATGTGTGTATATTTTACCATCAGTGGGTGAATGAATGGGTTTTAAATCAAACTATAGCCACGCAATCCATGATTGTTGCAATTGGCAACGATCTGGGATTCACCCCTATGCGGGTCCAGAGACATGCTATCACTATTTTGATATTATGCAGAGAAGATAGATCCCGCGCTTCGGTAATCCTCATAGGTATTAATTTCAGAACATCACCATCAATCGAATTTTGATTAGAAAAATTTCTCTTTTGTTGGTTCAAATGATTTATAATTTCTCATATATGTCTTATATCAATATTTAAATAATAATTGCAGCTGAGATCAAGAAACAAATTTCCACCGGGCAAAATCCTCACCGGGTAAATCCCCCACTTATATAAGTAGAAGTTCTTGTAAGTGATAATTATACAAAGTTACATTGAAATCTGCAAAAATTTGATTTAAAAACTACTTTTTACCCCCTCCCCACTCAGATGTATGTAATTCTCACTATATATTTTTAAGTAGGTAAGTGATGATTACAATCTGTAATAAATAAATAAATAAATAAATAAATAAAAGAAAAAAATACCATTTTTTCTTCTCATGTGCCAGCTAGCCCCCGACCATGTATTTATATACATAGAACACGTACACACACACACATATTCCCCCGTTAATATTATTTTCGTTTATGCATTCAATAACTCTTGAAATTTTTACTGTACTTGAATTGATTTTTCTTTATCAGAAAATGTGGTCGCTTCAAATTCCTTTTCATGCAGCAGAAATATCATAGTTAAATTTAATAAGAAAATTTTCTTTACTCCCACATGCAATACGTTTCGAATATTTTTCAATTTAAAATTATTTTCTCTTTTAAAATAGACATTCATATTTCATATCAGTTTGTTTCTAGAAAAAATTAACTTGTAAGACATACGCATTCGAAATTTTGCAATTTTCTATGTTATTTCAATATATTCATATTTCAATTTTGGCTTTCGCTGCTGGTATCACAAGATTAAAATTAATATATAATAAATTTTGTGATGCACACACTCAAAATTTCAGAGAATTTATACATTGTATAATCAAAAATATAATCCTTAAAAATATTTATTTATTTATTTATTTTTTAATAAAAATGAACTCATATTTTTATAATACTGTTAATACGAGCATGATATGAAATGAAAAAGAAAAAAAAAAAAAAATAAATAAATAAATAAAATAAAATAAAATTTACTTCTACTGTACAAAGAAGACAACATTGCTTGTGATGATTGATTTAAAATGTATTTGTAATATTTTAAAAATAATATTGACCTTAAATAAACTATTATGATTTGGCCATCACAAAACTTTCTTCTATATTTTCCTTTACAAATACTCGCAGTACAAAATATTTATTTTAATTATTATTTATTAAAACTATTCTTCATGATAAATTCAGACGATTTGCATCTCAGAGAGGCATAACACTGTAAAAAGATACTCAGTTTTGTGCCCTACTGAGGACATCTTAAAATTGCCCTTTTTTCGGATTTATTTATTCATTTACTATTATTATTGTTGTTGCTGTTAAAAAGAAAAGGGGAAAAAAAAGTATGAATGAAAACTTAAATTATGAAATATCTATCGTTAAACCATTCTTTTTAATCCTAGATAACTAAATTGAAATCTGTGTCAAACTATAAAGAATCATTCGACTTGGAGTCTGCGAATTAAAAATAAATAGAGTAAAGTGGTGTACGTGTAACAACGGTTAGTCATAGTTTGGTTTTCACTTTATTTTGTTCACTTACAATTAGACTTCGGCCGTGGTTGCCTGGACGGTAAGAGCAGCGAGTTCGTGATCGAAAAATTGCGGGTTCGGTCCTCGAGTCGACCGAAGACCGTTGTGTACGCTATTGGCGACTGGTGCACGTTAAATTCCGCCATGATCGCAAAGTCCTCCATGTTCCAATCAAAAATTATACTTCTGGGGGTACCGGAACATGGGTTTAACTCGGCCTTGATCCGGATCAAAATTCGAGTTCCTGTGGTTTGCTGGTGCTGCCATCTTTCGCCAGCTTCTGGATGTAAGTCGTTCTTCCTCTCTATGTGGCTCTCCTCTGAAAAACGGAAAGCACACCGCTCATGCCTTAAAAATCAGGATACCTCCACTACCAGGGCTCTTAATTTCCGAGTGGTATAAGAAACAACAACAACAACAACAACACTATTAGACTTACACTTCTGAAACTTTTTGAATATGAAATATAACTAATTGTCTTTAAAATAATATAAGCTTTTAATAATATAATAATGTTCCATTAAAAAATATATATATATATATATATATATAAATTTTGTGTTTCATGGTTCCACTTGCCCTATGCCATTGGCATTTTGCCAGATCTGGCGGAATTTTTATTCAGTAATCACCAGTAACAGTGCTCTGCAGGAAAAATTTCCTCAACACCATTTTTGCAAATTCTTATGCAAAATAACCTGCTGAATCCGAATATGACGATCATTTGGACCTATCACCCACCGTTTTTTAGGGACAGCTGCCGATTTTTATCACCTTTCGGTAATTTTATGGCTATAAATTTGATTTTCTTTTGGGGGGGAGGATTATTTTAACTGTTAAATATCTTCTGGGGGGGGGGGGGGGCTACAGAGTTGTAAAATTCTAAAACAGGAACATTTGTGGCAAGGGGAAAATTTAGGGGGGGGGGGATATACCACTAAAATTATGTATTATATTTCTTATATTATTTTAATCTATTATCAATGTTATTTATTAAACATTATATATTTTTGTTTTTAAGTGTTAAATTAATTCTTTTTCAATCTCGAAATCAAATTCATGACCATAAAATTACCGAACAGTGATAAAAATTGGGGGAGAGGGTGGTGTCCCGAGAAAACGGTGGGTGACTGGGCAAAATAGGAGTCATATTTGGATTCAGAAAGGTCATGTTACATACGAATCAGCAAGAATGGTGTTAGGTCTCGATTTTTTTTTTTTTTTTTTTTTTGCAATGCAATGCAGTGTAATGTTTAATTGTAATGTTTGCCAAATCACTTCGAAGATTGATAGTCTATTTTGTTAATCAAATATCACTTCTCAAAATTATTGGTGACAATTGAATAAAAAATTCGTCAGATCTGGCAACACTGGTCATGGTTCAAATGTAACCTCTACCTACTCTGCTCATATACAATACATTAAGAGGGTACTTACGTACTATCGCAACCATATTGGCGACATTTTGTTACAGTATACAGTTCTTAACGGTGCTTAAACATTGGCATGCGGTTAATAAGAAAATACTTTACTTTTTATGTATAGTTAATTATATTAATATTCAGATGCTTTTAAATTTTTATTGACATATTTGACATTATCAAAATAATTCTAAGCAATAATAAATCTGTCAAGGATAAATTATATGAGCTTATTGAATAATCAATTTTGGAAGATTCCTACAATTTTTTTACACGCTTCTAAGTAATATAAATTTGTAAATTATGAAATCAGACTGTAAATAATAAAATGTGGTTGCAAATTCAATTTAATACTATATCTTTTTTAATCTTTCTTCATACAACAATTATTAACAAAAAAATGATTGTCCTGAAACATTTGCACGGAACTGTATGTTATTCAAATTCACCATGGTACGTTCCCTATTGAAAATCTGGTAAACACCTCCACTGGTTTGTGTGAAGGGACATCCGAAATATTTCCAAAAATTAATTTATTTTTTATTTATTTATTTATTTTATTATCATTATTATTATTATTATTATTATTATTATTATTATTATTTTGTACAAATCGTAATTAAATTGACATTTATTATTCATATACACATACACAAAATGTTTTCTATAAAATAACGTGCAATCAGCATGAAAATTTACAGGGCCATCCCTTCACATACTTTAAGGGCTGTAATTGAAAGTTGCTGTGATCACCTTTACCTTTACATTATACGTTTTTAACTATTTCTGATAATATTTAAGTGTGATTATGATTTGAATTGTCTATCTGTCTGCCTTTTTAACAGTCTGACCGTCCGTCTAGCCTCTATAAATATTTTAAAAATTTCCTCAAAATGAAATTTGTTAATCAAGTTTACTATGGAATGTTCCCTATTTAAAACGGTAAACAGCTGTTTTGTGCACAGTGATATCCAAAAGATTGTCAATGCATTGCGTTTCACAGGAGGCATTTTTATGCATTATATTTAAATAACATTGTTCTGCACAAATAATAATGAATTTGACATTTATAATTAATATGTTTCTTATAGAATATGATATGTTTAGCGTTAAGTTTTACAAGGCTACACGAAAATATTCAGATACATTGTTGTTGTTGTTGTCTTGTCCAAGAAGTTGGTGCAGAGGAGTCAAATAAGACCGAAGTTCAGATACGTTAAATGCTGCAATTGCATATTGCTATAATTGCACCATAGTAATAAGACATAGATTGATCAGCGAGAGGGAAAAGGTGATACCTTTTTTCTCGGGAAAAGTCACTCTAATGGCTGCTTTTCCCCGAGTAAATCGCATACAGGATTAAACACGGATAATTTAGTAAATAAAATTTGTGAATAATTTATTTATTAAAGGTGAATGAAAAACTCCAGATACAGTTCCAAATTCATTTTTATTTATTTTCTCTTTTTTTTAATACTCTCTAATGGCTGATTTTAGAACTTTATTTCGCATCAAACATTTTTGCTCGATAACATGGGGATGATAGATCTATATATATTACTATATCTATGAATTGCACTTTCGTTTGTGTTAAGCATTTTAAACACTTTCCAATAATGTTTCAACGAGATATATAAAGCAGAATGATAATTGGTAACCCTTGAGAAGGTCCAAGATGAGTTATGTGACATTCACTCCTTGCACCTGCGTTTTCGATGGTTCCCTTGGTAACAGCTTATTTTCAGTAAATTTCTATGGCAACGGTTTGGAGATTGTTCTTCGCATAAGTCATAAACGCCAATCTTATTGTTTACTTACGTAGTTTAATATTCTTTTGTTCTAAATCATTTTGATTTTGATTTTACTTCTTTTTTATTTCATGTAATTGAACTTTAACCGACAAAATGCTTAAAAATAGTTGAAAAATTATTATTTGTTGTTAAATTTAGGTCTTAAAAAGTTTAAATTTTCTTTTATAAACACTTTTTAACTTTGTTGGGAAACGATGAAAAAAAAGGTATTTTATTATTTATTAAAATGTGAAATATGTGTAAAATTATTTTAAAAACAATTTATTTCGGTTATAGGACTGTGATGTTACCTAATAATAATGATAATTTGTCGAACTGATATTTTAAATGCCAAAATAGCGATTAAGGGCCAAACACAGCAACCTATTCGAGCATGTCACGTGATTCATCTTGAACCACGGAAAGTTAATCCTTCATCCATTGAATCAGCACTCTAATTTATATATCTCGTTGTAATGTTTAAGACTGCTCATGAGTTCAGTTAGTCGATCTGTCACTCCGTCATTCTGTCTGTCCACTGTGTGATCACATAAGCAAAGAGTATTAAAGATCAAACAATAAAACGAGCACGTCAATTAATCCAAAATTAATACAAATTCAATGGTCTCTTATGTTTGTCTTCCGAAAAGTTGGTGAGTGTTAAAAATCTATGCGATTTTTTGTTGTTGTTTTAATTTACCTAAGGAATAAATATGCTCATAAAAAAGTGTATTTTTTATGATTATGGATTTCTAGATATTTTTGGGTTATTTTGTTAAACTGTTTGCATAATCCTTTAAAATCTTTGTGTTTTTCGGACTTATCTCGTCATCAGGGTGCACAACAGATTTTTCCGGAATTCTTTTGCATTTGTTTTTTTCCTTTTCCAAGGATTATTTATTTTATTTTATTTTTAATTTAATGTATTAATTATTTTCTTCTATATTCAACTGACTAAAATGATTTGTGTGTGCGATAAAAAAAAAGTATTTACACCTCTAGCTCAAGAAATAATGCACACAATTTCATCAACTTTATGTACAGTTGACATCAATTATCTTGACATCAAGTAATGCTTGTCAACTTTAGGTAAAAATCGCCCAGGATATGGTGCTGCTATTCTTTTATTATTATTATTATTATTATTATTATTAAAGACTGAGGACTATTAGTCTCAATCTGCAGATTTTTTTTAGCACTGGGGACTATTAGTCTCAATCTGCAGATTTTTTTAGCACTGGGGACTATTAGTCTCAATCTGCGAATTTTTACGATATTTGGACATTTATTGAAATCTAAAATTTATAGAAAATATAATTGAATTATTTGAAAGCAATGTTATAGTTTGAAAAAAAAAAAAAAAAAAAAAAAAAAACTAATAGTTCTCCGTCCTAAACTAAATTCTGCTTTTGCCAAAATTTCATGAAAATCTTTTTTTTTTTTTTTTTTCGAAAGAAAAAGAAAAGAAAAGAAATTCATAATAATCAGTATCGAAACAAACACTATCGAAAAGTTTATTATTATTATTATTATTATTTTATAATTTTGAATTAGGAAATAAAAAACGTGTGCGCAAAATGAAATAAAAAAAGAAACAAGGTAATTAAGTTTGAATTTGAGTTGGTAATTTAAAAATGCCATTGATATAGTAACTTTTTGTTGTAAATTGTTTTTAATAAATTAAAATGCGGGTATCATAATTGCGCTAGTAAAGACCTTTGCGAGAAACGTCTGAGTTACTTCGGTGGCAAACTTCAAATTTCGCAAAAGGAGTCCTATACTACAGCTTTTTTTTTTTTTTTTTTTTTTTTTTAATATTGTAGTATAAGTTAGAATTTCGTATAATTTGACACAATAAGAATTTTTTGTAGTGAATCCTCATGAAATCAGGAATTATTATTCATAACAGCGTAGTCAACAAGGAAAAAAAATTGTGTATCTAGGAGTACCGCTTCCCCCATGTGAGGATGTTCCGCCGAAGGGTGAAGAATTTTAATAGGAGTATATATTTTTAAAACAACCATCAATAGCTCCTAAACAAATGGTTGAATTGCGTGTGATAATTTAAAATAAAATTATTAATTTTTTTCTTTAAAGAAAAAACAAGATATCCTGAAAAATTGCATTTTTTCAGATGTCACCTATAGGGCATAAAATTAACTTTCTTGTGACATTTAGCGTTACATTTCTCTAGCAAGGAAACATTTAAAAGGTGTCGTCTTCAAAAAATGTTGAAAAAAAATATATGTGATTCTACTCTTCCTAAAACACCAGAAAGCAAAGAAATTATCGGCTGAAATGAATTACAGCGACCGCAAAAAATTATCAAAATTAAGCATATTTGGCGATTTCACATTGTTAGGTGATTGATTTTGAGTACTTGGCGGAGAAACAAAACACAGTTCTGTTCGTACACGGTAACCTCGGTGCTAGCGAACTGAACGACTAACAGCGCTAAATCGCCAAATATGCTTAATTTTGACAATTTTTTGTGGTCACTGTAATTCATTTCAGCCGATAATTTTTCCACTTCCTGGTGTTTTATGAAGAGGAGAATCACATATATTTTTTTCAATATTTTTTTAAGACGACACCTTTTGAATGTTTCCTTGTAAGAAGAAAATCATCTGAATTTGTTATGGAAAATAGATTTAATAAATTTAATTTTATTAAATAGTTACTACCGCACGAATTTGTCCAGGAAAATATAAGTTTTTTAAAGGTTACATCATATTGGATATTTTAATGTGATTTCTGAATTCCTAGTTTTTCTCTCTGAGTCATTTAGCTTTATGAAGAGACAAAATGAAATTTTAACTTTTAAAATTTCGTAAAAATTTTCTGTATGTTGTATTAAACTTCCGTTGGAAGTAAGTATTCGTTGCGACGAATTGTAGTAATCCCAAGACAATTACGTTGATGTTGACAAGCATTGGCATCGATAAAAAGCTATATTTTATAAAACTATCATAAAACAATACTGTAAAATTCAAAACCATATTAATAAACATCATTTGATGTGGTACACATACTTTTTATAATAACTGGCATTACTCTAAATGCAAAACTTGACAGTTTAAAGTGTTATTTAAGATAATCCTTTCTACAGCACTTCAGAAACACTTGAATGTATGTTTAAAGGCAGTTTCATTTAACATATTTCTGCGTTTGCGAGGGCTATCGCTTTTTTCAAACCCCTGTCATTGAATATTATATCTAAATCTTAAAACATTTAAAATCTTTTTTCAATTTAAAAATTGTATTTCAGATTATTTAGTGAATTCTCGCTCAAACTACAGTTTTAAATTTATTTGAATAATTTTGGGTAGCATGGTGGTATAATTACAACAAACTGATGCACATTAAATAGCGCATTTGAATTCACTACGGCTAAAAAGTTCCTACCATATACGTAACCTAATAAACGTGATAGTTTTGTGTGATCCTGCAAACAAAACATAAAATTTTTTCGGATAATATTCTGCAAGAAAAAAAAAAAAAAGAACTATTTCGTGTATAGTAAATATATATGTATAATTATATTCAGTGTTAGAATATAACTAATGAAAAATTCTGCTCGTAGAAATATTATACTTGGTATATTTTTGGATTTATCGGCACAGAAACCATCTGTCTGATATCGATAAAAAGTTTCAAATAATATTCAGATATGATTTAAAATAACAAAGTTGACCTTGCTATTATTTATTTATTTATTATTTTTTAGTTATACTGATAATAGACGCACAGACAGACAGTCAGACATACGTAAACAAAACACCTGATTTTAGGTATGAGGTAAGTTCAAAATACATAATTATAGGAAAAACTCAGTTTTCTAAACTCGACTATAAAAACAGGTTTCTTCTGTCTTATATTTGGTTATATAAAGGGAAAAATTAATAAATAAAAATAAAATGAAACAAACACCCATACACACCCATACACACACATACATATATATACGCATATATACATCCAACCAACAAATAAATGCTTATTAAAGAAAGACCATCTCATAAAAATTCTTAAGATTAATATAATGTACTGTCATAAATGATATCATTTATAAATTTTATTTCAATGGAATACTGCTATGCTAAAGAAAAAGGTAATTTATTTTATGAAAATATGTATTGTGAAGCGAGAAAAGTAAAATATTTCCTTTCATTCGTATTCACTTCAGAAATTTTATCTTAATAAATTAATCAGTTTGAAAGAAGAAAGATAAATTCATAATTCCATATTTTGGATGTGTTTCAAGTATTTCCTTTTTTATTATTATTTTTTTAGTGTATTGATTTCGCTTTCTTGAGTTATATCTTTCAATAATTAAAATCTTTACTACACAGATGCAGCTATAAATGTTTAGTTTTCGGAAGTGCAAAAGTTTATTAGTTGTAATCATTTTAAATTTAAACAATTTCTTTAATTTAAATTATAAGAAATGCTTCTCAAACAAATGCATAAGCGAAAAATACTTAGAGCGGTAAAAAGTGTACTAGTTGAGGGAAATCTCAACTTATCGTCACGGGAAGCCAAAACCTATATTATTCAATGGGGAAAAAATCCCCAGTATATCTTTAACTAATATATATATATATATATATATATATATATATATATATATATATATATATATATATATATATATATAACGAATTATTATTTACAGGAGAAGAGAGAGATGTCAGGCGTAGTACACAAGGATTACTAGGAATTCTTTCAGGAAAATCCTTATTTCTTCATTAATACCAAGTCAGGACAGAGTAGAAGGCTAATGAAGGCAGTCATATGGATCGCCGATCCCCATACGGCACATAACATCGGGGCTCCACGGCTTCCAGCCGCCGGACTCGTATAGGACGCTTTTAGGACCGGCGTAATTTCAGAGGAGCGAGCTACGTTAAGTTATTAGCACTAGAAAATTGTGGTCTGCTCTAAATTTTGGCGAGTTCCATCTTTTAAACCCTTAATTTTTGGCGTAATCCGGCGGATTTCTATCCTCCTCCCATTTTCTTTAATTGGCTTAACACGTATTCTCATTGTTTCTTATTGGTTGTACTTTTGTTTCTCCCCAGACTATCTGGAACCTTAACCCACCAATTCGCCAAATCATTAATACAATTATTTATTGCTTTATATTTGACATAAAACCTTAATTTAGAATCATAAATCTTCTATTTCTTTTAATATTGCTAATTAAATTCTTTTATTGAATCTTTCCAGCGCCCAGATACATTTTTATTACTCATTAAACTTATTTATAGGATATTTCCAGATATCAAAACGCTTGAATGATTAATTTATTTATTCATTTTGGACTGTTCGCGATTGTAATTTACGTTCGTTATTTTTTATACTTTTAGAGTAATTTACATTTTAACATGAAATTTCCTTTCGTTTTCGATTTCTGAGTTATAAAGTCGTCTGCTAAAAAACAACCTTTACCGGGGAAATTATGAATTATTAGCGATTATAATTTCGGCTAGCGATTTTTATGCTTTTAATTTGGATTTTTTAATAATTTAAATTTTTTCATTTTTATTCCTTTCATATATATATATATATAATATACAGTGAAACCCCGATCTATCGTTCTCGCATTGATAGTTTAATTTCTATTGTCCCAGCACAAACTGTATTTAAATAATGTTAACGGAACCCGCATGTATCGTTCTTCAAGAAGTCATTTTCCCGCATTCATCGTTGTAAAACTTTTCTTCTGACCGAAATGAATTTGAAAATCAAGCGATTCCATATGGCATACAAACTTTTTTTCAACCTAAACTAACTCTTTTCCACATTTCCATGGAGGATCAAAATTGTGATACCATGTCTCCGGACTATCGATTCATTTTGTAATTTTCAGCATGGCAGGAAGTAACCTCTCCAGTAATTCCGAAAATTGTTGTGTAAAATGCGGTTACGTTCGAATTACCACACAGAAGGACAAGAAAAAGATGATGCTATAATGTAGATTAAGATTGGTTGTGGGTAACAGAGGACATATCTGGTACAAAATTTAGTGATAATATTTGTATTATTCAAGACGTTATACGACATGCGGTATCCTAAAACACAGAAGATACGTGTGATTTCAAAAAATGAAAATAATGGCGAAGAAACAGAATAATTTTTACACACTAAATTCTGCCTTTGACATAATTTAGAAATTTCGGAGTATATAACCCGCCTTACAAAAATGCAGTTTTTTTTTTTTTTTTTTTATATTTAATACTATTCTTCGCAAATTTTTATAAAAATGCAGTTGTTTTGTAGTTACCATTTGTCATCAAGTTAACTGTGAAAAGTCTGAGATATTTTTGAAGTCACATCACTTCTTTAAGAATGCTGCAGTTTTTATTAAGTCGTGACCTTTACTTTAAAATCGTTGCAGTTTTTATTAAGTCGTGAACTTTACTTTAAAGTCGCTGCAGTTTTTATTAGGTCATGAACTTCACTTTAAAAACTGTGCAGTTTTTATTAGGTCGTGAACTTTACTTTATAAATTCTGCAGTTTTTTTTTTTTTTTTTAAAGTTAAAAGCACATTATTTGAAATACTGCAGAAGTTTTACAGTTTTGGGGGTTTTCTGTGGAAAAACTGCAGAATTTTTTAGCTGGGTGATGACTTAATTATGACGTTTGAAAATGCACGAACTTTTGTATAAGTACATGAAATAACAGGAAAGGACCAGAAAAATGTTGTAAATATGGAAGATTCCTGTATAATTTATAAAAGGAACAAAAAACCCAACATAAAATTACTGATTAAAAAAAAAAAAAAATTACTTAATATTCTGCAACATTGATTTATTTCTTTGAAAGTTTGGAAAGTAATAAATTAGTTTTTAATAATAGTATACTGTATACATTGTGTCGTGTATTTTTTCATAAATACTGTTTTCTTCGTGTTTTGGCTTTAACCCGCATTCGTCGTTTTCCCACTTTCATCGTTTTTTTTTTTTTTTTTTTTTTTTTCCCCTAACCCAGTGAAAAACGATGGATTGAGGTTCTACTGTATTAATACCGTTTTCCTGTTCAGAAAATTCCCAACTATTAAACTGGTTACAGTTTTCTAAAAATAATTTTTTTTTTTAAATTTTAATACTTGAAGATGTAAAATGCGAATTTTTCCTATGTGAAAATATTTAGCCTGATGAAATTTCGTGCGTAATTATCTCAACCAGAAACAATTTGTTTTTTGGCAATTGAAAGACTGTTTTTTTTTTTTTTTTTTTTTTTTTTTTTAAATTAATGAGTAAGCTCCATTTTATGTTTTCATTCTTACAAAATTCAAAAGTATTTGTGACTCCAGTTTGTCTATTTTTTCACGCCCTATCGCTCATAAATATTCATGGAATTTCTCGAAACTTACATATGTTATTTAAATTTTCCATGGGATTTTTTTCTAGAGAAAATTGGATAAATATTATTACTGATTTGCGTACAGGGATACCTGAAAGAATTCCAAGGCACTGCATTCTATAAGAGGTACTTTGAAAACTTTTATTTTTCCTAAATCTTAATTAGATTAAGATTTTATATTTGTACGCACAAGAAGTACTTTGTACAGAAATAATAGTGTGATTAGCATTAAGATTTACAGGGCTACACAAAAATATTCAGATATATTAAAGGCTGAAATAGGAAATTGCAGCAATTGCCTTTTCTGTTTTATTAAGTTTTAAAGTATTTTCGTTTTTTACACTTTCTAATAATGTTTAAGAGTGATTGTGATTTGAATTAGTCTGTCTGCCTGTCTTTCTATCCACATCCAGTGTCCGTAAATATTTTCAGAATTTTCTAATATGATATATGTTATTTATGTTCACTATTTAAAATGATATAAATACCGCAACTCAATAATATACAGGGACTCACAAAATAATGTCAATGCACTGGGTTTTATTATAACGTTGTACTGTATAAATCATAATGAAATTGACGTACATTATTCATATGCTAAAAAAATGTTTTCTATAGAATATGCTATGTTTAGTGTTATTATTTTTAGGGCCACACTAAAATATTCAAATACCTTAAGGGCTATAATTGAAATTGTTGGAATTGTATTTCAGTTTATTTTAAGCGTTTTTAATACTTTCAAACAATATTTTAGAGTGATTATCACTTCAATTATCCTATCTGTTAACGTTTCAGCAATTCTGTTTGTCTGTTGTGTGATAACATAAGCAAAGTACATTGAATTTTTAACAATGCCACGAGTATATACAGTATGAAAGTCTTAACAATCTATGCGAAATGCATTATTTTTCATTTTTGTTTATTACTCAATACAAGTTTTTCGCGTGATAATTGGTTAAATTGTTAATACTTTTTTTTTTTTTTTTTTTTTTTTTTTTTAAAGACAAGATTTTTTCAACTTTGGAAAAAAGAAAAAAGTAATTGGTAGAATTAAACGCGGTTTGCAAAAAAAAAAAAAAAAAAAAACTCGTGTAGGGGGGATTTTTTTTTTTTTTTTTTTTTTGTTATTGTTGTAAAGAAAAAAAAAATATATTTAAATTTTTCGTCAATAGAGGGCACTGCATGGACACGTAACTTGATATATGCAAATCAGTCCTATAAATTGCACGGTTTTACGATTAACACAGCTTATTTCATATTTTATTTCATACTTGTGTATACAGGAAGTTTTATTTGCAATGCTGACTTGGTGGATAAAGCGTTATTGGTGAAGATGTTTTCCCTGAGTTAAGAACCGCCAATTGAAGCTGTAATTAAAGGTGTTGTAACTCGTTTTCAAACTATAATTCGTGGTGATGGCGAACACATAAACAGTATTTACACGCCTATAAGCATTTACATGGAAATAAATATAGTTTTTCATGGACATTTTTTTATTTACTCACGTACAGCCCACTCTATCGACGAAAATTTTAAATATTGTTTTTTCTCTAACAAAAAAAAAAAAAAAAAAAAGAAAAAAAAAAAGAAAAAAAAAAACTTCCCTCATGAGAATAACTTTTTTGCAAACCGCGTTCATTTCTACGAAATTCTTCAATTTTTATGAATTTTTAAAATGTCTACAGACTTATGAGATAATTGCAATATATATATATATATATATATATACACATTAATTGAATTTACATAACTTTTTTGTCGTTCCAGGAGTTAATCTTTCTTAAGACAGTATTGTTCCTTAGAAGCACGTAGCATGTTTTAGAACTCTATGGCATATTTAAGAAGGTAAGAAAATATGCTTAATCCATTTTATTGCTTTAACAGCAGTTAAGCGTGCTTTACTGCAAAACTGAAGGATTCATAAACTTTGGAAATGGTCATACATTTTGTATGTCATTATGATGTTTTTTAAATATCGCATGGCAATTACTTTTTATTATTAACTAGCTCGCTTTGTCTGTTTTGCTGGTCACTATATTTAAAAGAATTTTTAAAAAACAAAGAGAAGAAGAAAATGAATCACTAGTTTTTTTTTTTTTATAATATTTTATAAATAAAAACTTATAAAACTTTATTATTATTACTATTATTTCTTTCTTTTTTATGTAATATAGAGAAAGTATTGGATTCGCGAAAATTTTCGGCCACCGTTTTTTGATGGATTTACACGTTTTTTGATGCCCAGAACACGAATTGATAGTTTTTAAAAAATGTCTGTCTGTCTGTCTGTATCACTTTTTTGTGGACGCTGTAGCTCTCGAACCAACGAATGAAATTTAACCAAACTTGGTATTTAGTTGCACCCTGACATAAACTGATGTTGATTAGATTTGGGGATCAATCATTCAACAGGTGGCGCAGCGATCGCATTTTTTGTAAACTTTTAACATGGCCGTATAGGACAAAATTTCGTATAAATATGCATAATGAAAGTTATATTGAACGTGTGACTATAAAATTAATATGAATTATTGGTAATAGTAGTAGTTAACTAGGAAAAAAAATTTGTGCATGTGAGGGCATCGGTCCCCCCCCCCCTGGGAGGGAAGTACCCCCCAGGGGGGGGGGGTAAAGTTTCAAGATAGGTATCTTTCGAAAGGTCTCGTCAATACCTTTAAAAGGAATGGTTGAACTATAATTCTGTGATAGTTAAAAACAAAGTTATCGATTTTTTTTACTTTTAACAAAAAAAAAAAAAAAAAAAAACCTTCGATTTTTTTTTTTTTTTTTTTTTAAATATTGCTACTGAGTGAATATGTATAGGAAAATATAGAAGAAAGTCTTGTGGTGGCCACAGCATACTAGTTTTTTTAAGAACATTTAAATAGATATATCTCTTTTGGTGACTATTTACAGTAAACTGAAACCATAGCCAACTAATGTGTTATACATCTATTAAATGAAATGTAATTCATATTTTAGTAATAGAGTTTCATTATATTGGTCAGAGACAGATAGAGAGACGGTTTATTTAAAATAAAATAAATATGCAGTCACATCAGTTTTCTGACGATAAAATCAAGTAAAAATACACTATTTGATTAATTAAAATTATTATTTAAATAAATAAATGTAGGCAAAATATTTAAAATAGGAAAGATATATTTTTATTTATTTATTTTTATTTCCGAACACAAATCCATTTAATAATTTTAAACCTATTAAGACGCAAATTTTATCAGAAATTTTTAATGATACGGGCTTAACTTTCCAATCTTTCTTTATTCATGTGTAAATACATGTTTTTTTATGTTAAAAATAAATGAAAATTATAAAAATTTGTAGAGATTACACTTTTGTAGGCTTCAGCTTGAAGTTTCAACCTAAAGAAAAATGTCACAGAAAAATGCAGAAAATCGCATAAAACTTTTTTTTTTTTTTTTTCAAACAAAATCTAATAAGAAAATCAAAAATTTAAAGATATGTTGCATTACTACATAGATTTTTATATATCTGAAAATAAATAAATAAATAAATAAATAAAATAAATAAATAAATAAAACTTTACGTGCCATAATTGTTTCTGTAACAAACATTTACTAATGAACGCTTTATTTTGCTAGTATAGAAGTAAAATATGAAGTAAACAATTTTTACTTTCGGCTATATTCATAATAATAAAAAAAAAAAAAAAACTGTATTCGTAAATCTTTTTGACTTTCGTTTTTCGACAGATTTACATGTTTGGATGCATTGAACACGATTTGATCCTTTGTAAAATAATATTTGTCTATCTGCCTCTCTATATATGTCTGTTAGTGACAAAAAAATTGTGAGAGCTTTAGTTTTCAAACTGACGCACAAAACTTCTTAAAAATTTGAATTTAATTATATCTTGACACAAACTGATGCCTATCAACTTTTGGTACTTATTGCTTAACAGATGGCGCTGTTGTAATGAAAATTCTCTCATTTACGGTAAAGTTGTCTCAGCTACTCTTGTGTACAATTGCACAAAACATGTTATGTGAGACCGGCATCATTAAAATACACACACACACATATATACATACACTGTTAAAAAAAAAAAAAAAAAAAAAAAACTGTTAAAAGTACAGGAAAAATCTGGCAGCTGGGGTGCCAGTATTTCTCCGTCAAATATACAGGACAAAACCGTACTTTGAACAAAAAACCTGTTTGATTTACAGAATAACTGTGTAAAATATATGTCAGTGATACAATTTTACAGTTTTAAACTGTATATTTAACGGAGAAATGTTGGCACCCCAGCTGCCAGATGTTTCCTGTACTTTTAACAGTTTTTTTTTTTTTTTTTTTTGCATTGTATATATATATATATATATAAAATGCAGATACAATTTTGATGCATATTGATAGTGAGTAGGCGCTTGCTATGCCATAATATTTCCTGTATTCTCAGAGGATGTTTCTCAATTTCTATAACGTATAAATCCACTAAACTTGAAATGTAAAACAGCCAATATGAAAAAAAAAAAAAAAAAAAAAAAAAAGAAAGAAAGAAAAATACTGAATTATTTTAGATGCATATAGGTCGAAAAGTAAGGCTGCTATTATTCAATTTCTATTAGTTTCAATGTATGTCAAAAACTTTTTTTTTTTTTTTTTTTTTTTTTTTTTTTATTAACAACAAACTGTATATTTAAAAACTTTATTGTGATGATAAAAGGTGAATTTATTTAACCAGTAACATTGAACTGAAATAATTCTTGAGTCGTTTCAGGTAGCACAATATTTTTATTTTTATTATTATTTTTATTGAAAAGAACATGGAAAAAGAATTCAATGGACAACGTTTTCAAAGTGAGAACCTTCAAAGGTGATACACTAGCGGAACCTAGTTACAAAAGTTTGTTTATAGCCCCTCACCCCACTCCCATTCTACGAAAAGTTTAATATTTTCGTATATAATATCTTACCATTGCTATAGAAGGCTTAGGTCATTTTTCGAATGTTGCGGATCATTTTCGTAGAAATAGTGTTACATTTTTACCACATAAATATAAAAATACCAACATATGAAATTTTAAAAGAGATGTATTTCGAATAAAATTATTGTCACGATGATAATTTAATTTAATTACACTGAGTAGTAAAAATATGTTAAAGTACTTACGCAGAAGAGAAATGACACACATAAATCATAAGCTTAACGATGAGATAATTTGCATAATACATTAATCCAATAGAAACATTCATCAAATAATAGAAATGGAAAGAGATAAATTAAACAAAAGGATCTGTTAAAAGAAAAGAAAATTCATGAAAGGAAAAATAGAATTTTAAATGCTGAAAACCAGAAATGATCATTCATCAGGAAACTTGCATCTCTGTCAGCATAAGCAAGATTTCGGATCGCTGTATAATATATATTCTTTATTATCTTATCTTTATTAAAATTTATTGTTATCTTTATTAAAAAAAAAAAAAAAAAAGATTTAGATCTTACAGGGTTTTTAGTTCTCACACAATTGTAGCGTCATCTAGAGAGTTTCTGAGAAGTTCTTTAACACTAAAACTACCACGACGGGTCAAATGACCCATTTTAAACTTATCGTCAGAATTTCTTGCAAATAACATTATCACATCGTCCATGTTTTATGTACCAAATTGCGCTAAATAATATATTTTTGCTATATATAGTAATATACATAACATTTTTAAGACTGGTCACTTGACCCGCTGTGGTTGGAATAGGTACACATGAAGTATCGGTAGATTTAGTGTTAAGTTCGAAGTTGCACGTCAGTTAAAATTCGTAAGCTGAGTAAAAGTTTGTGCCTGTTAACAGGTAGGTTGTACTGCTATATAGAATGACTAGCAGGCTTTGTCCGCTTCGCTGAGCACTATACTTAAATGAGTTGTCAAAATTCCATTACATTATTAATAATCTAAGTTAAATTTTCCTCTGTATTCCGTAGAGGTTTTTACCGCACGCAACGTGAAGAGTCCGGATCCACACTGCCTTCGGAAGCAACTTACCCGCTTCTTACTTCCCCTTCCCCAGCGGCTAAGTTAGAAGTTTTGCGAAATATCACCAAAGTTCATAATGCGTACACCTAATCAACATCCACACACCAAAACGCATCGTTCTAAGATAATGTAAAGCGAATTCAAACAGAATAACGTGTTTTTACGCGTGTTCATTGCCCCCCCCCCCCAACCTCAATAGGGTAAGTGGATGAATTTCGTAAAATCTCGTTACAATAAGTGTTAGATACATATAAACAATTTGCGAACCGAATTTCTTGACCACAGATACCATAGCTTTCCCAAGACAAATTTAGCGCCAAAAGCGGGAGTCTTGAATTTACACCCCCCCCCCCCTCAAATAAAAAAAGAAAAGAAAATGTGTTTTTGAAAATATTTTAAAGAAGACACGTGGCTATTTTCAATACCTTTGTAATATCTTTAGTAGAGTTCTACTAAAAAATCCGGAATTAGTTAAATTTCCCGCTCGAGAAACGATTTTCCCCTATCCTTTAAGAATCAAGAATTCTAAAATCGTACATAATTAATGTTTTATTTATACTCAAGTCTAGTCTCATCGCGTGCAATTTCTTCACCGTGATGTAATTGGGGGCCGAGTTATACAAACGTTTTTTTTTTGCTTCCTGTCCCGCTGGGGGAAGGGGATATTTCGATAAATACCGTTTCTTTAGGTGCCGGTTGCATATAAAAAATCCAAGCACCAAACTTCGTGACCGCAGCTCTCATAAAATTTGTAGGACAAATTTAGCGCTAAAAAGGGTGTCTCGAGTTTGCCTTTTGTAATACATACCCCCCCCCCTCCCACACACACACACAAAGAAAAAAAAATGGCAGATCACAAAAAACCAAAAATGTGTTATAGGAAATATCCTAAGAAAATCGCATAGCCTATTTTTAACATCTTTATTCCATTTTTTGTAGAGTTCAACTGAAATCAGGAATTTTCAAAATTTCCCGCCAAAAATCGATTTTCTCTCTTCTTTCCTTTAAAAATCAAAAATTCCTAAATCGCAGATAATGTTTTATTTGTACTAATATCTAGTCTCCCCATGTGGAATTTCTTTATTGTGAAGTAATAAGGAGCCAAGTTATGCTTACAAACGTGTTTTTGTCTTTTTCTCGGGGAACGGGGGGGGGGGGAATTTCAGGAAAGTTGATAGATATAATTTTTAGTTGGGCAAAGATCTAAGTTTCTGCCAAGCGCTGTTGAATTCAGTCCAGCCGTTCTCAAGTGATGCCCGGACAAACGTGTTTTTGTATTTTGCCCCCCAGGGGGAAACGGGGTGGGGGAATTTCTGAAAAGTTGATAGATATAATTTTAAGTTGGATAAAGATCTAAGTTTCTGCCAAGCACTGTTGAATTGAGTCCAGCCGTTCTCAAGTGATGCCCGGACAAACGTGTTTTTGTCTTTCGCCCCTAGGGAGGAACGGGGAGGATTTTTGAAAAGTTGATTTTTCTGCCAATCGCTCTTGAATTCAGTCCATCCGTTCTCAAGTGATGCCCGGAAAAACGTGTTTTTGTCTCTTCCCCGCCCCCAGGGGGGAACGGGGGGAATTTCTGAAAAGTTGATAGATATAATTTTGTTTGGGTAAAGTTCTAAGTTTCTGCCAAGCGCCGTTAAATTCCGTCCATCCGTTCTCAAGTGATGCTCGGACAAAAAAAAGCGACATACAGACACGATGACACACACACACACACACACACACACACACAGGCAAAATTTTCTGATGTCATTTTCAGCTTTCATGGTGTGTGAAACGTGAAGATATCGCAAAAATTTTTCGATTCTGACAAATTTACAGATAAAACTCTGATTTTATTAATATAGATATAAAGGGAAATTTTGTGAGGTCTGTAACATACTAATTCTAGCTTATATAAATAAAAAGATGAACTTATATTTTATTTTTCCATGAAAGTTCCTGAATTATTTTAAGTTTAGTTTTATCAATTCCATCCAGTAAATTTCGGACAAAATATATTCTTTTTAGTTCCCCATCATACTATAGGTATGGGGAACTTAGGTAATCGTGAAAATTTTCGACCTCGGTTTTTTTACTTTTCTACACGTTTTCAGGTGTGAGGAATCCGAAAATGACAAAATTTCTATGGTGTCAGTCTGTAGGGTGTCTGTTAGTCTGTTAGTGGGTTAGTGGGTTAGTGTGTTAGTCCGTTAGTTTGTTAGTCTGTGTACACGATATCTCAAGAACAAATTGTCGCAGAGAGGTCAGATCAGTTTTAAAATATTACTTTCGACACTGGCAAGAACCCTATTCATTTGCAACATTCAAATTTAAAAACTTCGTAAGTTATGAGAAATTTACGATTTTCTTAACATGGGAGAATAGGACAAAAATTCACTTAAACGTGCATTAAATGGAAACTTTTTACTGTAAAAATGTCAGACCAGTTTTAAAATATCAGTTTTGATACCGGAATGAACATCAGTAACTATAAATATGCTACTTTGAAAATTTCGCAAGTTATTGGAAATTTACGAATTTCTTAACATGGCAGTATAGGGCAAAATTTCACATAAACGTCAATTTTGAGAGATATTTTCATCGTAAAGATGTCAGACTATTTTTGAAATATTATTTAGGACACTGGCATGAATATTAATGACTATGAATTTTCTACTATAAAGATTTCGTAAGTTATTGGAAATTTACGAATTTCTTAACATGGCAAAATAGAGCAAAATTTCCCATAAACGTCAATCTTGAGGGATATTTTCATCGTAAAGATGTCAAACCACTTTCGAAATATTATTTAGGATACTGGCATGAATATCATAGACTATGATTTTTCCAATTAAAAAAATTCGTAAGTTATTTGGAATTTACGATTTACTTAACATGTCGGAATAACGCAAAATTGAGCATAAACTTCCATTTTGAGGATCCTAAATACATTAGACAACTTCAAAATAACGTTTATGATATTGGTTTGAACATGATTGAATACAAATATTCTAATAGGTAAATTTCGTAAATTATTCGTAATTTACGATTTTATCAACATAGCGAAATTGTAAATTTTTCATATAAATATGAATTTTGAGGATTATTGCATTGGAAATAGTAGCATGAAAACTAAACAACGGAATTGACCCCGATAAAATAAATTAATAGATTAGAATAAGATAATTATATCGAAGTGAACGGTGGATAGCCTATTAGGCGGGGATTTCATTCTGTCACTGTATCAAGCTTTGGTCAAATTCATTTCTTTTAACATGATTATAATATGCCTCGCACTAGAAATTTCTGAGAACATAAGTATGATGGGGAACTGAGCAGAGTCCACCTATGCCAACTAGTTTTTTTTTATTATTAAATCCTCTTTAAGAAATAATAAGTAAAATAGGTTATAAAATAATTGCATTATTATATATATATATTTTAATATATATATATATATATAATTTATTTTCATTTTAGCAAAGTAATTAATTAAACAAACTTTAGCACACAAAAATTATTTCACATATATACAACAGTTTGAGATATTCTTTCGCAGCATTCTCTAAAAAAGAAAGAAAGAAAGAAAAAAAAAAAAAAACTTTAAATTTTACAATTACATTTGCATATTTTGTTACACAATTTATTTTCTTAACGAGTATAAATATCTGCAGAAAAATTATAACATGACATATATTTGAAATATTTACGGTAATTTGACATGAACGAGAATTCCATTACTATTTTTTTTTTTTTTAACTGTCATCCAACTTTATAATCTTATTAGAAATTATCTTTAAACTGACAAGCGGTTTCTCAAAATAATACGAATAAGAATAATATAATGATTTAACCAAATACAAAATTCAAAATTAAATAAATTGATTTATATATACCTTTAATATATAGAAATGATCTTTGAAGCATTTTCTGAATATTAATCCATTTTAATCTCATTAAATAATTATTTTTTTATTTTTTAACTTTATAAAATTTGAAATATAAAAGGTAATTAGTTATTAAAGGCTGTTTTCAAATTACTTAAAAACTTATTCTACATATATTGTTTTGAATAAACTAGGTGTGCGTATATATATATACATATATATGCCTAAATCTAACGGCTTACAACAAAAAATCTGCGCTAAGTTTGCTTTCTTATAAAGTTACTATAACCTACTACAATTTATGCCCATGCCCATTATTAAGTAACTATAAAAAATAAATAATAGGTTAAAAAACATATTTCTGTTTCAGATTGAAAAATAATGTAAAAAATGGCATCAAAAGAAGATATACTGCGTAAACGCTTTGTCCGGTTTTATTTTATACATCGGGAATTGAGTTTGTCTTACAGTCGTATTCACCATAAACCTCAACTCCCGGTTCAGTGCAAGAACTTGAAAAGCAACTTTCCAAAAAAATTTAGCACGCTGCTTCTGCCATCTTGTGTTAAAGATTTTATATAACTTTAATTGGTTATTTTCAGATAAAACATCTGAAAATAACAAAGCCGCTATATGGCAGAAGCAACGCTTCAAATTTTGCTGAAAACTTGCACCTTGACTTAACCCTTTAACGCGCGCTGTCCTCGCATCGAGGACGCAAAATTTAAGATCCAGCTGCAAAAATTCATCCCGGAAAATTTTTAGCAAAAATTCACGTTTATAACATATCAGAAAAGGCCAGTTTTTTAAACCTTAAAATTTAAAATTTCTTTTAGTTTAATTTATTTCATGAATTGCGGTGGCAGTATAATTTAAATGTTGCAAATTGTCTTGCGCCGCTAAGGGTTAATGCGCTTTTCAAGTTTTCGTGCTCAACTCTGAGTTGAAATTAATGGTAAATACAATCGTAAATGTATGTAGCATTTCAATGCAGTAGGTATGCCAAGAAGAAAATGTATGCAATTTTGAAACCTAGAAGAATGTAAAAAAAAAAAAAAACTGAGAAGTGGCCGAAAACCAGAAATTATGACAAAAAAAAAAAAAAGTAAATTTAATTTGAAGAGGCTTTTTCATACCAAGGACAATGTGAGGCAGAATGATGCTGCCAGAAAATTCAATTGCTCACGACAATACCTATGTAAGACTTTGAAATCAGTCCGTGTAAAAGCCTGTTAGAAAATAGAAAGTTCCATCCTATACAGAAAAACAAATGAAAGCTATGAATTTAAACTACCGTTCCTTGAGAACAAAATTTGGAGGAAAAATGTTTTGCATGATGAAAGATATTTCAGTATTTTTAACCGACTTCAAAAAGGAGGAGGTGCTCAATTCAGACCGTATGTATGTATTTATTTATTTATTTTTTTTCTTTTTGTTTGTTTGTTAGCTCATAACTTCTGATCAGATGCTCCGATTTTGATACTTTTTGATTTGTTGTAAAGGTTTTGGTATGAAATATGTTCCATTGTAATATCTTTACGATTAAAAGAAAATACAGGGTGTCCAAAAAAGTCAGTCTCGACTCTTTTAACTGCTGAACGTCTGCAGATATAGCCATAAAAGTGGTATGTAGGTATATTAAAGAGACCATGCGCTACAAAACTAAACCGCTTACAGCCCCATCTGGTCTAAGATAGTGGAGTTAGCGTTCCTATCTTGAAAACGGCTCAAGATAGGGAAAAAAAGTGAATCAGAAAGTGTTGCAGGATATCATCGATTTAGTACAAAAAGACAGTTTGTAGACATTAATGTTAAAAATAGAACGATTTAAACATGCATTTGTTTCTCCGCAATTTAATATTTTATGCACACTTGAACGACACTGCATACGTTGTAGCGTAGCGGGTGACATTTATGCTATGTAAAATTCAAAGTATGGTTATCGCAAGCACTTATATCAATTAATGTATAGACCTTTTAAACGACTTCATAAAGGGGGAGTTCTCAATTGAAACAATATTTTTTGTTGTTGTAGTTGAGATTTGTTAGCTTATAACTACGTCAGAAAAGTTTTAATTTTAATACTTTTTTTTTGTCTTAAACATCTTGACTTGAAATAGGTCTCATTATGATTTCATTAATATCTAAACAAATTACAGGGTATTCACAAAAGTCCGTTTTCACTCTAACTGCTGAACGGCTACCTCTACACTCATAAAGGTAATATGTAAGTATTGTAAAGTGGCCATGTGCTACAAGATGTGACCGCTTACAGTACAGCCTGGTGGAAAGATAGCGGAGTACGTGTTTCTATCTCGAAAACAGTACAAAGTATGAGAGGAAAGGTAAATCACGAAGTTGTACAGTATCATAGATTTAGTCACGAAAAAACACCTTGTAGACATAAATTTTAAAAACAGGATGTTTAAATGTGCATCTGTTTGTTCGCAGTTTTCTACACTGTAAACAAATAATAATAATAAAAAAAACTTTATTTCGATGTTGAAACTTCTGTCCGTCAGCTGCAACGCAAATTTTGATTTTTGTTTGAACATTATGCTGCACACATTCCAGCGTAGCGGGTGACACATATTCAATCTAAAGTTCAATACATGTCTAACCGAATTTTTGGTTATGAATACAGAGTATCCGAATTTTACATTTCTATAGCCTTTTTAATTTAATGTGTGGTCATTCAATAGATAGCTTTTCTCATATCCGATGAAGGCAAGAAAAGTGACACAACTTAAAAATACAGTATTTAAAAAAAAATCAATTTAAAGATAAGGCATTGACTAGAATAAAACTGACACAACTGTCTCTCGAGTGGATAATTCTTTAGATGGAGATGTAACATTTTTTGTTCACATTGGAGACTTTTCATATATTTTTCAGTGACATAAACTGGAAATTACCCATTTTTTAGTTGTGTCATTTTTCTTGTGGGTTGTGATTTGTGAAACCACCGTCGATCGTCTTCTGATGTTCTGCTACATGAATAAGTTTCACTGGAAAGAAAAAAAATCCTTTTGTAAAAAAATAGAACCGATTCCAAAACGCAACTACTATTCAAACAACTAAAAATAAAAGAAAATTGGCCAAAATGGAACTGTAAATTGCGCCTAAAAGTATAAAATACTTTCTTTCGCCAAACAACCTAAACACTACAATTAAACAAAACTTTGAAGTCGGCGCAAAATTAAATAAAAATTCCTCCCTTTATTCAATATAAAAATCAAGTTCTATTCGAAATCTTCATCTCACTTTAGCATTTGCAAAACACAGCCGAAAACTACAGTCGGTAACAAAAGTGTCCGAACACTAGCAAAAATTCCTACGTAAAAAAAGTGCACTTCACACGGTTTTGTTAAATAAATCCTTGTCGAATCCTGTTCTTAGTCAGTGTAAGACCATGTTTCGATAAGGATTTATTTAACAAAACCGTATGAAGTGTGCTTTTTTCACATAGTAATTTTTGCTAGTGTTCGGACACTTTTGTTACCGACTGTACTTTGATTCAAGTAAACAAATACGATTTCGTAAACTGCAAAAGTTGACAGACAATATATATTATACATCTTCGCGTGTATATTTTTGCATAACGTTTTGATCGCCAAATTTAAAGATAGTGATTAAAATTTTACCAAGTTTGCAAAGAAAACCTTAGTAATTCCGTAGAAACATAAACACCGAATTGAGAGGAATGTTCACTGTTCTATGTCGATGTTACTAATGGACCAACTGTATACAGTGATAAAATGATAAAGGAAACATGAAAATGGATCATTCGAGACAACAGCATTTGTAGCTACCGGTCTAAAAACAAACCTTTAAAAACGAATTAAATTTTATTTAATTTTGCGCCGACTTCAAAAGTTATGTTTAATTGTGATGTTTAGGTTGTTTAGCGAAGAAAATTATTTTATACTTTTAGGCGCAATTTACTGTTCCATTTTATGCCAATTTTCTTTTATTTTTAGTTTTTTGAATAGTAGTTGCGTTTTGGAGTCGGTTCTATTTTTTTTTTTTTACAAAAAGATTTTATCAAGTTACAGGTGTCTGTAAATAACATTTATTATACATCAGACAAAATGAGCACGCCTCTTAATGTAAAATATATATTTAAGAAGAAATGTGAAAAGAAAGTTATGTATTTAGCCGTATCTGAGGGAAAAAAAAAAAAAAAAAAAGTTTTCTCAGCTTCAGTTGCAGTTCAGTGGGTTATCAGTTAATCAAGAAGTATACCAAAATAAATGTCTTTAACCTTCCAGCGGACGCGCTGCTTATACGAACATGAAAAGTCGCGCGTATTTTTCACATACACTACTGTAAAATATGTATTTTAAAGTATCTGAATATTTTAATTATACTATAACCATTTGAAGATAAATAAGAACATTCAATTGGAACTTTTATTTATTAAAAAGAAAGACTGAAAGAATGAAACTGAAAGCACAAAACCAATATAAAGTAATCAAAGAAACATCGGAATTATTTAAAATTAAAATAAATAATACAGTTGATGTTTTGTCATTTTTAATAAAAAGTGTAAAGTTAAAAGATAATTAATTTTAAAAATATTTAAAATAATAATGTTTAAAACAAAAACAACAAAAAATCATTTTAAAAAGCGGGAAAAAAAATCAAATGTAACAGAACATTACATGAACGGTCGCGCGTATTTTTCAAATACAAACAGCAAATATACAGCTTCATATCATTGTCTCGAGGTTCAAAAGATAACTAAAAATACATCAATATATACTGAGTGAATAGCCAAAGATAAGTGTTCCAAATGGTCTCTGACTTTAAGATATACAACGAGATTCACCACTAGTGTATCTCTCAAATACGCGCGCCCGTTGGAAGGTTAAAAGACTTTCGTCATATTTATATCACACTGATAATAGTTTCGTATATTAATCTGACAAAGGTCATTACGCAAAAAAGACGCAAGTATTCCTCCAAACTCAAAATATTTCTTTTGTGCTTAAATGTAGAATATGAACTAACCTGACTCATTGTCGACTAATTATTATTATTATTATTATTGTTGTTGTGAATTGAGTGCTAAAATATATAAACATAACTGAAATACACAGAATTTTTAACTACTTAAAAAAGATTTCGAAAATGCCTTAAAGATATAGGCAGAAGTAGTGTTTAGAATACTTGTGCTATCATAGCATCAAAACTACGTACTGTCGCTGACAATGGACAATTTGCTGCTTGTCATTAAAACTTCTTGTATTCACATATATGTGAATAATTATTAAATATATTAGTTTTGAGATCATGCTGTTAAATACCATTTTCATTCACTATTAAATTTTGTGCAGATTTTTTGTTTTAAACAGTCATCTATCTATATATATATATCTGTACTGATAAGTATAAAGGATTTAAGTCCAAAAATGTCGATTTTGAGTTAAGTACATAGTCAGACTCAGAAAAAAAATCTCTATCGATTGGTATAAATTATTTAAATTCATGTCATTTGGTCTTTGAGAAAATCCCTTGGTAAAAAAAGATTCAAGCCAGAAATTTAGCATTAATCTTTGGTATAAAATATTTAATTCAAATTTCCCCTTTATTAAATGAAGATTGACAATCACTGAATGGTATAAAGTGTATAAACTAACGTAATCCCTTTTTCCTAATCGATTCTCCTCATTAGTTTTTAGTTAGTTTAACTTTATTTTTCGTCTCCTGAAAAATCAAGAATATGGACTTAAATCCTTTATACTTATCAGTACAGATATGTAAGTGTGTGTATTCATAATAATATTTCAACACGTGACCAAAATCGAGGATGGTAAAACTACATAACGATCAAAAGAATATCTGTTTATTTTCTGTATTACCCACATTTATAATGTGTGAATATTTATATTGAATTAAATAATCAACGTTATATATAATTTAATAAACAGATAAATGTGACTTCTTTAAACTAAACACTGACATTAAGTAGATTTATAAACTGCAACTAAATTACCTATTACATTTATTACGCCAACATATATTTCAAATAGAAATGGAGTAAATTTAATTAATATAAGTTAATTAATGAAAATTGCATTTGAAATATCAGTTTCTCTTTCTAAAATAGAACATTTAACCTAGTAATATGTTATTTTCTGATGTTTTCTAGAAACTTAACATTGGGAATTTTTTTTACGTGGCAAACTTGTAATTGATCTTCCTGAAATAAAAGTAATAGAATTAATGTCGTATTATATAGAAATGAGTATATGTGATGAGTTTTCCTTTTATTTCTGTGGAATGATACACCTATGCAATGCATAAATTTAATTCCATATGTTTTGATATTCAACGTACAGTCGGTAACAAAAGTATCCGAACACTAGCAAAAATTCCTATTTAAAGAAAGTGAAGTTAATACTGTTTTTTTAAATAAATCTTTGTCGAATCATGTTCTTAGTCTCTAAGAACATGATTCGACAAGGATTTATTTAACAAAACAGTATTAACTCTACTTTTTTTACATAGGAATTTTTGCTAGTGTTCGGATACTTTTGTTACCGACTGTATAGCATAAAAATTTTTGCATTTAGACTTTCTTACGCAGAAACATGTTTAGTTTACAAATAAATTATTAAATTAAAATATTGAAATATAAAAGTTACTATTGTATTAACCCTTTAACGTTTATTTGAAAATTGCTAAATGAATTTGAAAAAAGGCAAGACACATAGCTTACCATATAGTTAATGTAAAAAAAAAAAAAAAAAAAAAAAAAAAAAAAAACGGAATTTTATTTTTTTAAAACATGTGTATGTTGGCCTGCTTAAGTTCAAATAATGACTAATTTAATAAATAAATAACTTTTTATATAAACTTAGTAAATTGCAAAACCTCACAACAAATGTGTCAAGCCAAAATTATGTCTTGGTTTAATAAACAATCTAGGCACGACTGCATAATCAATGCAGTAAAGTAAACTTGGTCCAAATAAGATATTTAAAGTAACTGCTGTATATGACATTATTTGTTTATTGTTAACATATACATCAGACTTGTATGCTTGATCCGAGGTCCGCGTGTAAGCCTTCATAGACATAGCACCTGATAGGATTTAACAACAACACGAAGATTTGAAAGAACACCAGAGCGCGAGAATATAATCCACTCTTCACGGCCACAAGCGATTAGCGGAATGGTGACATAATTTGCATATGGCTTCTTCTGAAACATCTTATGTATTAACGGCCCTCTTCACTTACTGTCGGTGGAATCCCGAGCCAACGTTATTCTATGGAAAATTTTCTTTACAAATAACTTATTAACTAATACATATTTTTAAATTTTGTTTTCGCATTCAGAAAATTCTCAACTGTTAAATTGAGGCACTTTTTTAAAAATGCATTTTTTTTAACTTTTAATATTTTATTTTGAAATTGCAAAATGAAAAATTTCACATATTGAAAATTCATATTTTGCAGCTTCAAAAAAAAAAAAAAAAAAATAAAAATAATAATAATAATAAATAAATAAATAAATAAATAAATAAATAAATAAAATAAAATAAATAAATAAATAAATAAATGCTTTTTTAAAAAAGGTCCGTCAATTTAACTGTTGAGAATTTTCAGAATATGAAAACAAAATTTAAAAATATGTATTAGTTAATAAGTTATTTGTAAAGAAAATTTCCCATACAATAACATTAGCTTCGGCTTCCGGCAACAGTGAGTGAAGCGGGCCCTTAAAACACGAAGCTGTTTCTTTAAGACTAAAATAATTGCATTTGAGCCTGCGAAAAAATATTTTAGCCAATTCCAAACGAGCACATTCCTCTTATTAGACATTGGGCAATAGGGATTATCGACAAACTACGTACTTCGTGACAAATTAGTAAAAAGATGTTGAGGTTGGGTGGATTTAATATCACGATATTTTTATGCAATGGGAAGTTGGTGACTGTCTGGGATTTATTCTTCTAAGTGGCCCGGAAGCATGTCCTCACAATATTAATTCTCCGCCAGGAGGAAAGGATCGAGTAAAAGAGATTGTAGTTGAATGAGTATCAGTATATAATACCGAAAAATCTAATTTATTATTTCCTTTGGCGTTCAAGACGCTGTGTATTATTCCTTACTTTATCAAGCTAATTACTTTTTGAAAACTTTTACATAATTTATGACGTCATTAGGTTAACATATACTATAATATACAGTCGGTAACAAAAATGTCCGAACACTAGCAAAAATTCCTATGTACAAAAAGTACACTTCATACGATTTTGTGAAATAAATCCTTGTCGAATCGTGTTCTTACACCGACTAAGAATAGGATTCGACAAGGATTTATTTAACAAAACCGTATGAAGTGTACTTTTTTTACATAGGAATTTTTGCTAGTGTTCGGACACTTTTGTTACCGACTGTACCCTAAATTTATATATGTGTGCTGCCTTAAATTTTATTTTTGAGTTCCTCAACAACATTAATAATACTAATGAATTTCTGGATTAAATTCAAAAAATATATAGTCGACCAGCAAAAATGTTCTACTCTGTTCATTCTCAGGAAAAATGTAACACTTTTACATAAATAATCAACAGAAAATAAATTATGCGTTTGGTTAATTATAAAACTAGAACAAAATGAAACATGTCAAACATCAAGCTAATTACTTTTCAAAACTTTTTGGGGCTGCAGAGCATGTTTGATGTATTCATTTCAATTCTAATAAATATTCATTTTCCGATAGGCAAAGAAACTGAATTACCTTTTGAACGCTTTTCCATTTATCATATAATATAGATTTGTTTATTAACAACTTAATTTAATTACAATCAAGTGTGTCCGCAGAGTTCAACGCAGAAGAAAAAATAATAAAAATTGATTTTTGTTGACATCATTTACTTGTTGCTTTTATTTTAACAATGAATAATGTAATTTCATCGTGATGTAAGTCAGAGAAACAATAAATGAAGCGCAACTTTAACGAACATGTGTAAATTTTGTGTTAGAATAGGTCGAGCAAATTTAGAACTTCAGTTACCTAGATTTTATATAACATAGCATATTCAAACATTTTTTGTGTGCACTATATATTTGCATCAGAGCATAGGTACAATAATAATAACAGTAATAAAAATAATAATAATAATAATAATTTTTTTTTCTGTCTAAAGTTATCGTTAATTTAAGTTTAATTTGTACTTGTATTTAAGAATAATATAAATAAGATAACTGTAAAATGACTTGATTTCATTTCATTGATATATGGGTTATTTATTATTTAAATATATTATTACTATTATTATTATTATTGTTGTTGTTTGACTCCCATTTAGTTTTGAATCTCACAGTTTTGAATCTAATTTGGCGATTTATCGTAGAAGCCGTAAAAAAAAAAAAAAAAAAAAAAAAAAAAAAAGATTTTTATTAAAATTAGAAAATTGTTGGTTTTGCATTACAATAATCATGCACAAGAAAGGAATTTACATAAAAAAAAATATTTTAAGCGATATTTAATCTAAAAATAAGTCATCAAGAGCAGTTAGTTACAAGTTATATGATTAGTTTACTAGTATATTTTCTTTTGTTATATGTTAGAGAATTACTACCTTTAACGAATAAAAAATAACATGTTTCAAACCTGAAGTTTTATATATTGTTATGATATTTTATCAATGACTTCAAATATTATTTCATGAAATAAAATACATATCTCTACTTTGTTATTCTTTAAATATTCAATTTCATAAAGCTAAAATAATTGAGGTAACTTAAATATTTATTATTTAAAATATTTTTTAATTTAGTGGATGTAAAAAGAAATTTAATCAACATAAATGTTGCATGAATGTAATCCATTTGAAAAAAAGTACAAAAATACAACTTAATTTCCCAATATGTAAACTATAATAAGGCTTACTTTGTAAGTGTCCTAAATTGCAGTATGACTTAATTTCAGACATATCAGTATTGTTTAAATTTTCATCTCAATTCATTCATAGAATGACATACGAATATATTACACATTTGTGCTGTGTCTGAAATTTTGTGTTTTACGCACTTTAGTGTGCAAATTAGATTTATCGATACAATTACGTCTGAATTTCACATGCCCTATTTTGCAGTGTAACACCTTTAAACTTAGAACAGCTTTACAAACTGATTACTTTAATAATAATAATAATAATAATAGTAGTAATAATCATGAATTACTAATTTATATTCAAAACAAGTATCGTAAATCAGCAAAAAATCATGCTCTACTGTGTGTTTATTCTTATGAAAGATTTAAAACTTTTACATAAACTATCAACAAAAAATAAATAATAAACATTTGCGTTTGGTTAATTATTAATCTAGAACAAAATTTTACACGCCAAACATCAAGCTAATTACTTTTCCAAAACTTTTGGAACTGTAAAGCACGTTTAGTACATTCACTTCAGTTCTCATAAATTTTCATTTTCCTAAAGGAAAAGGAAATTCTTGAAAATATTGTTTCATTGCATTTCCATCTATTACATGTTATAGATTTGTTTATTAACAACTTTATTTAATTACAACCAAGAATATCGGCAAAGTTCACCAGAAAAATTAAAATAAATAAATGGAAATTGATATTTGCTGACACAGTTTGCTTGTTGTTATTTTTTAACCATGAATAATGCATTTTCATCACTGTGAAAGTCAGAGAAATATTAATTGACAGGCAGTATTAACAACAGTTTGCTTGTTGTTATTTTTTAACCATGAATAATGCATTTTCATCACTGTGAAAGTCAGAGAAATATTAATTGACAGGCAGTATTAACGAAATACAGTTCCCGCCGCTTATTAAAATCACATTCATTTTGAGCCAAAGTTATTTTATTAAGCGGCTGATTTTTATATCCGGCGAACGTTCCTGCCGTAAGGAAAAGGTATTACTTACCTGAATTTCGAAAGAAACTTCAAAAGGTAACGAATAATGGAATTAGTAAACAATATTAATTAATTTTTGGTAGTTAATTAACTAATTATTTCTTCGAAATAAGTAAATGCATTCTAAGTTCCCGGGCACTTTCGTTAGAGGAAAATCATCAATTACTTTACCAAAAGTTCACGCATTTCTTATAAATTTAAAATCTTTCTGTTTAAACCTCGTGAATGATAGTAATTTCAAAATAAGAACTAGAAATTGCCTTCTAATAATTAGAAAAAAATTCATTTCAAATCAAATTTCTATTTTATTACTGCGCTTTGAAGAATACGTTCCTTGAAATTGTTACAGAGATATGTTATGCGTGTTTCATATGTAACTGCGCTGCAAGTGTAAAATCTTCAACAATGAGCGATAAAGAAGGACTTGTTGTGCTTTAATTTCTTTTTCTATTTCCAAAAAAAAAAAAAAAAAAAAAAAATAATTTATTTTTTTACTTTATATATATATATATATATATATATATATATATGCATAAATGATATTTTTGGCTTCTGAGTCGATATTTTTGAGTTTATTAACCGGCGATGCTGATTTTATTAAGCGGCGGCTTTAACAGTTCTTTGTATTGATTTGATTCCGGTCCTGGCGATTTGATCAGATTAAGCGGCTGATTTTATTAACCAGTGATTTTATTAAGCGGCGGTTACTGTATATGTAAATTATTTGGTAGAATAAGTAAACCAAATTTAAAACTTCAGTTATCTGTTTTATGTAATCGGATGATGCATTTTTGAAGTATAAACGTGTTTTAGTCACACTGTATAACGTAAAGCTAGGAGAGATTGCGCACATAGGGAATCGGTACGAAGGAGTAAAATGGCCTCTCTGAAACTCCAGGTAGTTCTACAATATCGATAGCGGAGTGCCTACTAAAATGTGATTCTTCATTGTTTGAACAGTCTAAGATTAAACTTTGTTATTCTGTCTCGTTTTCAAAAATGTTTGCTTAAATTTTCAAAAAGCTTTCTAGGAATTTTTATAGAATGGTAGTATTACTAAATATTTTTTAATTAAACGATTTCTCATGGATTCGTTTATAAATTTTACTGGTGGAAGGTGATTGCATGAAAGTTGCATCGTTTATAACAATGACTGCAACGATTATAGACAATGACAGATTAGGTTAACAAACAAGAAACCATGCAAACTGAAAAGGAACTTTATTAATTTTAAGTTAAACATATTATCTAGTAACTAAACGTTACTTTTTTTTTTTAATCTAGACTTGCTTTTTTATCTGATTCTTTAATTTATTTTTTTTAAATACAAATTTTTAATCCTTTTTTTTTCTTTTTCTTTTTCATTTTTCATTTTTCATTTTTCATTTTTCATTTTCTGTTTTTTTTTTTTTTTTAATTGTTAAATTGAAATACCTACGTGTAATACAAACACATTTGTTTATAAACACCTTATACCAATGTCTTTTAAGTGCAATTATCATTGTTAACAATTTAATTGTAATTAAAATTAAGCGCAATCTCTCCTACCCTATAAGCAGAGATTGCGCAAAATAGATCTCTTGGTTTCATTACAGCTGTTTTTCTTTTATAGAAGCTCAAACTGACACCAGGCCACTTTAACCAACTTATCCCGAAATCGGAATAAACTAGCCCACGTCACCTGTTTGATATTCTTGAAGTATAAAAGTTAAAGAAATATTAAAAAATTGCATCAAATTTCAGTTGCTGTATCGTGCACAATATAACTTAAGGAAAATCCTGCGTACAACATTCTTTAATGAAGCTATAAAATTATAAAAAATGAGGGGGAAAAAGGTTTAAATAATAATAATAATAATAATAATAATAAAATCAATTTTAAGTTTTAAACAAAACTAATCCTTTTTATGGATATAACTGTAATAAAGTGAAACATAAAATTTCGTTTTTCCAGTAGTACCACATAATTTATATGCCGTGCGTTTGCACATGGTAACACACTGGACAAAAAAGTCCCCCAGAACTAACCAACAGATAGCGTTGTAAATCAAATATTTTTATACTGGTAAGGTAGTTCTGATTTTCAAAAGATACACGTCAAACCATGATATTTCAACCGTTCGTTACCAAGATAATAAAATTTTAGTGACTCTACTTTTGATATTTTCAAAACGATGGACAATGCTGAATTTCATGTATATTTTCAAGCATCTTTCTTCAATGGGCAAAAATACTATTGAAACAACAATAGCTTAAAAAATGTTATACGGAATCAAAAGTATTTTTGCCCATAAAAAACAATGTTTAATCAATATACAAAATTCAGCTTTGTCCATCATTTTGCAAATGTGAAAATCAGTCACTAAAACTTTAATATCTCGGTAATGAACGTCGAAATATCATGAAACTTTGACGTGTATCATTTGATGGTAAGTACTGACTTACCCTCATAGAAATATTTCGTTTGAAACTCTATCTGAGAGTTAGTCCCGGGACTTTTGAACCGTTGTGCTACTTCAAGCCATTTGTTCTTCTGGTTTACCGCTTTCAAATAATTTAAGACAGCAGAAACACAAATTGTCCATATCCTCCTCATTTTTGCTCACTACATGTTTCTCTCTTCCACACTGCAAAAAATAAACCTGTAAAAGTACAGGAAAAATCTGGCAGCTGGGGTGCCAGTATTTCTCCGTCAAATATACAGTTTAAAACCGCAAAATTGTATCACTGACATATATTTTACGCAGAAATCCTGTAAATCAAACAGGTTTTTTGTTAAAAGTACAGTTTTGTTTTGTATATTTGACGGAGAAATACTGGCACCTCAGTTCCCAGATTTTTCCTGTACTTTTAACAGATATTTTTTACAGTGTACGCTGTCATTTGGAGTTCCTGTCGCTTGGTTTTTCTAAAAAAGGTTTTTTTTTTTGTTGAAAATTTTCCTTCTTTTCTGTAGCAGAATTTCTTTCTTCTCATTTGCCTTCATTTGATCTTCCTGCAATGCTTCTTTGACTGATGTGTCAATCAATACTGCAGACGTTCTTTCTGGGTTCTGTTCTCAGAAAATGTATCATATCGTCTGGAGAAGAAAAATCCTTTCTATCAAGGCTTTTATTTGAGAATATGTTGATACCAAATGGACCTGGAAACAGTGGGGTGTACTGAGGGTGGGACAAAGGGGTCGGGCCACCTCGAGCCTCTGGTCATGAGGAGGCCACCGAAGAAACTTAACCGTTAAGTAAATGTATCTGGTGAAGTTGTTATGCCGTTATTTTAAACTGAAACATTCTTTGCAAATGACATTTTAAGACGTATATTCCTGTATAAAGATCCTTAACGTACAAATAGTTACAACACCAACATAAAAAAATCTTATTTATACAAACCCTGACTGAGGAGGCCAAATCAACCCTGCTGTCTTCTTAAATTCAGTTTCCAAATCAATCTTAAAATTTACTTCAACGTCTTTTTATAGTAATATATTCAAATGAAGAAGGAAAAGGGGACGGGGGGGGGGGGCTCAATATAGGAGGGACACTAATTAAGGGGTTTCAGGGAGACTTTCGCCTACGTCCTTGAGCGTTGTAGGTCCGCTACTGCTTGGGATAGGACTCGCTAAAATCGGTAGAAAACTTAAAGTGACTCTACAGAAAGTTCTGATGAGAAATCTAGGTTAATTCGATCTATGATATATGGTGGCAGAAAATAGGAATTTTTAAAAATACTAGTGATTCTGTACAGCATAGCAGCTGACTGAATGTGGGGAAACGGTAAACAACGTTATAACATTATTATTTTTTTTAAACTGACTCGAATAAAATGATCTAATTACACAGTTATCAAATTTCAACCTCCCTCCTCCCAGGAGCTAAATTCTTTTATTTATTCTTTTTTTTTTCCCCGAATAAACTGATTTTGGAGACCTCTCTCGTTATAGTTAGCATTTGGTTATGTTACAGGGTATTTTGGGTAGCTGAGTTAATGTGTCCAAAGTAAAACGGCCAATTAACTCCATAACTCTATTTTTAATTTTAAATGGAATCATACTGAAAGCATTTTTGAGTCTCAGACCGTCGCCTGTTGCTCATAGTGTAGCATTAGTGCTACGTAAAATCCACTCAGTCAACCTCATCCCTCTTCAATGACGTTGATACGAGAGAAATAATACAATCCGACACATATTTGCTAGAGTGACACGCCATCTGACGAAAAAAAAAAATATTTTTTTCGACTGGGCCAACCTGCCACTAATGGGTAACTATCCTCGATCTACCCTATTATATGGTGTCTGTTACATGAATCTAATAAATCAGCAGACAATTTGCACAAATAAACATACTTTTTAGGTAAATGCATTATTTAGCTTGTTTGCGGTACTTACGTTTAATTTATACTTTTTACCCAAGAAAAATCCTTATAAATTAAATACATTAATAATTATAATAATGAATTCTATGCTTATATTTAAAATAAGTATCATCACTCGCCAAAAATCTATGTTCTATTCTATTCTATTTATTATTTTGAAAAAAAAGTAACATTTTTACATAAATAATCAAAAAAAAAAAAAAAACAATCATAAACATTTGTGTTTGGTTAATTAATAAACTAGAACAAAACATAACATATCAAACATCAAACTAATTACTTTTTTAAAACTTATGTTATTGTAGAATATGTTTGGTATATTCATTTCATTCTTCAAAAATATTCAATTTCTAAAATGACAAGGAAATTCCTGAGAATATCGTTTACAGGCATTTCCATCTAATACACGATATTAACTTGTTTATTAGCAACTTCATTTAATTACAATAAAGAGTGTCATCAGAAATGACTACAGAAAAATTTAAAAGAGAAAAATTGCTTTATGCTGACACTTTTTGCTTGTTGCTTTTCTTTTGATCGTGAATAATTTATTTTCATTATTATATAAACCACGTAAGTAATGAGTGAAATGTAATGTTAACTAAATATACGTAAGTTATCTGTAAGAATAGGTTAAGCAAATCTAGAGCTTCGATTATCTAAGATTAAAGTTATATATATATATACATTAATTTGAATTTGAGCGTAGAAGGCTCAAGACTGAAAAAAATATTTTACAAATAAATAAATAAATAAATAAAAATAATTCAATCAGATGTACTTTATTGAAATTCATATAGTGAAGAAATAAAAGTGGTTTTCGCATTCTAAAAATAAATAAATATTATTACTTACAAACTTTGAATAAACACCATAAAATGCAATAAACTCGCAACAATTGTTTCGGGTCGAAAAAACACATGACCCTTCATCAGGCGAATAAAGTAAGCACGAGTGCTGCAGTCAAAGCGGCAACGCACAAAATCGTTTAAGATGAAAAGAAAAACTTTATAAAGTAGAAAGTAAATATACACTGATGGAAAAAAAAATCCCAACACCAAGAAAATATTATTGTACAGCAATGAAATTTCAGCAATACATTTGTCTAGGTAACATATTTAATTGATTAAAGTTTCAAGATCACAGGTAGAGCCATTGGCGAGAAGAGCCATTTCAAATGTGAAATGTTGGTACATTAGTAACCGGTGTAACCACCAGAATTTTGAATGCAAGCATGCAAACGTGCATGCATTGTGTCGTACAGGTGTCGGATATCAGTTTGTGGGATGGAGTTCCATGCCTGTTGCACTTGGGCAGTCAATGCAGGGACGGTTAATGCTGGTTGTGGATGACGCTGGAGTTGTCGTCCAATGATGTCCCATACGTGCTCGATTGGAGAAAGATCTGGTGATCTAGCAGGCCAAGGCAACATGTCGACACTCTATAGAGCATGTTGGGTTACAACAGCGGTATGAGGGCGAGCGTTATCCTGTTGGAAAACACCCCTTGAATGCTGTTCATGAATGGCAGCACAACAGGTTGTATCACTAGACTGACGTACAAATTTGCAGTCAGGGTGCGTGGGATAACCACGAGAGTGCTCCTGCTGTCATACGAAATTTCTCCCCAAACCATAACTCCAGGAGTAGGCCCTGTGTGTCTAGGCCGCAGACAGGTCGCTAGCAGGCGTTCACCTGGCCTCCTTCTAACCAACACACGGCTATCACTGCGACCAACGCAGAACCGGCTTTCATCAGAAAACACAACAGATCTCCACTCCGTCCTCCTGTGAGCTCTACCCTAACAGCACAAAATGTTCCAGAAACGTAACAATCATATGACATTGAAACATTACAAACATTTCCGAAACGTTTAAAAACGTCCAGACTGCTTTCCGATTAGTTTCAAAAATGTAGAAATGTCCGCGATCGTAACAAAAAATCAGATACGTAACAGAAACGTTACAATCACTTAACAGATAAAAAATAAAAAAGGGCGAATGTTTCAGAAAGGTATCAGAGAGCATACTAAAACGTGTTACCTTTTTGAAAGATTGTAAGCTTTTTGCAACATAACTGAAACATTCTGTGCTGTATGGGTAGCTTGACACCACTCACGTCGCAAACGGCAGTGGTTTGGAGTCAGTGGAATGCACGCTACAGGGTGTCTGGCTCGGAGCTGTCCTTGAAGTAACCGATTTGTAACAGTTCGTTGTGTCACTGTGGTTCGAACTGCAGCTCGAAATTCAGCTGCAGACGCAGTACGATTAGCCACAGCCATACGCCGAACACGGCGGTTTTCCCTTTCAGTAGTGCCACGTGGCCGCTCGGAACCCGGTCTTCTTGAGGCAGTACCTTCCCTTGACCACTGCTGCCAACACTCATGCACAGTGGATACATTCCTGCCAAGACTTTCTGCAATATCGCGGAAAGAAAACCCACCTTCTCGTAGCCCTACTACACGACCTCGTTCAAATTCAGTGAGCTGTTGATAATGGCTTCTTCGTCTTCTTAGAGGCATCCTTGACTAACATTAACCCACTACGTCAAATCTCAACTGTAAACAAAGATCACGAACCTTACAGCGCTTATTTAAAGCAAACCTCATTTGCATGTTCATAGTGTCGCTACTAGCGCCACACTTATGCGCGTAGCTCGAAATTTGAATCGACGTCATCTTTCAGATGTATAAACACGCCTACCAAATTTCGTTTATCTAGCACACCTCCTTCCTGGTGTTGGGATTTTTTTTCCATCAGTGTAGTTACTGGTGTGAGTAGAATTGTACAAGAAAACAAGAAAATAAATAAATGAGTGAGATTAAACATATTGCAATCTAAGGATATCAAAATTTAAACAAAGATCTAAGTTACGTGAGTAATTTCAAAGCATCAGAGAAGAATGGAGTGGAAGAAATATCATTAACAAGATTTTTCAAATTTTTAAATATGTAAAATGCTTCATGAATATCCAAATGGGAGGAACACACAGGAGATGAAATTATGTTAGTTTTGGAAAAATCAAAACGATGACCTTGAGACCAGCAGTGGGAAGCAATAGAAGATTTGGTAATCTCTTCATCACGAACATTCTGATGGTGCTCATTTATTCTGTATTTCAAACGCCTCCTAGTATGACCAATATAACCTAAGTTACAGGACGAACACGGAATAAATAAATTCCAGAACGGTTTTCGGTGGGAATGGGATCCTTAAGAGAAGATAATTTTATTTTATTGACGGGTTTGTAAATAACTTTGAAACCAAACGGTGAAAGAATTTTAGAGATTTTAAAAGAGAGTGAAGAATAAAAAGGTAAAACAACTGGGATGAGACTGTGATCGTTTAATTTTGGAGCAGAACGTTTAGGATTCTTAAATTTATATAGAGCTTTATCGATGATCGATGGGTTATAGCCACGAGAGAGAGCAAGAGATTTTAAATAATTAATTTCTTTTGAAAGATTAGACGGATCAGAACAAATGTGTAAGGCACAATAAACATAAGTGTAAAAAGCAGACATTTTTTGTTGAGGGGCGTGGTTAGAGAGAGCATGCGGCGGCAAAGAGACTGAGAATGGTTTTCTAAAAACAGTAGTTCAGAAACAATCCTTTTCTTTATTCACAAGAATGTCAAGGAAAGGCAAAGAGCAATCCTGTTGAACCTCAAAAGTGAATTGAATGCATGGGTCAATCGAATTGACCAAAGAAAGTAAATTGGACAAATCGACATCAGGGGAGACAAGGACGAAAGTGTCATCCACATACCTAAACCAGAGAGGAAATTTATATACACCGAAGAGTTTTTCTTCAAATAGTGCATATATATGTCGCAAAGTAAAGGAGAGAGAGGACTACCCATGGCCATACCATCATTTTGGGAATAATAAGTACCATTAAAAATGAAGGCATTTTGCCTGATACACAAATGAACTGAATTTACAAGCTCCTCAATTTCAATAGAAGAATAATGGAATCCACGTAGTCTTCTCTTTAAACAAACCAGAGCACCTTGAACCGGAACATTTGTAAAAAGTGATTTGACATCTAAAGAAATCATAGTATAGTTAGACGGAGAGATGCATTTAAGTTTGTCCACAAAATCATTCGAGTTTTTTACAGTATGAAGATTAGTAGTAGTTAGATGAGAAAGAGAGTTTGAAAGAAATCGAGCAAGATTATAAGAAGCCGTACCAATATTAGACACAATAGGCCGAAAGCAGACAGTGGGTTTATGAACTTTCGGAAGTGCATAAAAACGAGCACAATTAGCAGCCGAAGGAATTACCATGCGTTTGGTATAATCATTAAGAATAACGGAATTTTTAACGTGGTATTTGACGTGATCAAGAAGTTTCGAATTGGGACCTGAAGTAAGCAAGGATTCAACATGGGAAATATAATCCGATTTGTTGAGTAGAACAGTTTGTCCCCCTTTATCAGCTCTTGTGACAATTAAATCGGGGGCGAAGTTTAATTCAGAGAGGGCGGATTTTTGAGAAGGAGTAAGATTAGACTTTTGTGGATGATTATTAGTGGAAATAATGTTAGATAAAATGAAACGAAGAGATTCTAACTGGCCTGGAGAAATTTTACTATTTTTAAAAGAATTTTCAATGGGAGCGATCAAATCCGGAATGGAAGGTCTCGATGTACGCGCAAAATTCAGACCCAAACTGAGCACGTCACGTTGAGTATTAGTCAGAACGTGCGAAGAGAGATTAACAGCAGTATTCTGAGCAAGAGGAGAAACGGGAGAAGTAAAGGAATTACTTTTAAGAAGATAATTAAATTTCTTATTTAAGTTAGTTTGATGCCTAGAAGACTGAAACGCAACGTATGCGAAATTTCTTTTTTCAAAAGAAAAGAAATCATGAACAGAATTGCTAAGAGACAGATGTAAAGTATATAATTCAGACTCAATAGACGAGAGAGACTGTCGTATATCCTGAATAATAGCCCTAAGAATGACAAACTTACTCCTATTTAAAGCATTTTCAATGCGAAGAGAAGCAGGAAGATTGTACTTAATGTCTAAAGCTCGGATTTAATGTCTGCGGTACTTAATGTCTGCGTGCTCGGATAATTCCTAAGTTCATAGACATTAAGTACAATCTTCCTGCTTCTCTTCGCATTAAAAATGCTTTAAATAGGAGTAAGTTTGCCATTCTTAGGGCTATTATTCAGGATATACGACAGTGTGTCTCGTCTATTGAGTCTGAATTATATACTTTACACCTGTCTCTTAGCAATTCTGTTCATGATTTCTTTTCTTTTGAAAAAAGAAATTCCGCATACGTTGCGTTTCAGTCTTCTAGTCATCAAACTAACTAAAATAAGAAATTTAATTATCTTCTTAAAAGTAATTCCTTTACTTCTCCCGTTTCTCCTCTTTCTCAGAATACTGTTGTTAACCTCTCTTCGCACGTTCTGACTAATACTCAACGTGACGTGCTCAGTTTGGGTCTGAATTTTGCGCGTACTTCGAGACCCTCCATTCCGGATTTGATCGCTCCCATTGAAAATTCTTTTAAAAACAGTAAAAATTTCTCCAGGCCAGTTAGAATATCTTCGTTTCATTTTATCTAACATTATTTCCACTAATAATCATCCACAAAAGTCTAACCTTACTCCTTCTCAAAAATCCATCCTCTCTGAATTAAACTCCGCCCCCGATTTAATTGTCACAAGAGCTGATAAAGGGGGACAAACTGTTCTACTCAACAAATCGGATTATATTTCCCATGTTGAGTCCTTGCTTTCTTCAGGTCCCTATTCGAAACTTAAAAAAGATCCTTCTGATGATCATCTTGATCAAGTCAAATACCACGTTAAAAATTCCGTTATTCCTAATGATTATACCAAACGCATGGTAATTCCTTCGGCTGCAAATTGTGCTCGTTTTTATTCACTTCCGAAAGTTCATAAACCCACTGTCTGCTTTCGGCCTATTGTGTCTAATATTGGTATGGCTTCTTATAATCTTGCTCGATTTCTTTCAAACTCTCTTTCTCATCTAACTACTACTAATCTTCATACTGTAAAAAACTCGTATGATTTTGTGGACAAACTTAAATGCATCTCTCCGTCTAACTATACTATGATTTCTTTAGATGTCAAATCACTTTTTACAAATGTTCCGGTTCAAGGTGCTCTGGTTTGTTTAGAGAGAAGACTACGTGGATTCCATTATTCTTCTATTGAAATTGAGGAGCTTGTAAATTCAGTTCATTTGCGTATCAGGCAAAATGCCTTCATTTTTAATGGTACTTATTATTCCCAAAATGATGGTATGGCCATGGATAGTCCTCTCTCTCCTTTACTTTGCGACATTTATATGCACTATTTTGAAGAAAAACTCTTCGGTGTATATAAATTTCCTCACTGGTTTAGGTATGTGGATGACACTTTCGTCCTTGTCTCCCCTGATGTCGATTGGTCCAATTTACTTTCTTTGGTCAATTCGATTGACCCATGCATTCAATTCACTTTTGAGGTTGAACAGGATTGCTCTTTGCCTTTCCTTGACGTTCTTGTGAATAAAGAAAAGGATTGTTTCTCAACTACTGTTTTTAGAAAACCATTCTCAGTCTCTTTGCCGCCGCATGCTCTCTCTAACCACGCCCCTCAACAAAAAATGTCTGCTTTTTACACTTATGTTTATTCGTGCCTTACACATTTGTTCTGATCCGTGTAATCTTTCGAAAGAAATTAATTATTTAAAATCTCTTGCTCTCTCTCGTGGCTATAACCCATCTGTCATCGATAAAGCTCTATATAAATTTAAGAATCCTAAACGTTCTGCTCCCAAAATAAACGATCACAGTCTCATCCCAGTTGTTTTACCTTTTTATTCTTCACTCTCTTTTAAAATCTCTAAAATTCTTTCACCGTTTGGTTTCAAAGTTATTTACAAACCCGTCAATAAAATTAAATTATCTTCTTTTAAGGATCCCATTCCCACCGAAAACCGTTCTGGAATTTATTTAATTCCGTGTTCGTCCTGCAACTTAGGTTATATTGGTCAAACTAGGAGGCGTTTGAAATACAGAATAAATGAGCACTGTCGGAATGTTCGTAATGAAGAGATTATCAAATCTTCTATTGCTTCCCACTGCTGGTCTCAAGGTCATCGTTTTGATTTTTCCAAAACTAACATAATTTCATATCCTGTCTGTTCCTCCCATTTGGATATTCATGAAGCATTTTACATATTTAAAAATTCGAAAAATCTTGTTAATGATATTTCTTCCACTCCATTCTTCTCTGATGCTTGGAAATTACTCACGTAACTTAGATCTTCGTTTAAATTTTGATATCCTTATTTTGTAATATGTTTAATCTCACTCATTTATTTATTTTCTTGTTTTCTTGTACAATTCTACTCACACCAGTAGCTATATTTACTTTCTACTTTATAAAGTTTTTCTTTTCATGTTAAACGATTTTGTGCGTTGCTGCTTTGACTGCAGCACTCGTGCTTACTTTATTCGCCTGATGAAGGGTCGTGTGTTTTTTCGACTCGAAACAATTGTTGCGAGTTTATTGCATTTTATGGTGTTTATTCAAAGTTTGTAAGTAATAATTTTTTCAACGCCAGTTTGTGGTGCTTTTTTATTAAATAAATAAATAAATAAAATTAATAACAAACACTGTGAATTCTATAAAAGCAAAGAACGTATTCATTGGGCTAAATAATTATGCACGAACTTTACATTATGCGAAATCGTAACAGTACTCAACGCATATTTAGGGTTTTTGTTCCCCCTTGATAAATGAGATTCATTATTTTTATCCGAAACAAATGTTGTATATTTTTTAAATTCAGTTCTTCCTTTTTCATTACTTATTCCCCTCCGCCAATTGCGGAGATTGTTTCAAAAACTAGTAGACGTAAGGCATTGCGTTCAAGCCCAGGTCACGCTCATCAGGTGCTGGCCGTTCGTAGTTTTTCATAGTTTTCTCCGAAACTCACGTGATTATAAATAGGGCCCTTTAGAAAGACGAAAGATATATCCAGAGCTACATTTTATATCTAGGCAATCGGACTTCGTCCTCTACCGCACATATTATTCGTCATCGTCCAACATCATTGCAGAATGATTAACGCTATGCCTCTGAATAACCAAGCACCAGATTCAAATCTCGACTTAAGCATGGATAATCGTAATACGATTATGTAATCTCGTGATATTCATAAAATCTGGTGATATGATCTGAATTATGATATTCGTAATGCAGAGTTGCCAACTTTTATAATTTATTCTGGAGCATTGTTAGCCCTGCCCTTTTCTCACACCGGAAAATTTAAAGAATGATTTTTCCCTTATTTAACCGTTGTCACATATTAAAGAAAAATATCCTATAAAATTTCTGGTGCGAAATTAAGCGGGGCTAAAATTGCTCCGGAATAAATTATAAAAGTTGGCAACTCTGGTAATGTGATTCCACTTTAAGCTGTATGTCTTGGTTTGGTGAGCCTCAATGCGCAAAAAAGAGCTTTGAAAAGGCATTCCTAATCTCAATCCCTTCTTAATATTCATTGATAATAAAACAAGGACAACTAACGCATATAGTTGCCAACTTTTGCACATTTTTACTAACGTTGTTTTCGTAGAGAAATTTTCATTTTATTTAAACATTAAAATTCTTTAAATAGGTACAACAAGGAGTTTTTTAAATAACTGTGTTCAAAATGCGTAAAAGTTGACAACAATGCTAACGTGCAATTACCGAGTGCTGCGGGTCTTCTGAAGTAACTAGTACCACTCTTTTTTATGCAGGAAAATTTAGTAGAGTTTTTAGACAAGCAAATAAATGAAAAACTACTCTTAAAAGAAAATGGTTGGGAAAAAAATCTATAAGTGTGCTTTTACGTATACGTAAGATTTATTTATTTTTCTATGTATATAACAGGAAAATATCGGATTCGTGAAAATTTTTTTGTCATCCGATTTTTAATGAATTTATATGTTTTTGGTGTAATACGATTTGACAATTTTTAGAAAATGTGTATAAATGTAGTCTATGTGAATCAAAAATTTTATGCAAGCTGTATCTGACGAACCAATGAACGAAATTCAACTAAACTTAATATTTGGTTGGACTTTGATTTAAACTTGTTCTGATTATATTTGGAGAGCAATCGCTTACCAGGTGGCATTGTCATCGCATTTTCTCATAATTTTTATCATGGCAGTATAGAACCAAATTTCATATCAGTAATAATGTAAATTCATGCAGTTCATAATGTAAATTATTTTTAACGAATGATTACAAAATTGATAAGAATTATTCCTTATATGTAGTAATGATAAACAAGAACAAAATTGTATGTACAAGAGAATCGCTTTCTCCACCCCTGGGGGAGGGGAGGAAGGTTGTAAATTTTCAATATGGATATATTTCAAAAGAATGATACCATTAAAATGAATAGTTGAACCATAGATTTGCGACAATTTAAAACGAATTTATTGTTTTTTTAGTAATGAAAATTTAACATCTCACTGAGAAAAAATTCTGTAACTGACATCTAGAATCTAAATTGTGGCTTTAGAAAAAGTAGTTCCATCTTTTTCTTATAAATTCCAATCCTCTTTGAAAGCAAGTTCTACAAACTAATGTTAGAATTCTAGAGCGTTTGCCTATATTCTCGAGAGCAAAGTTATTTAAAAATCTCTGCAAATAAATGAGAATACAAGAGGCGGGTTTCAGCAACTGTAATCTTGTTGAAATTTTATTTTACCGACTGAGTAAAAATAATGCCTAGACCGGGAGTCGAACCCCGGATCTTTGGCTTACAAGGTCAAGGCTCTACCAGTTGAGCTATCCAGGCTGAGAACCGGTCGGCATTACTCACTCAGACAACCTTTAGGCAGAAACATCTGGTCTATCATGTAGATAGCCAAACACCATTGTTTAATGGTGTTTTCCATTACCTGTGGCTTATTTCTGTCGTGCTATCTACATGATAGACCAGATGTTTCTGCCTAAAGGTTGTCTGAGTAAGTAATTCCGACCGGTTGTCGGCCTGGATAGCTCAATTGGTAGAGCCTTGACCTTGTAAGTCAAAGATCCGGGGTTCGACTCCCGGTCCAGGCATTATTTTCACTCAGTCGGAAAAATAAAATTTCAATAAATATGTTTTTCTTCCAATCAGTTGATTGTGTGATTTTAATAATAATAATATTAATTAAAAAAAAAGAAAGAAAGAAAAAGTATAATATTGTTTTATTACCCGATTCTAGAAAATCAAGCGAGAATTTCTCGCAATACGGAAGATTCAGAATGTTCGGAATATTGTTTCACTATCTGGAAATGTGTAGACTAGAAATTCTCGATCATTCCTTCTATTCAGTTTATTGGCGTGCCTTATGCGCATAGCTCGGAAATCTATATTTCTAGTTAAGGAATTTAGAAAATGACCACTTATTCATTGGAGATGAAGACGGTATACATTTTATTTCTCAGTGTTCCTCAGATCTCGGCACAAAATTCTAAAATTCACTTCTTTGAACTGTACTTCTGTGCGATGAAAATTATCTCCCTACATCATGAAAAATAATTCTTATAATTTGTGCTGGGTTTATTTCTATAGGAAAATATAGAAGAATGTCTCATGTTGGTTAACCATTAAACCATTTTTAAAACATATCTAAAGTATATATTTTCAAAAGTAAATAAAATTAGAATTTTAAGTTTCTTGAAAATCTCACATTGCATTTATATATAAGATGTTATAATTTTTGTTTGCGATATATGTAATATATAAAGCAGTTAAGAAAAAAAAATATTATAACAAAATATTTTATGATTTAATTTTCTTTAAAACTACTTCATTTAAAATATATAACCTCTAACATTTAATTAAGTAGGATATATAGAAAACATTCAGATTACCTCTCGTGAAATGAAATAAAATTGCCGAGTGCAAAAATATAAATATAGAATTTCAAAAGGTTTGACATTTAACTTATAAGAAATACCATTTGCTTAATGCGATTTGTTTTATGATAAGTAGCTAGGGAAAAAGCCTAGAGTAATAAATAAGAAATAAATTATGCTTTTAATAATCATTTAAAATTTAAGTTATTTCCAAATATCATGACATTTAAATCAGAGTATACTTAATTTACATAAAATTTAAAACTGAGTGACGATTTTTAGGGATTTTTAAATATTGATCAGTATTTAATTTATACTTTTATTTTAATCTAAAGTTTTGCTTGGTATATATTACATATAAAAACCAAATCCTGGCATATATTACGTAGAATATACTGTCTTGTATAAAATAAATCATTTTTGTCAATTTCTCATCTTTTTACAAACTTTAATTTAAGCTTTATTTTGTATTTTGTATTTTTTTATTTTTTTATTTTTAATCACAATTTTATTTGATCATATTAATCTATTATTATTATTTTTAATTTCTTTTAAAGTTAAGTCATTCCATAGTGTAAAATAATATAATGAACACTAATATAAAAAATCTGGAGGGGTTCTACTCGTCTTTTCGAATCTGGCCTTTATAATTTATAGATTTTGTGCATTTTTACTTTCACTCCAGATACTTTGTTTTCCATCCATAAAGGAAAACACTTTAGGATTTGGCACGAAACAGTTGTGGTGTGTTTTGTGTATGATATTTGCCCTAAACTTATTAAGATATATATTTAGTGCAATTAAGTACACAGACTGACAAAAATGAAGTTGACAGAAATTGGTTTGATGGTTTCAGCTGATCTTTATGTTTTTTCATATGCTGAAACCGGAAATGCAGCCCATTTTTCTCTATCACGTATAGATTTTTGTCAATACAAGGTTGTTTACCGACGCGATTTCATACATATACCATCATAACGATCGGTTGGTTGGTTGGTATGGTTTTAAGTCGCACTAGTGCTTCACAATTACAACAATAGGAATCTATTATTAATTAATCATGGAAACATACTATAAAACTTACTATATAATTGTATTGGTGTAAGAGTAATGGCAGAAATTGTATAGACCGACACCCTGTATTGACAAAAATCTGTACGTGATAGAGAAAAACTGGCTTCATTTTCGGTTTCAGCACACCAGAAAAACATAAATATCAGCAAAAATTATAAAATCAAAATTTTACATGTCGACCTGTGTTATATGATTAGATTAGTATATCTGAGTTAAAAAAAAAAATCTTAAAAAAAAATATAAATAAAATAAAGATTATATTTAACAAAGAAAACTCACAGATAAGTCGTAGAACAGAAATTTAACTGATACTTAATTGAATAAATGTTAAAATAGAGTGCAAGCTAAAAATTTCTTACATATATTAAACTTTAATAGAAAACCAAGTATTTGGCCTACGGGGATGCGATTTTTATTACAATGCTTCTTACAATGAAAAGTTTTGTTTAAGCAAATAAAAATACTTAGTTCTAAATTTTATTCATAGATGACGCTGTACTTTAAACAGCAAGAACAGCAACAAGAACACAATGTAAGACATTAAATAGCATTTATATATATCTTTGTATATATATTTCTTTTGTGCGTGTGTATGTCACTGAACTCCTCCTAAACGGCTGGACCGAGTTTAATGAAATTTTTTGTGTGTCTTCAGGTGGATTCGAGAATGGTTTAGATTTACAATTCAGTCCAATTTAAATTGTTTATTTAATTAATTTATCACTTTTAAATTGTTGTTGATTTTGGAATGTTTCACATTGGATCCGGCAGACTGCGCTACGATCGTAGTATCGAATATTCAATAATACGCAAGCGAAGTGATGACGTCACTGGCCGTCCGTGGATGCAAGAAAAATATTTCCTATGTTAATCCCCATTGGATTTTAAATTAATAAAAATCGAGGAAAATTATTTCCCGATTTTAATCCCCATATTTGGTTATAGATATGTATTAGTTATCATGTGCATGCGTTAGATTGAGTTGTTTTTGCTGTAAAATTGATAAAATTTGAATTTTTAATCTCAAAACTCTGTCATCCTTGGCGGAAAAAAAAATATCGCCATATCATCAGGCGAACATATTTAATTTCTTTCAAAAATAATGGTTATTTCAACAACTTATATTAAGAGAGTAATGAATAATATGAAACAATTTCGTACAATACATATTACGAAAATATACATCTGGCATGTATATTTTCGTGTTACGTTTTTGATAGCCAAATACAAAAAACGCCAAGGAAGACAGAGTTTTGAAATTTAAAATTAAAATTTTGTCAATTTGAGAGCAAAATAACTCAATCTAACACATGCATACGATAACTAATACATATCTATACCCAAATACGGGGATTAAAATCGAGAAATAATTTTCCTCGATTTTTAATAATTTTTTATAAAAAATCCAATGGGAGATTAACATAGGAAATCTTTTTCTTGCATCCACTGACGGTCAGTGACGTCACACTTTGCTTGCGTATATTCTATTGTAATTCCAGTTTGTCCCGACAGTTGGTGCTGCGATCAAATTCGGGAAAATATTTTGTAACTTCGTGTTATTATTGTTATACAAAAAATTGTGTCCTAATTGAAATATTACATCAAGATGTAATTAGTGTTTGGAGAGTTTTGAAGTGTGCATAAAAAACTATACATTTTGCAAATTTAGTGCGGAATTGGAGTGAGTATTTTATATAATTTTCTATCAAATTTACACGCGCGTTGATTAACAACCACCCTAACCTACAAAGTTATTTGTGTAGCTAATTTATTATATTTTATTTATTTATTTTTTGAATGGAACACCTTTAGTATCGGATCCCTTTGGCAAAATTTGAAATTTGGCACCAAAGTAGCTCGGACGCTTCTCGCCAAGATCTTTAGTTCCACAATTGAGATAGCCATTTCAATTCATCGCAAAAATGGCTTAAAATATTTAAAGTCACCAATGGGGGCCCAATTTGTGGCTTACATTTAGAAAATCCGTGCTTTTCTCACGGCCAATTATATGTTGCGTGTTCCAGGGTTGGAAAACCTTCGAATTTGTTTGTGTATACTCCTCAAGGATTAACCAAAAATATTTTACATCCAATGGCATTACGATAAATTAAGTTTTTGTAGATTAAAAAAATATACCTGTTATAAAATAAATTGAGTTTCAACTTTTTCACCTTTAATTAAAACGAGTTTAAGTTTTTATTTAATACGAACTCTACATTTCACTTCGCTCATACTATACACATACTCACATGCATCGATTAATTGAATTGTGATAAATGCACATGTAATGATGTTAGATATTGTAATAACTTTTTGATAAAAATTTTCATCAAATCGGTCCAGATTGTTACAGCTTATTCAAAAAAGACGGAATTTTCGTGGGAATTTCGTTGCCATCAGAGATTCTCTCATAAATTGAAATATTTGCCGTATGAATTAAAATTTTGTGCTGTTCGACATTCAGCGGAGGTTTTAAATAACAAGTAGCAAGTAGAAAGTACCAAGTAGCAAGTAGCGATAATTTGGGTAATTATGTCTTTTGCGTTATAATCGGAATTCACAGTCACCGTTCACAGCGCTCCATACCTGTTTCACTTATATACCACATCCTTACACACTTACAATAAGTTAGTTTTTTTTTTTTTCTAGCAAAATATTCTCTATAAATAATTTATATGACAAAACAACGTTTTTCGGGTCAGCTAGTATATATATATTTAATGAAAGTCATTACAATATTTCAATATGCGCTCTTTATAGCTTGAATTACATCCAAACGGTGATCCGATCCTACCCAAATGTTTACTAGAATTTATTGCGGGAGAGACTGCTTTGCTTAGATTACTCCCCGTATAGCCACTGATATCCATTAGACACCTAAATTACATCCAATGATCCATAAAAGGTACAAAATATCTATAAAATGTCCATTAAATGTCCTGGATATCCAGTACTAATTATAGCTATCTAGTAGATGTTTAAATATAAAAGAAATTTAGACGTGCCTTTTTCGATGTCTAATAGATGTAACATGTAGATCAAAACAAGATTCAAATACTTTAAATATCTACTAGATCGAACAAGTCCAATTATTGGATATTTGGAGATTTATCGGACATGTAACATACACCTAATGGATGTAACAAAGAGTGACATTCGTCGTGCTAATAGGTAACTGTAGGATATTTATACAAGTTTAATGGATCATTTTTAAACTTTTATACATGTTAATAGATGTCTTATGGATGTAATTGGTTGTGTGGGTCAAGTCTTAAATACCTTAATGTGAGTCGTAGAGGACCATAGCCTCCTAAACTAGATGCCTTCCGCGTGGCTCGGAATCTGGGTGGTAGACAGCGCCACCTGGTATAGATTGCGCGAGTTTTTTATTCAACAGCCACCAAAAAGTTTTAAAAGTGGGATTTGATATACATAAAAGGCGAATAGAATCGCAGAAACGTCAATTATATATAATATCATATATCACTTCTGAAAATTATTGGTGACAGTTGAATAAAAAAGTCGCACAATCTGTACCAGGTGGCGCTGTCTACCACTTGAACTGTTGCCAAGTTTCCGAGCCACGTGGAAGGCATCTAGTTTAGGAGGATATGAGAGGACAAGTTAATTTTGATTTTCTACATAGTTCCAAAAAAAAAAAAAAAAAAAAAGCAGTTGTATTTGGGTATTGAGGTGAGCATAAAAATACATAAATAAATTAATAAAATTAGAAAAACTCTGTATAAACAAACATAGAGACAAGTAACGCAATCTGAGGTACATTTTCGGAACTATTGTTTTCCTAAAACCGAAGTTTCCGCCGTCGCGTCAGTAGCATTATCGATCAAACCTCACTCTCATACGCCACAAATATGAATTGATACAAAGGTCTAAAATGTGTTAGCGACTTTCGGTTTACTCTGTATTTTAAATTTAAACAATATTTCTGAAGATTTTTAATGTTACATTAAATAGTAATATAGTCTTTTAAAATTATTCTTTGAATGATATTTACAGTGATGCATACAATGATATGAGTACATACAATGATGTTTACATTTTACTTCGTTTCACAGGGGAAAAAAAAATGTTTGATTTTTTAATTTTAAATAAATAAAACGAAAAAAAAAAAAAGTCGACATTGTGTTTGACAAACGCGACTTCTCAATGAAACTTCAGTGCCAATAAAATTGATTTTGTTTTATACAATACTATAGATACAGATGCTATTCTTAAAACTTGCTATGACATTGTCAGCTGGATCACAAGTTTCGAAAATATTACAAAATACATAGTAAATTATAAAAACACCAAGGGACTAAACTGAAAATCTACGATAGTTAATCGATTTTTATCGATTAAAAAGATTTACAAAGTTAAATAAATAGTTCAATACATCACATATATATTTTAATACGATTTATTATAATATAATATTAAACTTTTATTTTATTAATCCATTACTTTTAGCGTTATAATTTATGTTATGCTGTTTATATACAACAAAGATTGTATCTGTGATTTTTTTTTTTTACTTTCTTTTATATTCAATAGAAGAAAGTATTGGTTTCGTAAAAATTTTCGACCTCGGGTTTTTGATGGATTTACACGTTTTGAGAGCTGTAGAACACGATTTGACCATTTTTAGAAAATGTCTGTCTGTCCGTGTGTGTGTGTGTGTGACAAAATTTTGTGGCAACTGTATCTCAGGAACTACTGCACAGAATTTAATACAAATTGGTATGTAGTTACAACTTGACATAAATTAGTGTCTATCAACTTTTGGTAAAAATTGTCTTACAGGTTACGTTGCCATCTCGCTTTTTCTAAATTTTTGACTTAGTGGTATAAGACAAAATTTTGTATAAATGTGCATAAAGAGAATTATTTTTTAATAATCATTATGAAATTTACAAGAATTATTTATAATTGAGATAGTCGACTGGTAAAAAATTTTGGCATATGTAGGAGCATCGCCTCCCCCCTTCAGAGATGAAAGTCCCCCCTCGAGGGGAATAAATTTTCATGATGGGTATCTTTCAAAAGAGCTCGTGAGTACCTTTAAAATGAATGATTGAGCCATCGATCTGCGATAATTTAAAATAAAGTTATCGATTTTTTTTTCCATAAAAAAAAAAAAAAAAAGTAATATTGAGAATCAAATGAACTTTTTTTGGATATTTAGTGTTTTACTTCTTCTCTAATATGGAAATCATACTGCATTATCATGGAAGATGATTTTATTAAATAATGATTTTAATAAATTATTTTTACTGTGTGAATTTGCTTAGGAAAATGTAGAAGAAAGTCATGTGGTGGCCCGAATATTCTTTCTTTCTTTTTTTTTTTTTTTTCATAGAAATCGAAAAAAATTATTACCCTGGTTTAAATTGTAACTTTATATTAGAAAAAAAAAAAAAAAAAAAAACCTCCGATGCATGCATACGTATTTAATGCGTTTAAAAAATTATTAAAATATTATCTGTTAAAATCTTACCGTATGTACATCGAACTACCTTCTCATGAAACTGTGAACGCAGAAAAATGGATATTTTCCTTTAGTTTACGTATTTTTAGGTCTCCCAAAAAAAAAAAAAAAAAAAAAAAAAAAAAAAAAAAAATTGGAATAAAATCAGTATGCGTGTGTATGTATAAGTAAGTGAAAACATTAGATAGTATTAGATAGCAGAGAAAAATTTATAGGATTAATAATTTATTCAAACAATTTTATGTGTTCTTATAACATTATCTATAAAAAGTTCTTATTAGTATGACAGGACTATTGGTATCAGTCAGACATTCCACTTCGTCACCATTTACTGTATTTCATCTTCAATACGTCTCGATGTTTTGCTTTGGCAACAAGTTAAAAAAAAAAAAAAAAAAAAAAAAAAAACATTAAAATCGAGATAACACCAACAAAATTAACTGTTTCTAAGAAACGCAACTTCATATTTTAAAGTAAAAATCAATTTTATATATATATTATTGAATAAGCTTTCTTGCATATTTAGACCAATTATTTTTTTTTTCATCTCGTATCAAGTTACACTGTTAAAAAAATGCAGAAAAAATACAGAAATTCTCTGTAATTTCAGAAAGAAAGGCGTAAATTACGGAAAAATTACGTAGACAAAACGTATTTTACGACTTTTTTTCTGAAATTACAGAGAATTTCTGTATTTTTTCTGCATTTTTTTAACAGTGTACAAAAAATATTTGAAATAAAATTGAGAGAAATCGAAAGGATAGAACAGCTTTAGTATAGGGCTTCCTTGGTGAAATTTGAAATTCAGCACCAAATACAGTGACTGCCGCTTAATAAAATCACTGGTTAATAAAATCAGTCGCTTAATCTTATTAAATTGCCAGGACTGAAACCAAATCAATACAAACTACTTTTAAAGCCGCCTCTTAATAAAATCAGCATCGCCGGTTAATAAACTGAAAAATATCACTTGCCAAACTTCAGCAGTCAAAAATATCACTTGTGCACACTAAAAAAAGAATATATATATATATATTAACAGAAAAATAAATTAAAGCACAACAAACCTCTGTTATCGCTCATTGTCGACGATTTTACACTTGCAGCGCAGTTACAAATGAAACACGTTTTTAAACTTATCTCCGTAACAATTTCAAGGAACGTATTCTTCAAAGCGCAGTAGAAAGTTACAAATTTGATTTAAAATGCTATGTATATATGTATATATATTAATTTGTAATTATTAAAAGACAATTTCTAGTTCTTATTTTGAAGTTACTATAACTCATGAGGCTTACACGGACAGATTTTAAATTTGTAAGAACAACGCATGAACATTTGGTAAAGTAATGACGATTTTCCTCAAAGGAAAGCGCATGGAAACTTAGAATGCGTCTAATTTACTTATATTGAAGGAACAACTAATTATCTATCAAAAATTAATTATTATTGTTCACTTATTCCATTATTCGTTACCTTTTAAAATTTCTTTCCAAATTCAGGGAAGTAATACCTTTTCCTTAAGTTCAAGAACGTTCGCCGAATATAAAAGTCATCCGCTTAAAAAACTCACTTTGGCTGAGAACGAATGTGATTTAAATAAGCAGTGGGAACTCTAGTGTCCTTGGACGTTTCTTGCCAAGGTTCTTACTTATGCAATTGCGATAGCCTTTTTAATTCTTTGCCAAAATGGCAACAAAAGTTTAAAAGTGACTATACGGGCTTTGCTAAATTTAATTTTAAAAAAGGAATATAATAACCATTGTTAAGGAACACCACACAGTTACCGTGTGGTAATACATGGAAGAATATACGAAAAGAAAAGTCCTATCGTACTAAATTAAATTCTCTTTTATGCAGAATGTTATATTATTATTGAAATATATATATATATATATATATATACCGTTTCATTTTTTTTTAATTATTATGCTATATATCTTCACTCCATTAATAGTTCTAATAACGGAATGGAGTTTTAAGATTTATAATAGTATTGCTATATGAGCAGTTGTGTTAGATAGAAGATGTGTGCTTGTTACGTAACATTTTTTTTTTCTGTTACTCTATTTATGTATGCGTTTATATATGTAGAGAGTCATTCCTCTGAATGTGTAATTATAATTTACACATTCGTTAGCTCGATGCATATTAATCATTTTATACAATTAATTTAATTGAAGATTATTTTATTATACTTATTTTATTCCCATTGACGCTTGAAGGGTCTAATAATAATCGGTATAAAATAAAGTAAGTATTTTTATTTTACTTTTGCAGCTATAGTAGCAGACGCAAAATTTTAAAAAGAGTTCGAAGTTTTTGACATAATGTAGTTTTCGCTTTATACTATACTTATTTATAAAAAGACATTTCGTTTCATTTTACACGACATTCATTTTTAATAAAAAAAAAGTATTATTAAAGATATCATTTCTTTTTCGAAACTTTATAGAGTTTCTAAAAAATATTTTTCTGGAAAGAAAAAAAAAAAAAAAAAAGATATATATATATATATATATATATATAAAGGGGAATTTTTGGTTATTATATCTTAATCTAAAATGAATGTGAGTTTAGTTTCCGAAATAAAAGTTTTTTCTAGCCATTCACAAATGACTGTGACTGTGACTTCATAAAAGAATTATTTAATATTAGGTAAAATGTTGTGAAATATGGTGGGTAAAAAAAAAATTATTTGAAATAAGAATAATAATTTTAATTATCGAATTCTTTAAATATTTAATGAGTATTATATACATAAAGAAAAGGGTAAAGAAATATATATATTATACCTTCGCATTTTTTAAAACTAGATAAAGTTGCATTATTATAGTTATTATTTTAAATAAAAGTATAAGCATGTAATTTTATAATTTGTGGTGAAGTACGATGGATCTAAAACAACAATGATAATAATAATAATAAAAATAATAATTAAAGCATGATTACCAACTCTGCAGTTTTTCTCAGAAGACGTTTTGATTTTTTTTTTTTTATAACTTTTTAATTACTTAATTTTAGAAAATTAATAAAAGCAATTTATTGTAAAAAATTGTGGCATTGAACATTATTTAGAGCGTTGACAGCTATTTTGAAGTGATCGCAACTGCATATGACATGGAGAAAATATATTTGATTGTTTTTTATCTCTTTTATAATATATCATGTTATAAAATATTATATATACATTATTTAGATTGTAATAATGTTGACAGATATTTTGAAGTGATTGCAACTGCATATATTATTAGGAAAATGCATGTATATTTAAAGAGAGACAGAAGTAATAAATGAAATAGACAATATTATTGCCAAAGAGATATTAAAAAATCGTCCCACGTTAAATGAAAAAACTAATATACACTGTAAAATGCAACGGTTGATTTACGGCAGAATGTGCTAGCACCCATTTTTTCTTGCACATTCTTCTGTTAAATAGGGTAATTTACAGCGGAATCCTCTGTAAACGAGATTCTTTTACAGATATTTCTGTTGTAAATAATTTCTTTTTAACAACATAATGTGTTGGCACCCCTTTTTCCTAACACATTCTACTGTAAAAACTACCCTTATTTTTTATATTGTATATAATATTCTGAAGAAACAGAGTAGATAAAATGCGTTTTTTAAATAAGTTTATCTGATAAAATTATTAAACTGTCGGCACTAATTTGGCGGTTATTTTTTTTCTAATATATTAGTTCTGTTTTTACTTTCTCTTACCCATAAGGTAGAGAAAGTATTGTTTTGGGGTGAAATTTTTGAAAGTGAGATTTTGTTATATTTACACGTTTTGAGGTCTCTTGAAAACGAAAATCATGTTTTTAGCGGTTGGTCTGTGTGTGTATGTGTGTGTGTGTGTGTGTGTGTGTGTGTCTGTGTGTGTGTCTGTCTGTCTGTTATCAGCAAATCTCAAGAACAAATAATTACAGACCTTCCAAACTTGGTATTCTAAATGTGTATCATATAGGGATGCTACAGTAAGCTTTTCGTTAATATCAAGCAAATGGTTCGTGTACAGGGGCAATCAAGATAATTCTAATACATTACGTCTATGGGGGAAATTGCAGGTAAGTAGAGTTTAACGTCTATAGACTGCACTAAACCAAATGAAACGAATATATATTTTGTGTAATAGAGATAGTCAACTGGGAAATTTTTTTGTGTATGTAGGAGCCTCGCCAACCCACCTGGGGGGGGAAGTCCCCCCTCGAGGGGAGTAAATTTTCATGATGGGTATCTTTCAAAAGAGCTCGCCAATACCTTTAAAACGAATAGTTGAACCATCTATCTGCGATAATTTAAAACAAAGTTATCGATTTTTTTTTTTACTTTTAACAAAAAAAAGTTAGATTTTTTTTTTTTTTAATATTGAGAATAAAATGGACTTTTTTTTGGATATCTGGTGTTATACTACTTCTCTAATATGGAAATCGTCTGCATTATCATAAAAGATAATTTTTTTAAATAATAATTTTAATAAATTATTTTTTAAAAACAGAATTATTTTTTAATAACCGAATTAAATTCTATATAAATATAAGTGCATTAATGAAACGGGGGGTTGAGGGGGCGGTAGCCCCCCCTCACACGGAACTAATTATCATATAAAACTCTCCCGAAGCCTAATTTGAATTGTTTAACATAGGTTTACATAACATCGTTATCTTACCTCTTAATCTCCAACCTGTATTTATAGTATTAAATTTCAGGGTAAGAGAAAGTCGTGTGAGTTACACACCAGATTATTTTATCTGTTTAGCTTCGAACCCTGAAAAACATATGAAGTTCATTAATTTACAATAAAGTAGTTGCTAAAATTAAAATTTATGTGTGTTGATTTATATCAGTGTTTTACAGGTAACTTCATATAACTTAAGTTAAATTTTAACCCTTTGGGCTACAAAATTGTTATGCTCATTTAAACTGGACAGCTGCCAAAAATTGCAATCATAGTTAGAAGAAAAAAAATAAACTACTTTTTGTTCTGCTATGTCTAAAAATCAAAATCTGGGAGAGGAAAATCCGGGGTTAATTTTAGCAGTTGGTAATAAATATTATGTGGTAGGTGATATATAATACACACTTCCGTGATTCAAAGAGGTAAACGACGACGACAGTCTTTTCCTGCTCAAAAATAACGCATTTAGACTTATATGAAAAAGAAACAAATGCAAGAAATTTTAAATTATCTGTATTTTTGTCTATATAATGTGTTAAAAATTTCTTTATTATTATTATTAGGACTGAGGGCCTATTAGTCTCAATCTGGAATTTTTGCGTTGTCGTTTTCGATAGTTGGACATTTGTCGAAATCTAAAATTTATCGAAAATATAATTGAATAATTTGAAAGCGATGTTATAATTTGAAAAAAAAAACCTTATAGTCCTCCGTCCTAAATGAAATTCTGCTTTTGCCAGAATTTCACCAAAATCTTTTATTATTATTATTATCATTATTATTATTATTATTGAAAGAAAAAGAAAAGAAAATTAATAATAATCAGTATCGTTACAAGCGATATCGAAAATGTTTTTTTTTTTTTTAAATAATTTTGAATTAGGAAATAAGAAGTGCGCGAGCAATATGAAATAAAAAAAAGTAAAAAAATGAATTTAATGGTTTAATTTTTATATAAAACAAGATCGCGTGCTATCTTAAAAAGTAGATGTAAAATTTAAAGTTTAATTTTTTTGGCAACAATTATTAATTAAAATAAATAATTTAATGTAAGTTTAGAAGTTAGAATTTCTAATTTTATTTTAAGTACTAAGCATAAAGTATTGAAGCACTTGCAGTTTTAAAATTCCAGTGTGTCATTATTATTATTATTTTTTTTTTTTAAGTCTATATAGAATTGATTCTTTATCTATGAAATGTGCATCTCTGTGCTTCCACCCTGTGTGTTCCTACCTCTATTGTAATACAAATCTGCTTTATAAAAGTAAAGTGAAATATATATATATATATATATATATTTGTGATATATGGGGTTTAATTGATTAAAAACTATTGCATAAACTTTTAATATTAGTATTTGAAGCAATAAACTTATTTATTTTTTCATACGAAATATACATTTTTTTTTTCTTTTTTATTCCGGTGTCAAAAATAGTCATTTATTTTCTAAATTAAATAATTTAGAAATATTATAGAGGTTGTTTATAAAGTCCTTGATCCATTTTGATGTTTAATAACTCATAAAATAATGAAGATATAAACAAACTTATGGCATTTATTGATGGAATAACTCATGTATTTTCTTTTCAGGTTTGAATATCTTTACTTTTGTAAATATCATCTGCGAGTGTGGTTAATTTCAGATAATTTCATTTTCCAGTCTAAATATCTGTACTTTTCTAAATATCGTCTGCTTATTAATTGCATTTTTCTCTCTTTTGTTTTTGGCAACTATTGCAATGTTATGTTTACTTTTGATGTGTTTGTTCTATGTAGTACTTTTGTATGTGATGTTTTATTCGAGTGGATATTAAGGAGAATGCATACACCACAAGATAAAGTACAGATTTTATGGTGGTACATAGAAACGAAATCGATAGTGCAAGCACAGAGAAATTGCAGAAGAATTTACCAAAAAGATCCTCCATCCAAAAGCAGCATCTTGCGGTGGAAAAATAATTTTCTAGAAACGTATCGCAGATAAGATACGTTCCGAACGTCCCTGCACAAGTGATTTTGATGTTGACCGTGTCAGAGAGACATTTTTACACAATCCTAGAAGATCTGTGAGATCAGCGGCAAGAGAATTCGATATGCCAATTTCGACGGTGTACAAGGTTATTAAGAAAAAATTAAGCCTCTGTGGAAGCCGACATGCTTGACGCTACCTGGCGTGAAATTGACTACCGACTTGATATTCTCCGTGCAACGAAGAGGGCACACGTGGAAGTTCATTGACAAGGGTCATGAAACTTTTTGAGTCTATCTAACCATTTATGTTATTAATTTTAATCTATCTTTATTATTTTATGAGTTATGAAACATCAAAATGGGTCCGGGACTTTATAAACACCCTGTATATTAATACCCCCCCCCCCCAAAAAAAAAAAAAAAAAAAAGAGTTCCATTGTTATTTATTTAGTTTTTAAAAGAAACAAAATATATTCACCAAAGGATCTTTTTTTAACTTAAAAACTTAATTTTGAATTTTTGGTATGCAGGAGGATTGCAAAAATAGAGGACAATTTCTTCAGAAAGTTTGAACAATATACTGATTCAAGAAATTAATCACGTACCATCATTAGTCTTATATTAATATATTCCAGTAATAAATCATTGCGATAAATAGCAGTAGATATGACTAACTATAACGCACTCTTTAATTTATTATAAAAATCGTTTTTCAAATAATGACATGATATCTGTACAGTAAAAGATTCTGTACATTCTCCGCTTCTTCGCATGGAATGTTCAAATGAAACTTCTTAAATGGAATTTTTAACACAATATACAAAATGTAATATATTATCCTTCTAAATCACGTAGAAAGTAAGACCGCTTTTAAAATTTGTTTTTAGAAACTCTATAAAAGGTGTGATTTTTTTTTTTTCACATTTTTGAGTTTCTCTAATTTTGTAGAACCATAATCTAACTATATGACAGAAGTTTCCTTGCTAAACTTAAAAAAAAAAGCTCTCTTAAAGTTAAAATAGGATAAAACTGCACGGGCAGCTTTTTCTTTTCTTTCCACATATAAGATGAAAAATTACTTTGTTCAAAAATGCATGTAATATATTGTGGGTTTAAACATCTTTAGGAACAGCTTACAATAAGAAAAAAAAAAATACTCATTTTTTATGATGTTTTTCCGCAGTATAATGGAAAATCTAAAAATTGATTATTTATTTTCAAAATAAGTTTAAAAATAAAGTTGAGAGCATGCAACTTTTTTATGAAGAATTTACGGGATAACAAATAATAGCTTCTTAAGCGAGTTTGACTACTTTAAAACGATTTTTTTCGTTTAATTAAAAGTCTCATTTTACGATACATGCACCATTTATGTATCATTCATCATTAAAACCGTTCTCCTTATCTGCTATATTGTGCAAAAATGCAAGTTTTTTTTTTTTTTTTTTTTTCTTATTCAAGTCGGCTGTGCACATTTCAATCCAAAGCGAAAAGTACTTACTTATTAAACAAGGCAAATAAAAGCGTCTAGAACGCCAAAAAATAACAGGAAATCAGACAGCTGTTTCGGTAGCATTTAGCGTGCCGTCTTCATTCATGATGCACTGAAGAAGGAACGCTAAATGCAACCGAAACAGCTGTCTGATTTACTATTATTTATTTCTGGAGTTCTAGACGTTGTTACTTGCTTTGTTTATAATCCCACGCCAAGCCTTCAATTAATATTGTATTTATTAATTTAACGTAATTTTTAATCATTTGTCAAAATAGCATTTTAACGTTATTGCATTAATGAAGTATTTAAAATATACTTTTATTATTTTTATTATTATATACTAATAGTCCATCAATGTGAATTAAAGCAAGCCTCTATGCAGTAGCTAAAACTGAAATTTAAGAGTGTTTATTTTACCCCTCAGTTTTGCAGTTAACTCCATATAAATGTATGGGTCATTTTTTAAGCGATGACTGCTTTTTCTGATCCAAAAATAATGCGTATAAACTTATATGAAAAGACGCACTTTGCAAGAAGTTTTTAATTACACGTCTTTTTGCTTGCATAATGGGTTAAAAGATATTTTTCATAAATTTTATACATTTAAAATTGAATTAATAAGAAAGCACCACAGAACTTGCGTTTTAAATTATTACTTACAAAACTTTAAATAAACACCATAAAATGCAATAATCTCGCAACAATTATTTCGGGTCGAAAGAGCACACGACCCTCCTTCAGGTGAACAAATTAGGCACGAGTGCTGCAGTCAAAGAGGCAACGGTTAATAAGGTGCGTTGCCGCTTTGTCTGCTGCACTCGTGCCTATATTTTGTTCACCTGAAGAAGGGTCGTGTGCTCTTTCGACTCGAAACAATTGTTACGAGATTATTACATTTTATGGGGTTCATTCAATGTTTTGTAAGTAATAACATTTAAAATTGGTTCTTTTTCTAAGAAATTTAATTTCCTTGTGTATTCTTATCTCTGCTTTAAAGCAAATATAATTTCTAAAAGTGAAGATTAACATAATACATTTGTCATATATGGTTTAAATGATTAAAAACTATCATATAAACCTCGAAAATTAAAAACTGCAGAAATATTCATACACAATTTTGTCATCCTTAAAAAATTTTTTTTTTCTTTTTGTCATCCTTTTACCGTAATTCTGTTACTGTCAACCTTCTACCGTAATCATTTATTTGAAACTGAATAATTTAAAAATATTATATTTTAATATTAATTCTTCAAAAGACTAATTCTGTTGTTATCTATCCAGTATTTATAAGAAATAATATAAAGCCAGCAAAGAATGTACTTTATGCCAAAAACCTGAAATTTAAATTTTTAATTTCTTGTAGGCAGGGGATTGCAACAATAGAGGAGACTTACTTGAGAAAATTTGAACAATATACTGAATCAAGAAATTAATCACATGCCATGATTAGTCCTATCTTAATATATTCCAGTGATAAATCATTGTGATAAATACCAGCAGATCCGGTTAACTATAACGCACCCTTTAATTTATTATACAAATCATTTTTCAAACAATGACATGATATCTGTATAGTAAAAATGTCTGAATATTGTCCACTTCTTTGCATGGAATGTTCAAATGAAATTTGTTAAATGCGATTTTTAACGGAATATACAAAAAATGTAATATATTATCCTTCCTTTATAATCCTTCTAAAGCTCGTAGAATGTACGACCGCTTTTAAAATTTGTTTTTGAAAACTCCATATTTGGTGTGAACTTTTTTTTTTTTTCACTTCTTTGAATTTCTCTAATTCTGAAGAAGCATAATCTAACTATGTGACAGAAGTTTTTTGTTAAACTTAAAAAAAAAAAAAAAAAAAAAAAAAATCCTCTCTTAAAGTTAAAATAGGATAAAACTGCGCAGGCAGCTTTTTCTTTTCTTTCCCCATATAAGATGAAAAAGGCTTTGTTTAAGAATGCATGTAATATACTGTGGGTTTAAACAGCTTTTTGCAGAAAACACAATTAAAAAAAAAAAAAAAAAAAAAGAAAGAAAGAAAGAAAAAAAAAAGTTACTCATTTTTTATTCCATTTTTTCCGTAGTATAATGGAAAATCTAAAAAATGACTAATTAAAAAAAATAATAATAATAATTTTAAAAGAAAATTGAGAGCTTACAACTTTTCATTAAGAAGTTACTGCAGAAGAACTAATAGCTTTTTAAGCCAGTTTGACTACTTTAAAATGATTTTTTATCTTTTAATTAAAGGTCAATTATTAAAGTAATAGAGTATATAGATTAGTGATTATGATAATGAGAATTTTTTTTTTTTTTTTGTTTAATTTTGTTTACCTAATTTAAAAAGTGTTTTTTAACCGTTTGTCTGGTAGTTTATATTTAATTATTTTTCTGATATATCTAATTAACATGTGCAATTATAAGTTCTATTTTGAAGTTACATGTAACATTCACTGAGAAAAAAAAAATATACTGCTTTCATCTAGAACGAATAGGTGGTTCTTTTCTAAATCCGTAAACTAGAAATATAGATTTCCGAACTATGAGTATAAGACACGCCAATACACTGAGAAAAAATTCTATAACTGACATCTAGAATCTAAATTGTTTCTCTAGAAAAAATAGTTACATGTCATCTTTATAAATTTCTTATAAAAAAATTTCCAGTCCCCTTCGAAAACGAATTCTAGAGACCTCTATTAGAATTCTTGAGCGTTTGCCTATACTATCGAGGACAAACCTACCTGGAAATATCTCCAAATAAATGTGAATGCAAGAGGCGGGTTTCAGCAGCTATAATCTTGGTTTATAACTCAGTTCTAGAAAATCAAGCGAGAATTTCTCATAATGCAAAAGATTCAGAATATTCAGAATATTGTTTCACCATCTAGAAATGTGTAGATTAGAAATTCTCGACAATTTCGTGTATTCAGTTTATTGGCGTGCCTTATGCGCACAGCTCAGAAATCTATATTTCTAGTTTAAGAATTTAGAAAATGACCATTTATTCATTCTAGATGAAAGCGGTATATATTTTTTTTTCATTGTTTATGGATCATTAATCATTAAATATATTCTTTTTATCTTTTATATTATATTGTACAAAAAAGCAAAGTTTTTCTTTTTTTCTTTTTTTTTAAGTCGGTTGTACTCATTCAAATCCACAGTAAAAACTATTTCAAATATTGTATTTATTCATTTATCATACTTTTTAATTACATGGGAGAATGGCATTTTAACTTTAATTTGGCATAAAAGAAAAGACACAAAAAGATATCATGAAAAAGCATGCATTTTTCAAATACATATACAGTCGGTAACAAAAGTATCCGAACACAACAAAAATTCCTGTATAAAAAAAAGTAGAGTTAATACTGTTTTGTTAAATAAATCCTTGTCGATTCATGTTCCTACAGGTTGATTCAAAATTAGTGTGACCAATTTTAAAAGCCTGTAACTATTTATGATAAATTTTAATCACTTTAACACCAGTTTTATGTTAAAAGTGAGACGTTTAAATTACCAATCTAGCTATTTTTATTAGTGGGAGTAAATTATGGCTGCGAAATTAGATCATCCAACCCGAAACGAAATTTTAAAGCTTTTGAAGGATGGTTGCTCAAATTCTTTTATAAATAACACATTTAAAAATCAGAAAAGATATTTTTCGAATGGATTACAATCTGAACTTCGAAAATAAATAAAATTTGGCTGGCAATCAAAAGCTCCAGGAAAATAATGTGGGCGAAAGAAAGTCTTTTCCGAAAAAGAAAAAAAAGAAGCTGAAAAGACTTATCGCTGTAGAAAATCATCTGCCTCAAAGAACTTTAGCAAAGAAACTACAGGTATCGCAATCGACAATCTGTCGTCATATAAAGAAAATTGGCTATACAAAAGTGAATAAAGCAGTCTGTCATCAAATGTCTGCAAACACCACAAAAAAAACTTTGGACTCAGGAGGCCTTAAAACGCGTAAATCAGGTGAAAACTCGATATCGTATATTTGTACCAAATACAGTAATTTTATTAACTACGGTAGTAGGGTAATGGGAGTAAAAATGAAGGAAAACGTACTCTATGAAGTAAAAGAATACATTAGTATTATATTTAAATGTAGCCAGTTAAAAATAAAATAAAATACATAAATTATAAAATATAGCACTGTATAGTAAAGTTGTCTAAGTTAAAAAGTTGCTTATTGAGAAAGTCTTTAACTGTCTTCTTTTTAACGGAATTCTCTTACTTTTTTCACGCAGTCATCGTAATCGACTACCTCGGTTAACCCGGAACTCGGTTAATGGGTGCTCGGGTAACCGCGACTCTACTGAAATTCATAATAAATAAATGTATGGGTCATTTCTTTGAAAGATGACTGTCTTTTCCAACTCAAAAATAATGCATATATACTTATATGTAAAGACACAAATTGCAAGAAATTTTCAATTACTTGTCTTTTACCTTGTATAATGGGTTAAAAAATATTTTTCATAAATATATTTAAAATTGGATCCATTTATATAAAAATTAATTTTCCTGTGTATCCTTATGCTCTATCTTAAAACAATTATAATTTTAAAAACTGAAGTTTAAAATAATTCATTTTTCATAGATGGTTTAAAGGATTAAAAAATATCATATAAACCTGAAAAATTAAAAACTGAAGAAATATTCATGCATAATATAAAAAAAAAAAAAAAAAAGAAGTTTTTTTTTTTTTTTTGTTATCCCTCTATTTTTATAGTCATTTATTTGAAACTGAATTATTTAAATTATATTTTAATTTTTTTTCCTTAAAAGATAAGTTCTGTTGTTTTAAAAGATAAGTTCTGTTGTTATTTATCCAGTATTTCTAAGAAATAATATAGAGCCAGCAAAGAATGTACTTCATGTCAAAAACTTGAAATTTAAATTTTAAATTTAAATTTTAAATTTCTGGTATGTAGAGGATTGCAACAAAAGAAGAAAATGCTGTATGAAGAAATAAATCTCATGCCATGACTAGTCATATATTAATGTATCCTGGTAATAAATTTTTGTGATAAATACCAGTAGATCTGTTTAACTATAACACATTCTTTAATTTATAATAAAAATCATTTTTCAAAAAGTGACATGATATCTGTACAGCAAAAGATTCTGCACATTCTCCACTTCTTTGCATGGAATTTCCAAATGAAATTTCTTAAATGGAATTTTTAACACAATATACAAAATGTAATATATTATCCTTCTAAATCTCGTAGAAAGAATGGTCGCTTTAAAAAAAATTTTTTTTGAAAACTCTATAAAAGGTGTGATTTTTTTTTTTCTACTTCGTTGAATTTCTCTAATTTTGAAGAACCATAATCTAACTATATGGCAGAAGTTTTTTGTTAGACTTAAGAAAAAGCTTTTTTAAAACAGGATAAAACTGCATAGGCAGATTTTTCTTTTCTTTCCTCATATAAGATGAAAAAGGCTTTGTTCAAAAATGCGTGTAATATATTGTGGGTTTAAACAGCTTTATGAAGATAATGCAACAAGAAAAAAAAAAATTACTCATTTTTTATTCCATTTTCTCCTTAGTATAATGGAAAATCTAAAAATTGACTTCATGAAACTTCTTAAGGAAGTTTGACTATTTTAAAACGATTTTTTTATCTTTAATTAAAAGTCAATCATTAAAGTAATAGATTATGCATATCAATGTTTATAATATGCAGAAATATTCTTTGTTGCGTAATTAAAAAGTATTTGTGACTATTTGTTTGGCTGTCCACGATTATTTATTTTTTTAATACATGTAATTAACATGTACTACTTAATACAAGTTCTCTTTCGAAGACACATGTAGGATTTATGAATCATCAACCAGTTAACGGATCCCCCTTATCTGCCCTATTATGTTAAAAAACGATTTTTTTTTTCTTTTGTCGTATTTAAGTCGGTTGCATACATTGAAATAAACAGTAAAAATCATTTCAAGTGTTACATCTATTGATTTAGAATAATTTTTCATTACATGAAAAGAAGATGACATTTTTAAATTTAATTTAGCATGAAAAAAGATGCATATTTTAAATATTTATAGTTTTGTTACGTTTTAACTCTTTATGTCCTCCCCCCCTCCCCTCCAAAAAATGTATTAGGATAATAATTTTTCTATTACACTAGCCGAATTTTTAAAGATAAAAAAAAATTAAATAATTAGATAAATAATAATAATAATAATAATCTGATGTGCCATTTTAACGACTTTCCCTTACCCTTCATTTCAATGCGATACAGACAGATTTCAGATTTAGAAGTGAAATAAATAAGATATGATAGTAAAGTTCAATCTAGTTTATAAAGAAGCTAAAATAGGTTTAAGGACATATTTGATATATAATCCTTTGTGAGGGGTTACGCCCCCCTCAGCCTCCCGTTCAATTGCAGTGTCTACATTTATTTAAAAAAATAAAATAAAATTCAAGGCTGTTATTAATTTGCCTCGAAGTTCGGCAATTTTGATCTTTTTTTCAAGTTTCAACCACATACCAACTTAAAAATACCAAATTTGAATTTCCTGCAGTTATTTATTTTTAAGTTATGTTGATAACTCATATGCATAGAGATCAAATGCTAAATTGGGTTTCGTATTCAGGGCACCTTAAAACGTGATATTATACAACAATGAGAGTGGGAAATGGAACTTCGAAAAATACTATGCTTACAGTAGAAGGATAAAAATTAATTTTCTTTCCTCAGCAGCGTTTGTCGACATAGTGAAATGTAACAAAACATTTCCATCAATTACATTCAGTGGAAAAGAAGGTTAGCTTAATTTTAGGTAGCCCTGTATATTGTCTACAAATCATATACATATTAGGCTGTGTACTTAAATTTAGTCTTGTATAAGAAACACATAACACAAAATGAAATACACTTTCAGCAATTTCCAAGTATAGCCCTAATATAGCCAAATACTTTGTGTAGCCCTGAAAATAAATAATGAATGATTTCCATATCATAATCTACGTAAAACATGCTTTATTGCATGTAAAATAAATATGTTCATTCCATTTTGTTTAGGGCAGCTTACAGTGTTACACTGAATTTACCAGAAATTTCGCCCATAGACGTAATGTATTTGAATTATCTTGGATGGTCCTGTACACGAACTCTTTGCTTGATCTCAACGAAAAGTTTAGTGTAGCATCTCTATATAACATAAATGTAAAATACCAACACATAGACACACACACACACAGAACAACCGCTAAAAAAATGTTTTTCAGATTAAGAGGACCGCAAAACCTGTAAATATAACAAAATTTCGATTTCGAAAATTTTACCCTAAAACAATACTTTTTCTATCATATATATGTGCAAGAGAAAATGCATTATCTAGTGTGTCACTTACACGACTTTCTCTTGCCCTGAAATTTAATACTATAAAAACAGGTTGGAGATTAAGAGGTAAGATAATGAGAACTGTTATCTAAACCTATGTTAAAACAACTCAAATTAGGCTTCGGAAGAGTTTTATATGATAATTGGTTCTGTGTGAGGGAGGCTGCCGCCCCCTCAACCCCCCGTTTCATTACCGTACCTACATTTATATAGAATTTAAATCTGTTATTTAAATTAAAAGTTCCCTTAAAATTATTCAAACAATTTGCACACGCAACATTCCTTCAAACTTATCAGTCTTGATCAAACTTATCCAGCCACAAACTTATATTAACTTCAAAACACAACTTTTGGATATCCTGAAATTATTAAAGTTACTCTAAAGTTACTCGTTTTTAAGTTACTCTAAAAGATCAAACGTTAAATTATTGTGTTCGGAAATCAGGAAGTCTCGAAACGAGTAAACATACAAAAAATGAGCGATGAGTATTTCGCTTAAAAATATACACTATTTACTATATGTCTATGAGGAATTCATTTCAATTCCTGAGCAGCTTTCCTGGAAAGATAAAATATTATAGTAAAGCACTTTCACAAACAATAAAAAAGAATTTTATCGCTTAAATATTTGCAGTCCTGTATATCTTTTGAAGATTATGTACAGACCACATGGTGCACATAAATATAATCCTATATTAATAATAGAGCTTTTTCAGATGACGTCAAAGCCTCAAGTGTCGTCTGCTCAAATCGTAACTGTGGGGCACACAATAGTACGTGTAGATACATTTCTTTTATCTCTATACCAAAAACTTCTTTCAATCAACCGCACTGGAATTGGTTGTAAGCTTGTAAACTTTTATAGGCATTGAAATTCCTACTAGTGTAAGCAGATGTCGTATAGACAAAATATTTTCCAACAGATCACAAATTAACTAGCGGAAACAGTTAATCGCTGTTAACAGTTACTAATGAATATGGATCTACATTATCAATTAGTTTATTTTCTGAGTATATCTGTTTTCGTTTGATCATTAAGAGTTTCGATATATTTCGCCGTATTAAAAGACGAATGTTTGCCCTTTGATAGCGTTACTAAGGCCGTTGCCAAGGGTTTGGACACGTGACTGAAAATACTCTATACACGGCCTAACTTGAAATACACTTCCACCAATTTTCAACTATTGTCGCAATATAATTTAGTTCTTTTGTGTAGCCCTGTAAACGGACAGTGAATGATTTCCCTACCACATTCTACATGAGACATGGTTTTACTCATTTAAAAAATATATATTTACTTCATTTGGTTTAGTGCAGTCTATAGATGTTAAGCTCTACTTACCTGCATTTTCCCCCACAGATGCAATGTATTTCAATTCTCTTGGGTGTCCCTGTACTCGAACCATTTGCTTTATCTCAATGAAAAGCTTAGAGTAGTATCCCTATGTGATACACATTTAGAATACCAAAATTGGGCTTTCTGCTACTATTTGTTCTTGAGATATGCTGATAACAGACAAACACACTCTAGACACACACACACAGACCAACCACTAAAAACATGATTTTCGGATTCAGAGGACCTCAAAACATGTAAACATAACAAAAAGCTCACTTTTGAAAATGTGTCTCGAAAACAACACTTTCTCTATCTTATGGGTAAAAAAAGAAAAAAATGTAATGCTAAAAAATGTATATCATCTCTTTATAGCAATTAAAGAATAGTTAACAAGGGAAGGATACTTTAATGCACAATTGGTACATAGAGGTCGAAAAAAAGATCAAGTCCTTCAGAAAATATAAAAAGCTTTTTTATTTTCGTACTATTGATGATAGATTCTTGAATATATATATCACATATTAATTATGACATAGGTGAAGAACATGCAAAATCTTTGTCACAAACTGTGACAACATTCTGTAAAACTCTTTCTTGCTCAAATGTCTTCATGTAGCATCTAATGCTATTAAGTGAGTTTAAAGTATATACGTTTGACCATTTTAAGTATCTCTGAATTTTCTTAAATGAGCTCGATTTTATACACTGTAAAAAAAAAAAAAACTGCTAAAAGCGAAAAAATTTTCTAACGTCCCAAAAGAAAATTTCAGCTTTCTAAAACCACAGAAATTTATTGTGAAATTACATCTCAGTCTGTCAATAGAAATAATTTTTTCTGTAACTGAATAAAGTTTGTAACTATTGATACAGATTTTAGCTGGTGAGTACATTTTTTCTGGTTTGCCTACGAGAAACTTGGTGTTTTGTGTTTGGGATTAAGGCCGATTGACTTTACGAGGGTACCCAGGTGGCATGTCCTCCATTGGGGTCTATCTAAGGGGTTCTAGCCCATCTTTTCGCGAGTTTCGAGGAAAACCACGAAAAACCTCGAGCAGCTTGGTCGACGAGCGTGACCTGGGATCGAGTCGGGTGCTCCCCGTCTACCATCATTGAGCGCAGAACCGCTCCACCATTGGTGGGGCTGAAAACCTAGGTATCAAAGTAGAATATTGGGAAGTGTGTAACTAAACGTGTGGTTCAATGACATTATCGACTACTATGTGATAGATTCATATTCGATCTTAGCTGGTCGACCTGAAGAAAGTTATGTAATGCAATTTTTTATTTATTTGCAGTGTGCTTTACGGAAAATCTGTTGCGTACGAATTCTTCTGTATTGTCCTGTTACGGAAAATTTCTGTCAACGCACTTTTCCCATAGCATACAGACATATTCTGACAACTTTGTTGCCAGAATTTTTCTGCAACTTTTTTTTTTTTAACAATATGCACTTTTAAATTTAATGGAACTTTAAAGTCCCGTCGAGACATAAAAGGTTAAACCTAGTTTTCTTAGGATGAGTTTTAAAATAAGGATATAAGCACACAGGTAAAATTCCATGTTTCACAAAAAAAAAAAAAAAAAAAAAAAAAAAAAAAAAAAGTTTAGTTGCAACCACTACTTCTTGAAAATTTTTTGTACAAAGTTTCATCATTTTAATAGTACCATTTTGTTGAAAGCTCTCCTAAAATGGGGAGACAAAGTACCGAAAAATTGGTTGCAGCTTCATTTGTCTTCTTGACACGATTTATCTGGCGAAATGTTAAACTATTATTTTTAACAATGTAGAGATGTAACGAAGAAACATGCTTTCTTTTCTCATCCTTTCACCACTCTCTCTCTCTCTCTTTTTTCTTTTTTTTTCAAATAACTTACCAAATTATGTTCCCCAATGTGACCGTCGGTCATGTGCCTATTTTTTTTTTCACCTACTTCTAGTCTTCCAATGACTCTACATTGCACTTCTATAGACAAATGATGCCTCGGAGTCATTGCAAGAATTGCACATTTGGGATTTCTTATCTTACTATCACAGAGGTATCTGCAGTCTTACTGTTTTGAATCAATTTTTATTACCCTCAAAGATGACACATTCTGATTGCATTTTCAGTAATTTGACTATCGTAGTTTTATACATCAAATTTATTTAAAAAAAAAATAAATAAATAAAATAAGTGATTTTGGAGTGATTTTGAGTGATTTATGGCTATTTTCGTGATTTATTCTTTAATTTTGGAAAACCAGCGTAGAGTTCGTTTTCGAAAGTGAAGATTGTCCCGATGGGACAATTCTACTGCGAAAAGCTATGATACTTCCGACAATTTCTGTCGACACGATTGCTCCCAGTGCACACTTAAAACGTACTCTCTTTTTCTAACATCCATTCTTATTAAATTACACTGCGTAAAAAAAGTAGACGGACACTTCTTCACAATTTTTTAAAACCCCGTCTTTGTTTAATAGTAAATGTCAATTAAAATTCTTTAACATGTTTATACTTATCAATCTTCATATTTTTGACAGACAAATAAAAATATTCAATTATTTATAATTTTAATGTAGGGAAATGCAGAAAAGAGAAAAGACATACATTTGCACAATATATATATATTTTAAAAAGTAGACGGACACTGGTCAAAAACTGCAATTATCTAAGTGGGTGTTTCTTGCGGAATACCAGTTTTGCATGTACATGTACATTTGGCATTTTTCCAATTGCTAACGTGCTTAACAAGATGGTTTTACGTAATTAAATTTCTTGGAGATGAATGCGCCATGCCACGAGGAATTCCTCTAACTGATTACCAGAAAGGACAGATTATAGCACTGAAAAATGTTAATAAAGGAGTCAGAGAAATTAGTAGGCTACTTCTAATAAGCAAAAGTAGCATCAGCGATTTTCTACGTGCTCTTGAAGCGAATGGCGTAAAGAAAAAGAGTGGCCGGCCAAAGAAACTTTCGCTTAAAGACCAAAGAACAATTTTTACTGAGCTGAAAAAAACTGGAGCATCAATTCCAAAAGTTCGAATAAGCACAGGAATTACTAACGTAACTTCTCAGACAATTTATAACTACATTAAGCACTCAGAGCTTTTTCAAAATAAGAAGAGAAAACACCGCCCATGCTGGAAGGATCACCACGTGACAGAAAGTCTACAGTGGGCTCAAAACCATATGTCTTGGACTACAGAATGGATATCTGTAGTTTTTTCAGATGAGAAAAAATTTAATTTAGACGACCCAGATGGATATCAATATTATTGGCACAGTTTGTAGAAAGGAGACGAAGTGTACTCTACTCGGCAAATTGTTGGTGGTGGTGTGATGGTATGGCTAGCTGTTGGCTATGGTGGAAGGACAAATTTAGTGTTCCTAAGTAAGAAGCAGACTCACAAAGGTTATATTGAAACACTAAGCAGTGAACTTTTGCCATTTGCGTGTGATCTTGGAGGAGAAAACTGGATTTTTCAACAAGATGGAGCGCCAATACACACCGCTAACAATGTTAAAAAATGGTTTCATGAGAACAACTTCAATGTTTTACCCTGACCAGCAAAGAGTCCGGATATGAATCCTGTAGAAAACATTTGGGCTATACTTGTTCATAAAATTTATGAGGGTGGCCGCCAGTATGAATCAATTCACCAGCTCAAAGAAGCTCTTACAAACATTCGGGAAATTCTCTGTCAAAAAAAGATTCAGAATCTCATTGATTCGATGCCTAACAGAGTATACGAACGAGTAACGAGTATACGAGTAAAGAAAATGGGAGACGAACCCCTTACTAAAAATGTTTTATTTTAGAGATACAAGATGTGTCCGTGTACTTTTTTAAAGAAAAATTACAGTGCAAATATGCACCATTTTTGTTTCCTGAATTTTTCCACTACATAATTAAAAATTTTGAATCTATATCCAAAAAATAATAATATATGATGTCTCCAGAATATAATTATATTAGAGAAATGAACCTCATATCTTTAATTAAAGAAATAAACGGCTTTAAAGTATTACAAGTAAGTGTCTGTCTACTTTTTTATGCAGTGTAAAGCAGATCGAATGCGTATGCAAAAGGGGCACAGGTTTCCTCTGAATAGAAACAGGCAGTATAGTGCAAATTCGGAAATTCTTAATGTTTTGTGCAAAATGAATTATTTTTCTTTCTTTCTTTTTCTTTTCTTTCTTTCTTTTTTTTTTTTTTTTTTTTTTAATTAAGCTACAAAAGTCCCTGGAAGTGTAAATTTCCGCTAAACACAACTTATTACGGGAGATTTAATGTAGATGTGTTGTATTCGAAATGGAAAAAAAGGGGGGGGGGGGCTTTTAAAATAAAAATATTAAAATTAATTTATTTTGGATTACTTTTCTCTAGCTAATACTTCATCCTCTAATGTAACTCCTCCGAAAGTTTTCTGGAAAAAGAAAAATAAGTTAGCCTGCCTTTCCCATTTTTATAATCCTATTTAGAATTCTCATTTAATGAAAATAAAGAAAAGGTTGCATTGTTTATCTTTTGTTAAAATTAAATTGTAAATTCTTTAAAATAAATGTTGTGTAAAGCTCTTGTTCAGAAAAAAAAAAATACTGTTTTAATTTCACATTTCATTAATTTTCTAAAAGTGAATCACAAATGCATTACTGTTTTAAGATAATTTTTTTTTTTTTTTTTTTTTTAGAAATCTGATTTAAATTAGCATGTTATTAGAGATTGGTATTTGTTCATTCATTTACTTTTTTTTTTCCCGGTTTTAGTTATAAAGTAAAGAATATGCTTCACTTCGGTGCAATTTTTAAATTATTGGTTATTTTTTTAAAGAAAAAAAAAAGAAGAAGAATCAATATATATTATAGGAATTATATCACGCAAATATTTCTATTTTATATTGATACTAGCAGGCTACGCCCGCTTCGCTGGTCACTATTGTTAAATGAATCATTATAATTAATGAATTCTGAAAATTGCATTAATTTTTATCATGTGAAAAAAAAAAAAAAAAATAAATAAATAAATAAAACTCTGATCGGGAAAAATGTCGCACCGGGTCCCCACTGCAGCGTAGACCCGTGTGCGATGCGCACGCGCGAATGCATATATATGAACGCTGCGCTGAGTATTCCTTCACCACACTTATGATTTCTCAAAATTCCATGTTATTAATCATAAACTTTTATTCTTAAGAAAAGGAATTAAAAAAAAAAGTCATTTCTGATCGGGTAAAGACTTACACCGGGTTCCCTCTGCCTTCATCTCACGAATTCATATATACGCTCGCAGCGCGCGCGTATTCTTTCACCACCCTTACTGTCCCTCCTTAATTTTACACTTTCGAAAATATCCTCATTCGACTCGTAGGCACCCAAAACCTATATGTACCAATTTTGAACGGTCTATCTGAATTTCTAATTTTTTGTCCCCCTTTAGGACACCTTAAAACATATAAATCAGGTGAAATCTCGAATAATTGCGATTAGCACCCTCTATTGGATAAATTTGATGTAGATTATTCAATAATATAAAAGAACTTTAATTTATCTTTCGAATGATGTATTAAAAATAATTTAATCATATTTATAATTCGAAATATTGAGATTTTTAAATATTGCAGCGCTATCTGGTGGTACAAATTTCTGTAATCTACTATTCAATTCCAAATCAACAAAGCTTTAAAATGATGAATTACTTATGAAATGATTTTAATTAGTAGCTGAGATACAAAAGAAAACCTAATCGGGACACCTTAAAACGTGTAAATCTGGTGAAATCTCGAATTCCACTTTCGATAATATAAAAGTACTTCAAAATATCTTTCGAATGATGTATTAAAAATAATTTAATCATATTCAGAATTCGAAATATTGAAATTTAAAAATATTACAGCGCCATCTGGTGGTAGAAAATTCTGTAATCTACTATTCAATTCCAAATCAACAAAGCTTTCAAATAATAAATTACTTACAAAATTATTTTAATTAATAGCTGAGATACAAAAGGAAAACCTAATCAGGACACCTTAAAACGTGTAAATCACGTTAAATCTCGAATTCCATTACTTACGGTAGTCGGTTAATGGAAGGTGACAGAAATTTGTGGCGTCTACTCTTGAAATACAATTCAAATATGTTTCAAAATGATACATTACTTTTGAAATTATGCTGATTAGAAGCTGAGATACAAAAATGATATAAACACTATTATAAAACGATTTATGTCTGACTTTTTCGTGGTTTTTCTCCGAAACTTGCGTAATTCCGGGCTAAATACTGTTAAAAATCCATAGTATGAAATGTGAAAGGAGTATCAGAATTTGAAACTCTGCAAAGTATAAAATAATAAAGGCGTTCTGGGTTTTCCATTGTTTTCTCCGAAACGTTTTTGCCCCTTCTCCCCCCCCCCCCTTCCGTCCCTTCCAATAATTTTACACTTGAAAATATCCGCAATCGATCTATCTTTCCTTAAAACCTAATAATACCAATTTCAAACGCTGTAATTCTTTTTTTTTCTTTTTTGTCCCTTTGCCCCCCCCCCTCCCCCTCAAGCCCTTCCTAATAATTCTACATTTTCAAAAATATTCAGAATCGAATTATCGAGCGTTAAAACCAAATATTACGAAATTTCAACGGCATATCTCAATTTTAAATAGTGCAAAATATAAAACAAAATTTAATCTAATTGTTTTATTTATCTACATATTTTCATGAAAATTGAACAGTAGCTTTATAATATGCTGTCTAGGCCGAATATTAATTCAAATGTAACGTGAATGAAAATTTGAAAATTGCAATTTTTCCTCCCACTACAAAACACGTGACATCTTGATCGGTTACAATCATTTCCTTTTTCATGGCAGACGGTCGTCTGGCAGTTGAAATGATGTTGCCACAAAAAATTCATACTTTAGTTAATTTTAAAAAATCTAATTGTTGTACCGATAAGCCGCTTGCACACTTTCAGAAACTAGTATGTTGTGGCCACCACAAGACTTTCTTCTATATTTTCCTATACATATTCAATCAGTAACAATATTAAAAAAAAAAAAAAAAAAAAAAAAAAAAAATTTCCTTTTTTTTTTTTTTTTTTTTTTTTTTGTGAAAATTAATACATATTCAATCACTAACAATAAAAAAAAAAAAAAAAAAAAAAAAAAAAAAAAATCGAATTTTTTTCTAAGTTTTTTTTTTTTTTTTTTTGGTTAAAAGTAAAAAAAAAATCGATAACTTTGTTTTAAATTATCACAGATTTATAGTTCAACCATTCGTTTTAAATGTACCCCCCAGGGGGGGAAGCGATGCCCCCCCATGCACAAAATTTTTTTCCTAGTTACGTACTACTATTATCAATAATTCATATTAATTTCACAATCACAAGTGTTAAATAACTCTTATTATGCACATGTATACGAATTTTTGTCCTATGCTGCCATGTTAAAAATTTAGATAAAATGCTATCACAGCGCCACCTGTTGAGCTATTGATCCCCAAATATAATCAGCAACAGTTTATGTCGGGGACCAACTAAATACCAAGTTTGGTAAAATTTCGTTTAAAAAAAAAAAAAAAAAACTAGTATGTTGTGGCCACCACAAGACTTTCTTCTATATTTACCTATACATATTCAATCAGTAACAATATTTAAAAAAAAAAAAAAAAAATACGATTTTTTTTTTTCTAAGTTTTTTTTTTTTTTTTTTTTTTTTTGTTAAAAGTGAAAAAAATCGATAACTTTGTTTTAAATTATCACAGATTTATAGTTCAACCATTCGTTTTAAAGGTATTGACGAGACCTTTCGAAAGATACCCATCTTGAAAATTTATCCCCCCCCGGGGGGGTACTTTCCCCCCAGGGGGGGAAGCGATGCCCCCCATGCAGAAAATTTTTTTCCTAGTTACATACTACTATTATCAATAATTCATATTAATTTTACAATCACAAGTTTAAAACAACTCTTATTATGCACATTTATACGAATTTTTGTCCTATGCTGCCATGTTAAAAATTTAGATAAAATGCTATCACAGCGCCAGCTGTTGAGCTATTGATCCCCAAACATAATCAGCACCAGTTAATGTCGGGGACAAACTAAATACCAAGTTTGGTTAAATTTCGTTAAAAAAAAAAAAAAGAATTGCGATATTTTTCTTTTTTTTTTTTTTTTTGTTAAAAGTAAAAAAAATCGATAATTTTGGTTTAAATTATCACAGATTTATCGTTCAACCATTTGTTTTAAAGGTATTGACGAGATCTTTCGAAAGATACCCATCTTGAAACTTTGCCCCCCCGGGTGGGAACTTCCCCCCCCCCGGTGGGGGGGGAACCGATGCCCCCGAATGCACAAAAATTTTTTCCTAGTTAACTACTACTATTATCAACCTGATCTTTCGAAAGATACCCAATGTGAAAATTTACCCCCCCCTGGGGGGTATTTCCCCCCTAGGGGGGGGAAGCGATGGCCCCCCATGCAGAAATTTATTTTCCTAGTTACATACTACTATTATCAATAATTCATATTAATTTTACAATCACAAATTTAAAACAACTCTAATTATGCACATTTATACGAATTTTTGTCCTATTCTGCCATGTTAAAAATTTAGATAAAATGCTATCACAGCGCCACCTGTTGAGCTATTGATCCCCAAACATAATCAGCACCAGTTTATGTCGGGGACCAACTAAATACCAAGTTTGGTTAAATTTCGTTAAAAAAAAAAAAAAAAAAAATTGCGATATTTTTCTGTTTTTTTTTTGTTAAAAGTAAAAAAAATCGATAACTTTGGTTTAAATTATCACAGATTTATCGTTCAACCATTCGTTTTAAAGGTATTTACGAGATCTTTCGAAAGATACCCATCTTGAAACTTTGCCCCCCCCGGGTGGGAACTTCCCCCCCCGGTGGGGGGGCAACCGATGCCCCCACATGCACAAAATTTTTTTCCAAGTTAACTATTACTATTATCAACGAGACCTTTCGAAAGATACCCATCTTGAAAATTTACTTCTCCGGGGGGGATTTTCCCACCCGGGGGGGGAACCGATGCCCCCCCATGCACAAATTTTTTTTCCTAGCTAACTACTACTATTATCAATAATTCATATTAATTTTACAATCACAAGTGTAAAATAACTCTCTTTATGCCCATTTATACGGAATTTTGTCCTATGCTGCCATGTTAAAAATTTGCATAAAATGCGATCACAACGCCACCTATTGAGCGATTGATCCCAAAATCTAATCAGCACCAGTTTATGTCAGGGTGCAACTAAATACCAAGTTTGGTTAAATTTCATTCATTGGTTCGTGAGATACAGCGTCCACAAAAAAATGATACAGACAGACAGACAGACAGACATTTTCTAAAAACTATTAATTCGTGTTCTCCATATCCCAAAACATGTAAATCCATCAAAAAGTGGACTTCGAAAATTTTCGCGAATCCAATACTTTCTCTATATTACATATAGAAGAAAGTAAAAAAGTTTTTTTTTTTGTTAAAAGTAAAAAAAATCGATAACTTTGTTTTAAATTATCACAGATTTATGGTTCAACCATTCGTTTTAAAGGTATTGACGAGATCTTTCGAATGATACCCATCTTCAAAATTTAACCCCCCCGGGGGGGTACTTCCCCCGCAGGGGGGGAACCGATGCCCCCCCATGCACAATTTTTTTTCCCTAGTTAACTACTACTATCATCAATAATTCAAATTAATTTTACAATCACAAGTTTAAAACTAGTATGTTGTGGCCACCACAAGACTTTCTTCTATATTTTCCTATACATATTCAATCAGTAACAATATTAAAAAAAAAAAAAAAAAAAAAATACAATTTTTTTTTCTAAGGGTTTTTTTTTGGAGGGGTACTTGTTTTTTTTTAAGGGTACTTCCCCCCCAGGGGGGGGAAGCGATGCCCCCCCATGCACAAAATTTTTTTCCTAGTTACGTACTACTATTATCAATAATTCATATTAATTTTACAATCACAAGTGTAAAATAACTCTTATTATGCACATTTATACGAATTTTTGTCTTATTCTGCCATGTTAAAAATTTAGATAAAATGCTATCACAGCGCCTCCTGTTGAGTTATTGATCCGCAAATATAATCAGCACCAGTTTATGTCGGGGACCAACTAAATACCAAGTTTGGTAAAATTTCGTTTAAAAAAAAAAAAAAAAAAAAAAAAAAAAAAAATACGATTTTTTTTCTAAGTTTTTTTTTTTTTTGTTAAAAGTAAAAAAAATCGATAACTTTGTTTTAAATTATCACAGATTTATGGTTCAACCATTCGTTTTAAAGGTATTGACGAGATCTTTCGAATGATACCCATCTTCAAAATTTAACCCCCCCGGGGGGGTACTTCCCCCCCAGGGGGGGAACCGATGCCCCCCCATGCACAAATTTTTTTTCCTAGTTAACTACTACTATTATCAATAATTCATATTAATTTTACAATCACAAGTTTAAAATAACTCTCATTATGCCCATTTATACGGAATTTTGTCCTATAAAATGCGATCACAGCGCCACCTGTTGAGCTATTGATCCCCAAATCTAATGGGCACCAGTTCATGTCAGGGTGCAACTAAATACCAAGTTTGGTTAAATTTCATTCATTGGTTCGTGAGATACAGCGTCCACAAAAAAATGATACAGACAGACAGACAGACAGACACACAGACACACAGACAGACATTTTTTAAAAACTATCAATTCGTGTTCAGGACATCCCAAAACGTGTAGATCCGTCAAAAAACGGAGGTCGAAAATTTTCGCGAATCCAATACTTTCTCTATATTACATATAGAAGAAAGTAATAACTCTCATTATGCCCATTTATACGGAATTTTGTCCTATGCTGCCATGTTAAAAATTTGCATAAAATGCGATTACAGCGCCACCTGTTGAGCTATTGATCCCCAAATCTAATGGGCACCAGTTGATGTCAGGGTGCAACTAAATACCAAGTTTGGTTAAATTTCATTCATATGTTCATGAGATATAGCGTCCACAAAAAAATGATACAGACACACAGACAGACAGACAGACATTTTCTAAAAACTATCAATTCGTGTTCAGGACATCCCAAAACGTGTAGATCCGTCAAAAAACGGAGGTCGAAAATTTTCGCGAATCCAATACTTTCTCTATATTACATATAGAAGAAAGTAAAAATGCCTCTTTCATTTAGTATCGAAATCGTAACGATCGGACAAATATTTCTAATTTATTTTCCACTTTTTCTGCTTTTAACTCCGTTAAAATATCTTTTTTTTATGCAATGGCGGTGAATTCTCAGTCATTGAGATCGCTCTTAGATTAGACATGAGTGGGCATTTTAATTAATATCTCCAAAACTAATTAAGTTACAACTTTCATTTTTGCGGCGTTGAGTTTCTCGGGTCGTAAACATTAACCGTGCCAAATTTGGTCTCGCTCGGTGAAACAGCCTAGGATTCTATAGCGGACAGACAGACACACACACACAGACAGACTCTGTTCTTTTATATATATAGATAAATATAAATGATACAGTAAATTTATACAGCATAATTAAAGGTCAAAGTCCAACTAAATATAAAGTTTGGTTAAATTGCGTTCTTCGATTCTGAAAGCGTCCACAAAATGCTTTATATGCAGATACATAGATAGATAGATAAATACTTTCTAAAAATTGTAAAATCGCGTACTCAAGTCATCTCAAAGCATGTAAATCCATCGAAAACAGGAATACATAAAATTTCACGAAATCAGTTACTTTCTTCTATATGTATATACATAGAAATTATTGGATTCGTGAAAATTTTCGAACTCCAGTTTTCGATGGATTTACACGTTTTAGGATGTCCTGAACACGATTTGACGGTTTTTAGAAAATGTCTGTCTGTCAGTGTGTCTGTTTGTGTGTATCACAAATTTTGTGGACGCTGTATCTCACGAACCAGTGAACGAAATTTAACTAAACTTGGTATTTTGTTGGACCCTGATATAAACTGGTGCTGATTAGATTTCTGGAGCAATTGCTCAATAGGTGGCGCTGTTATCGCATTTGTTCGAAATTTTTAACATGGCAGTATAGGACAAAATTTCATATAAATGTAAATAATGAGAGTTATTTTAATTGTGTGATTGTAAAATTCATATGAATTATTGATAATAGTAGCAGTTAACAAGGAAAAAAGTTTTGTGCATGTGGGAGCAACGCTTCACTTCTAGAGGGGATGAAATACCCCCCCCCCCCGAGGGGAGTAAATTTTGATTATGGGTATCTCTTTCGAAAGATCTCGTCAATACATATAAAACGAATGGTTGAACTATAGATCTGTGATAAGTTAAAACAAAGTCATCGATTTTTTTATGTTTTAACGAAAAAAACTGAAAAAAAAAAAAAAAATCATTTTTTCTGGTTTGCAAAAAATTGACATCTTTCGGCATTTAGTGACAATATAATTCTGTCAGATAAAAATCGTTTGCATTTATAATGGAAAATAATTTGATAATTTAATAAATAATTTGTATTGAATAAATTTTATGTAAAATTATGTAGAAGAAAGACATGTGGTGGCCACATCATACTAGTTTCTTATGTATATAAAAAAAGAGTAAAAATATAAGAGCAAATATAATCGTTGTTTTCATTGTTACTTTCTTCTATATGTAATATAGAGAAAGTATTGGATTCGCGAAAATTTTCGAAGTCCACTTTCTGATGGATTTACATGTTTTGGGATATGGAGAACACGAATTAATAATTTTTAGAAAATGTCTGTCTGTCTGTTTGTCTGTCTGTATCATTTTTTTGTGGACGCTGTATCTCACGAACCAATAAATGAAATTTAACCAAACTTGGTATTTAGTTGCACCCTGACATAAACTGGTGCTGATTAGATTTTGGGATCAATCGCTCAATAGGTGGCGTTGTGATCGCATTTTATGCAAATTTTTAACATGGCAGCATAGGACAAAATTCCGTATAAATGGGCATAAAGAGAGTTATTTTACACTTGTGATTGTAAAATTAATATGAATTATTGATAATAGTAGTAGTTAGCTAGGAAAAAAATTTTGTGCATGGGGGGGCATCGGTTCCCCCCACGGGGAAGTAAATTTTCAAGATGGGTATCTTTCGAAAGGTCTCGTTGATAATAATAATAGTTAACTTGGAAAAAATTTTTGTGCATGTGGGGGCATCGGTTCCCCCCCCCCCCACCGGGGGGGGAAGTTCCCACCCGGGGGGGCAAAGTTTCAAGATGGGTATCTTTCGAAAGATCTCGTCAATACCTTTAAAACGAATGGTTGAACGATAAATCTGTAATAATTTAAACCAAAGTTATCGATTTTTTTTACTTTTAACAAAAAAAAAACTTAAAAATATCGCAATTTTTTTTTTTTTTTTTTTTTTTTTTTTTTTTTTAACGAAATTTAACCAAACTTGGTATTTAGTTGGTCCCCGAGGCAGCATAGGACAAAAATTCGTATAAATGTGCATAATTAGAGTTGTTTTAAACTTGTGATTGTAAAATGAATATGAATTATTGATAATAGTAGTATGTAACTAGGAAAAAAATTTTCTGCATGGGGGCGCATCGCTTCCCCCCTAGGGGGGAAATACCCCCCCAGGGGGGGTAAATTTTCACATTGGGTATCTTTCGAAAGATCAGGTTGATAATAGTAGTAGTTAACTAGGAAAAAATTTTTGTGCATGTGGGGGCAACGGTTCCCCCCCCCTCCGGCGGGGGGGAAGTTCCCACCCGTGGGGGCAAAGTTTCAAGATGGGTATCTTTCGAAAGATCTCGTCAATACCTTTAAAACGAATGGTTGAACGATAAATCTGTGATAATTTAAACCAAAGTTATCGATTTTTTTTAGTTTTAACAAAACAAAACAGAAAAAAAATCGCAATTTTTTTTTTTTTTTTTTTTAACGAAATTTAACCAAACTTGGTATTTAGTTGGTCCCCGACATTAACTGGTGCTGATTATGTTTGGGGATCAATAGCTCAACAGCTGGCGCTGTGATAGCATTTTATCTAAATTTTTAACATGGCAGCATAGGACAAAAATTCGTATAAATGTGCATAATAAGAGTTGTTTTAAACTTGTGATTGTAAAATTAATATGAATTATTGATAATAGTAGTATTTAACTAGGAAAAAATGCATGGGGGGCGTCGCTTTCCCCCCTGGGGGGAAGTACCCCCCCCCGGGGGGGAATAAATTTTCAAGATGGGTATCTTTCGAAAGGTCTCGTCAATACCTTTAAAACGAATGGTTGAACTATAAATCTGTGATAATTTAAAACAAAGTTATCGATTTTTTTCACTTTTAACAAAAAAAAAAAAAACTTAGAAAAAAAAAAAAAAATCGTACTTTTTTTTTTTTTTTTTTTAAATATTGTTACTGATTGAATATGTATAGGTAAATATAGAAGAAAGTCTTGTGGTGGCCACAACATACTAGTTTTGGTAATGGAGATTAAGGAGAAGTAGTTATGGTGTTTTTTTAAAGTTACATAAAATACTGATTAATTTTCTTTGTATTTAAAATTGGGATTTTGCAAAATTTTTAAAGCTTATCTAGTGGATAAAGCTTAGCGAAACTTTGATGTTTTCAAAAATACTTAATTTAACTATAATTTTATTTAATCTTTAATGTTTCCTGAAACCAATGTTTGTTTATCTAATATTAAATTAAATGTAGGAGATGTAAATTAATGCTGAAAGTATCGCTTGGATTTATCACAGCACAATATCATTTCATAAATTAAGTATAAGATGATTGGACTTAAACACAAAAGAATAATATTGATAAATTAGTTGTTACGATTTATGCAATATTGCTAATGCATAATTCATGAGATTTGGTATTATATTAATTAAAACTGAAGTATTCTCTGGTGTATAAAGTTTCAGAAAAGAATTTTAATGGAATGCTTTCTGATTTGATTAGAATTGATAATTTATAATAAATAAAGGTTCATTCAGAAAGCTTCGTATTGTTGGAATACGAACTCATAATAAAATTTAATTTGTATATAAAACAGGGTTAAGTTTGTGTTGTAATTTACAATCAGACAATTTTTAATGAGAAAATATTTTAAAATTGTATTATATATTAAATTTGTAAACGTGTTTATTTTCACAGCAAATAAAATCTAGTATGTTGTGGCCACCACATTTTTTTCTTCTATAATTTCTTATACAAATTCACTCGGTAAAAATAATTTATTAAAATAATTATTTAAAAAAATTATCTTCCATAATAATGCAGACGATTTCCATATTGGAGAAGTAGTATAAATCGAAATATAAAAAAAAAAGGCAATTTTATTCTCAATATCATATTAAAAAAAAAAAAAAAAAAAAAAAATGTTAAAAATGAAAATTGACAGGCACTAATTTATGTCAAAGTGTAAGTACATACCAATTTGTATGAAATTCTGTGGTGTAGTACCTGAGATACAGTTGCCACAAAATTTTGTCACAGAGAGAGAGGGAGAAAGAGAAAGAGAGAGACAGATAGACAGTCAGTCAGACAGACAGACAGACAGACAGACATTTTCTAAAATTGGTCAAATCGTGTTCTACAGCTCTCAAAACGTGTAAATAAATCCATCACAAACCCGAGATCGAAAATTTTTACGAATTCAATACTTTCTTTTATTGAATATAGAAGAATGTAGTAATCATTTATAGTATATACTCAATAATCTATATTCCCATCGAATAAATCAAAATAAAAATTTGGTTGGAATTCCTTATTTATTTACTTATTCATGTACTTATTTAATGAGAGCAACTGAAATTAGCTTCATTTTTTCAACGATAACTTTTTGAATTTTCATGATATTTGTTTGGGTTTTTATATAAGTAGTTCAACATATTTAGCTTATAAATTTTGCAAATAAAATCTAGTTAACACTTGCGCATGCCAATTAAAAATTATTTAGTAAAAATGTTCACATTTCATAAGATATTTAATATTATTTCTATTCTGATTGCAGTATGTTATGTCTAATATAGTGTGTCAACTTTCCTAAAAATGAATTAGCATTGAATTTATTACCCTGAATTTTATTACAAATATATGTATATATATATATATATATATATATATATATACCGGGTGATTCAAAATAGATGTTACAGCGATTATCTCGTAAACTAAGAAAGATAGAAACATACTTCCAATTACAAAATTAATGCAAATTAAGAGTAGATTTCAGATATGGCATTTTTTTTGTACAAGGGGCTGTATACATATTAAATACGAAATTTAATTTTTATACGGCCCCTCCTATCATATGACTTATATTTAGAAAAATATTCTCCTCGCTCTAACAATCAAAAAAAAAAAAAAAAAAAAAAAAAAAAAAAAATCATCTCTCAAAGTCAAAATCTCGCTGAGTTATTGCAATTTCAAAATTCTAGCATTTTTCTCCAAATCTTAAGGGGTTGTATCAAAAGTGAGACATTGTAATTACTATAGTTTTTGTAATAAGGCACACGTTGATCGGCGTTTGGGGGGAAGGGAAGAAAAATCATTCAGGGAAAGACGGCTATTTTAACCTGTAATGTCTCTGTGAATACACAAGAGAATACTCATTGATAATTTAACAAATAAAATTTATGAATAATTTATGTACTAAAAGGGAATTTTCAAATTCATTTTTATTTCTTTTCTTTTATACATTCTCTTACTCATATACACGGTGTAGAGAAAGAATTGTTTTTGAGTCAAATTTCCGAAAATTAGCTTTGATTTTGTTATATTTGCACTTTTCAGATCCTCTGAATTCAAAAATCATGTTTTAAGCGGTTGGTCTCTTTCTCTCTCTCTCTCTCTCTCTCTCTCTCTCTCTCTGTGTGTGTGTGTGTGTGTGTGTGTTTCTGTGTTATTAGAATATCTCAAGAACAAATAGTAGCAGAAATCCAAATTCGATATTCTAAATACGTATCATATTGCGGTGCTACACTAAATTATTCGTTGCGATCAGACAATTGTTTGTTTATAGGGTCATCCAATAGATTTCAAATACATTACGTCTGTGAGCGAAATTTCTCATATGTACAGTGCGACATGTATATACCACACTAAACAAAATGAAAAGAACAGATTTTTTATACGCATAAAAGCATGTTTTATGTAGATTGTGGTATAGCAATCATTCATCATTCATTTACAGGGTTACACAGAGTATTTTGATATATTGGAGCTATACTTGGGAATTGCTGGAAGTGTATTTCAATTTATGTTACTTGTTTTATAGTCCAGTCGAAATAGGAAAAATAGAAGAAAAAAATCGTGTAGTTTTGAAATTTTGCATACTTATAGCCGAGGGGGTCCTGAACAACATACTAAAAGTCCCCGCCCGTGGGAGGTGAGCGGGGGGCAGGGAGGGGCAATTAAGGGGGGCAATTTTCAGTTTTTATTAAATAACTTAAAAACTATCGCATTTAGAGAAACAATGTCAATTACAAAATTAATCTACGTAAATTTTCCTACAAAAATGTATATTACATTTTGTTTGTACGATCATTAGTTTAGAAGATATAGGGAGATGAAATAACACATTTTCTTGAAAAATTCTTTTTTGCAATAGTAAAATCAACTAAAGTGTGCAATTAAAAGGGTTCTTGTCAAATATTTTCTAATGTAAAAAACAAATATATACATAGGGAATATGCAAGGATAATACAGCATGTTTTGTAAGTTTTAAATAATTTTAACGCTAGTAGGCACAAGTGGCGGTTTGAGTAAAAATCTGGATAAGTCCAGACAAAATAGGAAAAATAGAAAAAAAAAAAATCGTGTAGTTTTGAAGTTTTGCACACTCATAGCCGAGAGGGTCCTGAACAACATACTAAAAGTCCCCGCCCGTAGGGGGTGAGCGGTGGGCAGGGGGGGCATTTAAGGGGGGCAATTTTCAGTTTTTATTACATATCTTAAAAACTATCGCATTTAGAGAAAAAATGTCAATTACAAAATTAATCTACGTAAAATTTCCTACAAAAATGTACCTTACATTTTGTTTGTACGATCATTAGTTTAGAAGATATAGGGAGATGAAATAACACATTTTCTTGAAAAAATCTTTTTTGCAATAGTAAAATCAACTAAAGTGTGCAATTAAAAGGGTTCTTGTCAAATATTTTCTAACGTAAAAGACAAATATATACATAGGGAATATGCAAGGATAATACAGCATGTTTTGTAAGTTTTAAATAATTTTAAGGTTAGCAGGCGCAAGTGGCAATTTGAGTAAAAATCTAGATAACGAAGACCCAAAACCGATCAACATTAAAAAAAAAAAAAAATCGTGTAGCTTAGAAATTGAGCACAGTTATAAAGTTAAGTGCTCTGAATAACATACTAAAAGTCCCTAACCATGGTGGGGGGGGGCATTTAAAGGGGGCACATTTCAGTTTTTATTAAGTACATTTAGAGAAAAAAAATCTCAATTACAAAATTAATCTACGTGAAATTTCCTAAAAATATTGTATATTCTATTTTGTTTGTATGATCAATAGTTTAGAAGATATAGGGGAACGAAATAACACATTTTCTTGAAAAATTCTTTTTTTTTTTTTTTTTTTGCAATAGTAAAATCAACTAAATTGTGGAATTAAAAGGGTTCTGATAAAATATTTTCTAATGTACAAAACAAATATATGCATAGGGAATATGTAAGGATAATACAGCATGTTTTGTACGTTTTAAATAATTTTAAGGTTAGTAGGCGCAAGTGGTGTTTTGGTAAAAATCCAGATAACGAAGAACCAAAACTGATCAACATTAAAAAAAATCTTATATCTTTGAGACTTTTTTCCCTCTAAATGCGATAGTTTTCAAGATACTTAATAAAAACTGAAATGTGCCCCCTTTAAATGCCCCCCCCCCCATGGTTAGGGACTTTTAGTATGTTATTCAGGGCACTTAACTTTATAACTGTGCTCAATTTCTAAGCTACACGATCTTTTTTTTTTTAATGTTGATCGGTTTTGGGTCTTCGTTATCTAGATTTTTACTCAAACCGCCACTTGCGCCTACTAGCCTTAAAATTATTTAAAACTTACAAAACATGCTGTATTATCCTTGCATATTCCCTATGTATATATTTGTTTTTTACATTAGAAAATATTTGACAAGAACCCTTTTAATTGCACACTTTAGTTGATTTTATTATTGCAAAAAAAGAATTTTTCAAGAAAATGTGTTATTTCATCTCCCTATATCTTCTAAACTAATGATCGTACAAACAAAATGTAATATACATTTTTGTAGGAAATTTTGCATAGAGTAATTTTGTAATTGACATTTTTTCTAAAATTCGATAGTTTTTAAGTTATTTAATAAAAACTGAAAATTGCCCCCCTGCCCCCCGCTCACCTCCCACGGGCAGGGACTTTTAGTATGTTGTTCAGGACCCTCTCGGCTATGAGTGTGCAAAACTTCAAAACTACACGATTTTTTTTTTCTACTTTTCCTATTTTGACTGGACTTATCCAGATTTTTACTCAAACCGCCACTTGCGCCTACTAGCCTTAAAATTATTTAAAACTTACAAAACATGCTGTATTATCCTTGCATATTCCCTATGTATATATTTGTTTTTTACATTAGAAAATATTTGACAAGAACCCTTTTAATTGCACACTTTAGTTGATTTTACTATTGCAAAAAAGAATTTTTCAAGAAAATGTGTTATTTCATCTCCCTATATCTTCTAAACTAATGATCGTACAAACAAAATGTAATATACATTTTTGTAGGAAAATTTACGTAGATTAATTTTGTAATTGACATTTTTTCTCTAAATGCGATAGTTTTCAAGATACTTAATAAAAACTGAAATGTGCCCCTTTAAATGCCCCCCCCCCATGGTTAGGGACATTTAGTATGTTATTCAGGGCACTTAACTTTATAACTGTGCTCAATTTCTAAGCTACACGATCTTTTTTTTTTTTTTAATGTTGATCGGTTTTGGGTCTTCGTTATCTAGATTTTTACTCAAACCGCCACTTGCGCCTACTAGCCTTAAAATTATTTAAAACTTACAAAACATGCTGTATTATCCTTGCATATTCCCTATGTATATATTTGTTTTTTACATTAGAAAATATTTGACAAGAACCCTTTTAATTGCACACTTTAGTTGATTTTACTATTGCAAAAAAAGAATTTTTCAAGAAAATGTGTTATTTCATCTCCCTATATCTTCTAAACTAATGATCGTACAAACAAAATGTAATATACATTTTTGTAGGAAATTTTGCGTAGAGTAATTTTGTAATTGACATTTTTTCTCTAAATGCGATAGGTTTTAAGATATATATTAAAAACTGAAAATTGCCCCCCTTAAATGCCCCCCTGCCCCCCGCTCACGCTCACGGGCAGGGACTTTTAGTATGTTGTTCAGGACCCTCTCGGCTATGAGTGTGCAAAACTTCAAAACTACACGATTTTTTTTTTCTACTTTTCCGAATTTGACTGGACTTATCCAGATTTTTACTCAAACCGCCACTTGCGCCTACTAGCCTTAAAATTATTTAAAACTTACAAAACATGCTGTATTATCCTTGCATATTCCCTATGTATATATTTGTTTTTTACATTAGAAAATATTTGACAAGAACCCTTTTAATTGCACACTTTAGTTGATTTTACTATTGCAAAAAAGAATTTTTCAAGAAAATGTGTTATTTCATCTCCCTATATCTTCTAAACTAATGATCGTACAAACAAAATGTAATATACATTTTTGTAGGAAAATTTACGTAGATTAATTTTGTAATTGACATTGTTTCTCTAAATGCGATAGTTTTTAAGATATTTAATAAAAACGGAAAATTGCCCCCCTTAAATGCCCCCCCCTGCCCCCCGCTCACCCCCCACGGGCGGGGACTTTTAGTATGTTGTTCAGGACCCTCTCGGCTATGAGTATGTAAAATTTCAAAACTACACGATTTTTTTCCTCTATTCGTCAAATTTTGGCCTTCGTTGCCTGGACTATTACATATAACACTAAATTTACGTACACAAAGTCATTTGTATATAGTTTATAGACAATATACAGGGCTACCCAAAATTAAGGTAAACATTTTTTTTATTATTATTAAATGTAATTGGCGTAAGTGCTTTGCTGCATTTTTTTTTTCGAAGAACACTACTGACACAGAACGGAAAATTAATTTCTAATACCCATACTGTAAACAAAGTAGTTTTTGAAGAGTGATTTGCTTTCTGTATAATACCACATTTTCAGGCCTCCTGAATACGAAAGGTAAATTTTTATTGGTTGATCTGTATATATATGAATTATCAGCCTAATTTAACAACAAATAATCTGGTGTGCCACTCACACGACTTTCTCTTACTCTGAAATTTAATACCATAAATACAGGTTGGAGATTAAGAGGTAACATAAAGAGTACTGAAAACCTATGTTAAAATAATTCAAATTAGGCTTCGAAAGAGTTTTATATGATAGTTAGTTCTGTGCGAGGGGTGACCTCATGAAATTATTCGTTTCCTGAAATTATTCGACGCAGGCAGTGATCAAACTTTTAAAAACTTGACTTTGGTAATAAAGAAGCCTCAAAACGTGTAAATACACAAAAAAAAAACAAGCGATGCATATTTAGCTTAAAAACATACATTATTTATCATATGTCTATGAGGAATTCATTTCCATTCCTGAGAAGTTTTCCTGGACACGGTAAAATATTATAGTAAAGCACTTTCACTAACAATAAAAAAGAATATTATAGCTTAAATATTTGCAACCCTGTATATCTTTTGAAGAATATGTACTAACCACAAAGTGCACCTAAATATAGACCTATAGGAATAATATACGGCACAACCTAAAATGCACTTCCATCAATTTTCAGCTATTGTCGCATTATAATCTAGTTATTTTGTGTAGCCCTGTAAATGAACAGTGAATGATTTCCCTGCCACATTCTATATGAGGCATGTTTTTATGCATATAAAAAATATCTATTCATTTCATTTGGTTTAGTGCAGTCTATAGGTGTTAAACTCTATTTACCTGCAATTTCCCCCATAGACGTAATGTATTTGAATATTCTTGAGTGTCCCTGTACACGAACCATTTGTTTCATCTCAATGAAAAGCTTAGTGTAGCATCCCTATATGATACATATTTAGAATACCAAGTTTGAATATCTGCTGTTATTTGTTCTTAAGATATGCTGATAACAGACAGACACACACACAGACCAACCGCTAAAAACACGATTTTCATATTCAGGGGACATCAAAACGTGTAAATATAACAAAAACTCACTTTCGAAAATTTGGCCCAAAAACAATACTTTCTCTACCTTATGAGTATGAGAAAGTAATGACTACAGGAAATGAAAATTTGGTACTTCGGATTCCATATCTAGTTGCCACGTGAAAAGTTGATCAAGATTTGCAAGCTTCAAGGAAATTGATAACAGACTTGATTTTTGTTTTGATAAGTATTGGCACTATAATTAAACGGGGGTTGAGAATGGCGGTAACCCCCTTGACATAGAATTATACATCTATACGATATCATATTCTATACAAAACATTTAGAATATTAACAAAAATATGAATTTCCTTATGATTTTTACAGTATAAAGTTATTAAAATGTAATTTATAAGAATGTCTGTCCCAAAACACAATACATTGGCATTTTATGTGCGTTCCTGTACATAAACCAATTGTAGAGGATTAATTAATGCCATTTTAAATAGGGAATATCATATAGTAAACCTGAATAATGTATATCATTTTTGAAAATTTCTGAAAATATTTACAGACGGTTGGGGCAGGCAGACGGACAGATGGACAGTCAGACAAAAAAATATGCAAATTGAAATCCTATTCACAGTTAAAAATTGTTAAAAAATGTTTAATGTAAACGAAAATGCAATTCAGCAAATGTCCAATAATAACCCTTAACGTAACTGACTATTTTTGTGTGCCCTGTAAATCTAATGCTAATCGTACTGTACACTATAGAAAGCATTCTTTTGTGCATATGTATAACATATTTCAATTTCATTAAGATTTATGCAAAGTAATTAAAATTTAGTTTATAGAAATATCTTCACATAGAACGCAATGCTTTGGAATACTTTCGGGTGTCCCTGTATATAAACCAGTGATGGTGTTTACTCCATTTTCTATAGAAAATATCCCATAGAAAACTTTAATAACGTATTTCAATTTTATTAATATGTGCATAAATTAAAGGTATTAAAATATGGTTTATAAAAATACCTCTCATAGAACACAATGCTTTGGAATACTTTCGGGTGTCCCTGTGCACAAGTTATCCGAGGTATTCACTCCATTTTTAATAAGGAACATCCGATAGTGAACTCAAATAACATATATTAGTTTCAGGAAATTCTATGAATATTCACGGGAGTTAGAGCGCGGACACACAGAAAGACGAATGGACAGACAGACAAATCGAAGTCATTAACACTTTTCAACCTGGCTGGAATTGTTAAAGAGCCGAAGTCATTAAATTTTTCAACTATGATGGAAAGTGGTAAAAATAAAGCGCGAAGGTTCCACACGGTTTTGCTAGACTTTTAAATTTTTTCCGCTCTTAACGTGTTTTAATTTGCAGGTGGCCCCTAAGAAATTTAACTATTAAATTTTTTAACAATACGAAATAATGCAAATTTGCATTAAGTTCTTAAAACTGTTGATTTCACGTGCTTGAATGATTTTATTTGCTATTTTAAAACAAAGGATTTTTTTTTAATTTTTCTCATCTCATAGATAACCCCCTAAAGTGAACCCGTTGGCGTCGAAAAATAGATGCCAAAATTGGAAAAAAAGTGGTGTAAGTCATCATCTTCAAATTGCAATAACTCAGCGAGATTTTGACTTAGAGGGATGATTTTTTTTTTATTTTGCTTGTCAGAGCGAGGAGAATAATTTTCTAAATATAAGTCACATGATAGGAGGGGCCGTATAAAAATTAAATTTCGTATTTAATATGTATACAGCCCCTTGTATAAAAAAATGCCATATTTGAAATCTACTCTTAATTTGCTCTAATTTTGTAATTGGAAGTATGTTTCTATCTTTCTTAGTTTACGAGATAATCGCTGTAACATCTATTTTGAATCACCCGGTATATATATATATATATAATTCCTATTATTATTATTATTATTTGCAATTTTTTAAAGAAATCTGTATTTCCATGAATATATGTACTAGTCTCATACAAATGAATACAGATAGTTAGAAGAACTATTATAATCATTTATTATAGCCAGAATGCATTGCAAGCATTACTTTTTACAAGGTGACGCAAACGTTGTGTTTTTCTTTAATTTAATACTGGGTCCTTTTTTGTTTAGTCACATAGCTTTTGCTAAAATATATGAGATACAACTTGTTCTTCACATGCCAAAGTTTTTAGGATAATTCGTCAGTTATTTTTTCTGGGTATTTGATAAGTTGTCTGAAATCAAATGTGTTCGGTCATTTAATGGAAGGGTAATTCACAATAAAATCCTCAGATTTATTACTTTCTTCTATATTCAATCGAAGAAAGTATTGGATTCGTAAAAAATATCGACCACGTTTTTTTGACGGATTTACACTTTATGAGAGCTGCAGAACACGATTTGACCATTTTTAAAAATGTCTGTCTGTGTGTGTGAGAGAGAGAGAGAGAGAAAGTGTGACAAAATTTTGTGGCAACTGTATCTCAAATACTACTGCACAGAATTTCATATAAATTGGTATGTAGTTGCACATTGACATAAATTAGTGCCTATCAACCTTTGGTGAAAATTGTCCAAGTGCGTTTTTTCTAAATTTTTAACATGGTGGTATAGGATAAATTTTTGTATAAACGTGCATAAAGAGAATTATTTTTTAATAATCATTATGAAATTTAAGTTTAAAAGAATTATTTGTAATAGAGATAGGCAACTGGGAAAAAAATTGTGTATGTAGGAGCGTCGCCCCCCCCCCCCACGGGGTGAAATTCCCCCCTGAAGGGAGTATATTTTCATGATGGGTATCTTACAAAAGAGCTCGCCAATACCTTTAAAATGAATGGTTGAACCATGGATCTGCGATAATTTAAAATAAAGTTATCGATTATTATTTATTTTTTCATTTTTAACAAAAAACAAAACAAAACAAAACAAAATAATAATAATATTGAGAATAAAATTGACTTTTTTTGGATATTTAGTGTTATACTACTTCTCTGATATGGAAATCGTCTGCATTATCATGGAAGATATTTTTTTTTTTTAACAATAATTTTAATAACCTATTTTTACTGAGTGAATTTGTATAGGAAAATATAGAAGAAAGTCATGTGGTGGCCACAACATACTAGTTTTTCTATAATTTACTTGTTATATAAACCTTATATACATCAGTCTAAAGAGTTAAAAATTTGCAATATATGATATAAATTTGGGGGAAATTTACTTTCAGCCACCCCTTGGTGATTTTTCTGGAAATCGGCAAGACTATATATATATATATATATATATATATATATATATATACATGTATATATATTGTTACGGAATTGTAAATAATTGTATTTATTTTTGTATAAATTCTTTCAAAGAGGCCTAGTAAGTTGATAAAATGCTAATTTTGTGCATTTTTAGTCTTTTTAGCATTAAAATAGCCTAATTTTCCCTTAAAAACGCATTGGAAAGCTCCAATAAGGCAGGTAATTTGGCGACATTTTCCCTCCCTGGCAATTTCTTTTAGCGACCATGGCGAGAAAATCCTTATTAGAGATATACCAAATACGGAAGCTCTAATCTCATTGGCTGATGAGATACGGAAATTTCTGGAATTTTCCACATTTTTCTACCGGAGTATAAAAGGGACGTTTCTTCGCCAAGACTAGTTCAGTTCAGTTCTCAGCCAGCTTCCGCTAATGCTTGCTTTGCTTTGAGCCTCTTTGAAAGAGGCTTGCTTTTTGTGTTATTGCTATACAATTTGTACTGTGGATTTGCTAATTACAGCTGTTGTTTAAGCTGTGTTTACTGGTTGAATTGAAGTTGATACTTGATTTATAGTCCTGTATTTTTCTGGAACTTTCTGTGAATAAATTACTAAATTTTTGAAAGTTTCGCCTTTCATTCTCGGACAACTCACAAACCCACAAGTACGCAACAATATATATATATATATATATATATATATATATATAAGAAAGAAAAAAAGTAAATAAATAAATAAATAAGTAAATAATGACTTTCCTAAAATTGCAATAAAGCCTTCAAATTTTATTTCTGTGAAGCCTTTTTATATGAGTCTAAAGTGTTAAAAATAACTACTTCAATTTATTGTATAAATTATGTTTTTTAATCTCAATTAGTTTAACCATTACAAGTGTTATTTAATATAAGGTAATCGGATTATAATTTATGAAATGCTATTCACTTAATAATGAGCGTACATTTCGAAAATTAAGAAAAAAATCACAGTAAAATATATGGAAATATCATTTTTGTAATAACAGTTAATATTTTCCTAAATTGTGTATCTTAACTACGAGCTTGAGCGAAAATATTAAGAGATTAATTAAATGTCCCGCACATATTCTTAATGAGTGCAATAGAGATTGCAGCATCTTCGTATTCCATAATATAGTTAATAATATGGATTAAAAGTTTCACCAAGGAAAACATGTTTACATTAACACCAACTATAATGTTTCCTCCTTTACTCCGCACATGTTTTACTTACATCCCATTATTTTAACTTTTAAGATTTTCTAATAAGATACCAAGAATAATTTTATAACATAAACTTTAATTGTTATATAACCAAAATTTTTGAATAAAACGATAAATATGAAATTAAAAGAAAATTTCCTAATGATTATTTAGTATAAAAGAGAAAATTTATGAAACTTTATATATTAAAGAATTAAATCGACTGCAGTTGAATATAAAATTATCTATAATTAACTATTATCTTACTAATTATATATTTATCAGAAAATTAAGAAATTTAGAATACATCGGAAAATACACGTTGAATTTTTTTAAACTGACACTAATCAATGTTATGTGTATTTCGATCTATTGAGCTGGAATATTATCAAATTTAGTAAAAGAGTGAGATAGAAATAAGCATAAAAAAGAATCAGATAGAAAAAAACAGATTTCATGAGGGGAGGAAGGGGGGGGGGGATAAAACTGACAGTCTTCGACAGAGTGCTGTTGAGTTCAAACCAAGGTCGCACTCACCGGCGGAATCATTCTGAGTTTTCTGTGGTTTTCCTCAAAACAGACGTGAATACAAGATAGAACACCTTAGAGTGACCTTTCCAGGGAGGATTTTACCTCTGCCCAAGTCCCAAGTGCAGACAGTTGGCCTTAATCATAATCCATACGACAACACTTTACGTCTACATCTAAAAAGTATAATAGTATTTTTAACAAACGTTTTAATGAAAAATTACAGTAAAAACACAAGATCACGCTTTACTAATGTTCAAGAGATATATTTCAAAAATATACTTCGTCAGTTGCCTTTTTAGTACATTAAATTAATTCAATTCAGGTATTATGGGGCTTAGAGAGGTTAAGCGGTCAGCAAAACATCATGGCTTTGTTAATAGTTAAAAATGTCGTGACAATGAAATATTGAAAAAAAAGTTTAATGTTTTATATCTGAGCCATGAGCATCACCAGTAATTTTTTTAAGCCCTTGAAACAACCCCCAGTGTGCAAGTGAACATGTTTTACGATACCTTGGTATAAATGTAATTTTATATATATTATACAGAAAGTGGCGTTGATATGCGTTACTTCTTATTTTAATGCACATGACAATCGGTTGGTTGTAGGATTTTTAAGGCGATTGGCTACGCTAGGGTCCTAGGCCTATAGGTGGAATGCCCTCTGTGTGTGTGGGGGGGTCTTTCTAAGGAGTTTTAGCCCGTATTTATGAAAGTTTCGGGGAAAACCACGGAAAACTCCCAACTGCATGACAATTGGATCAGTATTCTTGCGTAAATTGAATATTACGAAAATATTATTTGCATTTCTCCTGTTTTGATCCTTTGTTAAGGAGTGCTCCTATACTATGATTTTTTTTTTTTTTTTTTTTTTTTAAGTACCTCATTACCTATTGTACCTCATTACCTATTGAATAGAAAAGTATACGAAAACTGCAATACTGAAAGTAAGGCAAGTGCCGTATTTTCCTGTGTATAATCCACTGGTCAGATAAATGAGTTTTACACCAAATGTTTTAATGAACAGATCTATAACGAAAATCTTAAAATGTATACAAAGTTTTCTTTTAATTTCTTCGTAAACACCAGAAAAAATAATTCTTATGATAATAAAATTATTGAAATATATTTGAATCTGAGGTATGTACTTTTGAATAACAATGTTCAAAAAAATTAATTAAAACGAGAAAGAAAAATGTGGCATTTGTATAGATTACAAACTATTTTCAATTTGTACTTATTTGTTGTGTTGTTCAAATTTCATTGCATTTTACCCCAATGATGTTAATCTTATTTTTGGTTTTATTTATAGAGGAAGAAATTTCACTAAAACAATCTTTAAACTCTTCTCTTTAAAGAAAAATATTATTGTCTAAAATTTACATAGACAACATATAAAAAATTACTATATTTAAAATACTTATAACACGACTGAAAATACACGTCGATAAAGTTCTTCTTATAGGGTAAGTGCACCAGTGATTGACACTTTTAGAGCAATCTCTGATGTTTTTAATGTTCTAGTCAACAGAAAATATTTTTAGAAATCTTAAGTTAATACATATAGTAATAAAGACATTCAGAACCACATATATATTGAAATATATACATTTGATATTAATAATATTATTATTATTATAATTATTATTTTACGAATTTTTATTTTCATCCACTCAATGTTCCAGTAATTGACACTGCCAGTTTTTCATTTTATCAGTAATTGACCCCTATGTTCCAGTGTTTGACACTGCTAGTTATACATTTTACCAGTTATTAGTACCCTATGCTCCAGTGTTTGACATAAAATGTTAAAATTATTATATGTAAAATATATGATTTTATTATTTTTCTTATTTATTATTTCGGGATAGATGTCAATTACTGGAGCATGCCAATCACTGGAACGCCAACCCTATATGTATACTATAACGAAGCGATTCTTCATAAACATAGTTTTGCTTGTTAATAAAAGAAACGGAAAAATATACACTACTTATATGAAGCAACACTTCGTAAAAATAGATTTGGTTGCTAATAAAATGTCTGGTGCAAAACTGATCTGCCAAATCAGCTGATTATACGCAGAGAAATACAACCCCCCCCCCCCCACCCCAAATTATTATAATGGTACAAAAAATATGTTTTAATAGCCATTCGATATTTTTTCTATTTTGAATCTATCAAATTTCTTTGCAAATAATTTTTAAATATATATATTTTTTAATTTAATAAATTATTCTAACCATTTTCATACGAGTACGAACATATTTATAAAAAGTAAATTCCATTAGATTGTATAGATCGTCAATACCTCCTTTTATTTCTAGTTTTTGGATATATGAATAGCTCCATATTTTTCTGAAATCTAATTAAACAGAAAAAAAATTATCGTCATTAATCTGATGAAGAATTCTTGATTAACATGCTTGTTCTGGTTTATTAATCCATTATTTTAATCACTCGATTTTTTTTTCTTTTATCATTAGGAAGTATGAGAACTTATAGATGCCCTAAACAATTTGCTGGCATTATATTATTCTCTGCTTTAATTTTGGAAGGAATTACGTTCTATTTATTTTATTTATCATAAAAATGCATATTGCGTTGGATTCAAGTATTCATCAAAATCTTTGAAGACTAATATTTTTTTTTTCTTTTGCTTTATGATTTCAAAATATCGCAGTTTCTTAAAAAACTAATTGTTTGGAAAAAAAGTAGAAGTGCACTTTGTTTGTTACAGGTAATTTAAATAATCATTAATTTAGAGCTTTTAGAATACCACTTTTTACATAGCAACATCCGTATTATCATATATTTCTCTCATTTTGTTTTGTACGTAACTATTCGATTTATTTATTTGTTTTACGTTTATCTTCTATTTGAATACGACATTTCAACCTCTTTTCCTATGTAATACTCTGTGGTACATACGGAGTAATTCTTAATTAAAAAAAAAAACAATACCAGGAGAAAATGCGTTTGAGAAATGTAGGATAAAGGACTAATAATTTACCACATGTCGTAAATTTGCTATTTTGTCCTTTGTTAATTATTGTTAAAGAGAGAGAATGAAGCAGTAGATTTTCTGTATAACTTTAAGGCTAACAAAGACGAAATTTAACATATCAACAAATCTATTATGGATTTAGCAGTGTGTATCAAATCCATGTGGATCCAAAGTCTTATGAACTTGTATCTCCAAACTTTTCGTCTTAAATTTTCTAAACATTTTTATTTATTTATTTTATTTAATGATCGAATGACACAAATCAAAAGTTAAAATTAGCTCCCTTCATTTAGTGTGGAACGTGCAAGGTTGAATTTCTATGCCAACTATGTGAAAAATGCCAGAACCGGAAATCGAGTCAGGCCACTCCGCTTAACAGATGCTCTACCACTGGGCCACCCTGGCTGATTACCCACTCGGTATTTTCCATATTATATCCGATCCGTTGACAAAAATTCACTATGTCTGCAAATGCAGATATAACAGGTGAGTATGCACTGCTCTGCACAAAAATCGACCCCAATAACATTCATGCAAATTCTTATGTAGAATGACCTTCTGAATCCGAATATAATGCCTATTTTGCCCCATCACCCACCGTTTTTAGGGATGGCCCCATATTTTTATCACTGTTCGGTACTTTTATGGCTATGAATTTCATTTGGAGAAGAGGAAAGGATTTTTTAAATTATTAACATGGAAGAGTAGCTGCTCACCACTCTAGGAGCGGTTTCGAGCAATTCTAGCTATGCTAGGTCCCTCCTCCGGAACATTTATTTAAAAACTCAAAAAAAAAAAAAATTACAAAGGACATCAGAGACAGGTTTCCTACGCGACAAGAAGCGGCATGCTCTATGCTTGTAGATGAAGGGTAGAACATTTTGGAAATACAGGGTAACATAAAACAACGGAGACAATGTTTTTTATCCATATTTTATTAATAGAAAAAAAATCAATATATGTAACAATTGCAAACAATAATATGGACCTCAGGTTATAACAGTTGATTTCAAAGTGGCCACCATAAGCGTCAATACACAGCTGCAAACGAGTCTTGAAGTTTTTGTAAATTGGCCGCAAGTCCTCTGGCAACTATCTATCCCTGTCACAAAGCAGTGATTGTTTCAGCGACTCCAAACTGCTGTGGCGTTTGGCACATGCCCTCGCCTTCAAAATCGACCACAGGCTATAGTCCGTGGGATTTAATTCTGGCGAGTAAAGGGGCCATTCTGTAAAATCAATGAAATCGGGAAAATGGGTGCTGCACTACTCCTGGGTCAACTTCGCCCTGTGAGCTGGGGCGGAGTCTTGTTGACACGTCCAAAACCCATTCTGGAAGTGCTACTGGGCCCACGGAAGTACCACAGCCTCAAGGATGTTTGATTTTGACCCCTTCTTCAATGAAAACGAGAGGGGCCTTGCTGCTGGCACAAGCACCGCCCCACACCATGACAGACTGAGGTTTTTGTCGGTGTTCCACGATTGCCGATGTGCCGGGAGCTTCGGAGGACCAATATCTGTCGTTTTGGGAGTTCTGCGCCTGCTGCAAGGTGAGCAGCTTCTCGTCCGTGAAGAGGATGCTCTCCCATCATTGAGCTGCAAACCGAAGCTTGAGTTGCCGGCATTTTTGGAGTCGTACCCGCTTGTTGTCTTCCGTGAGCCACTGAACTTTTTGGAACTTATACGGCATGAGATGGGAGTTCATCTTTGGCTATTTGCCTAACTACTTCGCGATTGATTCCAGTCTCACGGACGATTTGTCGCATGAAGACTCTCGGATTTTACTTTACTCGATTCTGAATGACCTTGCAGTTCTGGGCGTGTTGGAGGTACGTTTTCGTCCTCTTCCAGGACGGTCGTCTTCATAGCCAAGCTCCTTATAACGTTTGATGGCCTTGGATACATTGGTCTGTCGCGGAACATTGAATAAACGAACAATTTCACACTGCCGTTTTCCTTGACTAAACACTCCAAAATTGCAATACGTTTATTTGACATTTAAAAGGGAAAGGAAATATGTGAGCTCACAGTCGTAAATGCATATACTAGTAAAAAAATGCATGGGTACTTCCACAGAACAACTTTTATTTGTATACGTTACAATTTTTTCGCCTCAGGATGTGTTAAACATTGTCTCCGTTATTTTATGTCACCCTGTATGTTATTTTTGCAGAATTTAATGTCCAGGTTCAGACTAGTGGGTGATTCAGGAGATTGAGAGTTCGTGGATAGGTCATATGTTTAGAGTGTGCCCTTCGCGACAGAGGACACCATGATAGTAGATGAAAGATGAACTGTTCAGGATAGAAGCTGATTTTGCAGACTTTCGTGTCCTCTTTTAGGCCCGTAGGCAAATTTGAAGAGGAAAAGGTCAGTCTGTTGTAGTTGAGATTTCCATTAAGAAAGAGAAAGTTCTGACTAGTTTATTTGAGAGAGAAGGACGATTGATAATATTTTCCAGTCACTTTTTTGGTCTGTGATGAGGATTACGAATATGGAAGGAGGAAGTTAAGGCACAGGAGAAATAGTAATGTTGAGGAGTTCCTGCCTCGCCGTAGGGGCACAAGGGTGATCATCGGCAATGGAATTTGTTGTGATATGACGGGAACGGGACATGGCCTGACAGAAAATCTGTTTTGGATGGGGAGAGATCCCAAAAGTTGGAAGAGATTGTGTGAAATAGATCGTAAGTATACCTTCCCTTTTGGGAAGTATCCCACAATGCCTGCCAATGTTGCTTTAGAAGTTGTTTTACATTGTACTTGATAAAAGAGGGAGGGGTGGTAAAGAGTGAGAAATGACATCATTGTCTGTGGCGTTTTTTGCAAGGGAATCTGCTAATTCGAGTCCTGCGACACCCTTGTGGGCAGAAACATGCGCCAGGGAGATACTAGATGTTAAATTTAAAATTTTTACTTTTATATCAAGAATTTGTGGATGTCTGCTCCAGTGTCGTGCAATGGCTTGCAGGCCCGAAAGACTGTCACTGAAAATACTAATTTTAGGGTAAATGTGGAGATTATCCTCCATCTACTCGATAGCTTTTTGAATGGAAAATAGTTCGGTTTGAAAAGCCGAGTTAAGAATTATTTTAATTGTTAAATATCTTCTGAGGGGCTAGAGAGGGGAAAAATTCTAAAACATGAACATTTGTGCAAGAGGGAAATTCAGGGGGAGGATTCGCCACTGAAATTAGAAATTACATTTATTATATTTTATAAATTTATTATTATAATTATTATTTATTAAATTTAATTATTTTATAAGTGTGTTAAAATAATTATTTTCCACGCTCCACATCAAATTCATGGCCGTAAAATTACTGAAAAGTCATAAAAATTGGGGGAGGGGATAGTGTCCCGCAAAATCAGTGGATGATTGCGAAAATGGGGGTCATATTCGGATTCAGGAGATCATTTTACATAAGAATCAGCAAAAATGGTATCAGAGTTAAAAAATGAAAAGATTTTTTTTTTCCTCAGAGCAGTTACATTAGTCATGGCAACTCCTATAAACTATGCAAGTTACTTAGAAGGTTAGAAACTCTCTTCATTAAAAAATCCAAACTAAAGCTTACCTAAAAGTTATTTTTTATCATCCTTAGTACTATCATTATTGTACAATTATTACATGGCAGATTTACAAAGTATGCAATAGAATTAGTTGTATGTACGTATGTAGAGCGTAATTATCACTTTAACCCTTGAAAGAGAGAGTGAGATAGTCTTAATGACATAGCTATTCGAATGTTAAATCAATTAATCTGATTTATTAAAATTAATATTCAGTTTATATCATAGCACTCTAAAATTATCTTGAAGTAATGATATACCGTAAAATGCCTCAAAAGTGCCATCCTCTTCTTTTCACCAGAATTTTGTTTGTTCTGAAAATACTGAATAAGCGTCCCTTTAAACGCTTAGTGGAAGACTCTATCCGAATAAAGTTTTTTAAGTTATTGATTTTTTTTTTTTTTTAAGATTCGCCTTTATAAATATAAACATTGATTTCGTTTTATAATAAATCGGGTACTGTGATTGTTTGAAAATGGAAAACGTAAGCCTATTCCAAAAATAACGGCAAACTTTTTTAAACAATTTATAATATTTAATTAATATGTTTTGTTTTAAAATAATTTTTATGTCACTTAATTTTAGTAGAAAAACACATGTCAATTTCTATATTTCTGTCGATGACTGTTTATACGTCCCATCCACTAACATAGCCCGATTTTCCTTGAAGACTGAGGGTGCTCTTAAACGGTATATTACGGTAAGTGAAGTTGGCATACAGCATATCATCATACAGAGAAATGAAAATAATTGTTGTCTACTCAAAATGGCGGCCACAGTAACACTCAAGGCTACCGCTGAAGCCATATTTTGTCGACCAAAACGTTGACTAGTTCTGTGTTATTTTATGTGTTTGACATTTATCTGTTAGCTTTAAGACATACAGTTACAATGATTTTCGTCTCCAATGATCCATATTGCATAATTTCAGAATAACAATTGAAATTTTTTATACAACTGTGTTATTTAATGGATTCTGTGGTTATGATTTTTGCTTCATTTTTTTTTTTTTTTTTTTTCGGACATGTCATCTTCTTTTATATCATTCTTTAAAAAAAAATATCGAGGAAGTGGAAAAAAATTATCTTTAAAAAACAAACATACAGACAAAAAATAAAAATAAAATAATAAATAAATAAATAAATGTGTAATTACAAGCGTGAAAAAACAAGAAATATTTATCCTGACATTAAAATACAGGATACAGTAGAGCTAGAAGGGTAGGGGCAAATGTATCTGCAATCGTTGACATTTCTAAATAATCTTAATTTGCTTAATTAATTAATATATATATATATATATATATATATATATATATATATATATATATATATATATATATATATATATACATATATATATATATATACATATATGTTGCATACTTCACATGATGTTTTTGTACGCAACTTAATCTATACAATGTGTTTAATAACTTTAATAGAAAACTTTTTTTTTAGATTTTAAAAAAGGATGCGATATAGAGATGAAAATGTGAGATTCATAACTTGGTATTATATCAATCCAAAGATACTGTATTTAAACTTTGTACGTATAGCCATTTTTGAGTTACAACGGATATTTGTAAAACTGTTGGTCGTGTAATGTCCAAAAAGAGCGACGTACAACTAGATGTTAACACTTTCACACCAGGGTATTTTTCTATTTTGGACAATTTTAAGCATTACACTAAAATGTTAGATTTTCCAACAAAAAAATTTTGCATATTCATGTTCAGATGATTTAGATTTTATTCTCAGCAATTAATGCGGTAAATGCAGCAGGAATACGTATACGTTGGGATTTAAAAGAATAAACAAATTCTCTCTCTCTTTTTATAATTCATTGTTTTAGAGAAATGTCTAAAGGGCGGGCGCTCCCACCCAATTTTTGATTACGTGAGGTACAAATTTATATCAGTATAGACTTAACGAAAACACTAAGGAAATCTTTGAGTTCTCTAAAGCAGAAACCAAAAAGGCGATGTGCAGAACTACATGTTATAACCACCTAAAATTCAAAATTCCAACAATTTATATTCATCAATTTTTTCAGTTCTGAGAAAAATACAACATACGTTTAATTTTTGTTTTTCGATAATAATACTTATTTTACTTTATACAAGGAAGTAAAAAATCATATATTATAAGTAAAAAATAATTAAGCAAATAAACAGAAGTCCGAATGTATGCTAGTGTACAATATTGATTAATCTCATTTCACACTAGCTAATCCAAATTCATAATGACTAACAAAAATATATCTATCTATACATATAATAAAATAAGATATTTGTGTGTGTGTGTGTCATTGTGTATGTATTTCCAGAGCCTTTTAGGAAAACGGCTGATGGCTGAGCTACACAAATTTGCATGCAGGTTCGTAATGACCTCCCTTGATGCACCTCGAAGCCGGATTTTCGAATTTCTTATTAGTTTTCATTTAATTAATTAAAATGTGAAAAAAATAACCTCCTAATTTCTGATAAATTAGCCATTTAAATTTTATCTATAATTTAATTGTTGTCAATTTTTTTCGACAGAATAAAAAAAGAAGAAAAAAAGTACATTTATTTAAAATGAGGAAAGTAAATTAAATAAATTAGAAAATAAATTAGAAATATCAGTCGTATCGTTACAAATAAGATACCAAATGAAAGAAGCAAGTTTTGTGAAGCCAACGGATTAAAGAGCTTATCGATCGGACAATTAGGTTTTTTAAAATTAACTAATGTATGAATTGTAGGTGACAACAGCAGGAGATTGTATGAAAACCGTTTTGAAAAAAAAAAATTAAATCTGCTACTCATTAAAAGTCACATGTTTTCGTAAGTGGGATTAAAAATTGCAGTTTTGAAATTTTTTTAAATATCACTGAGGAGATCCCGTACTAAAGCTGTGGCGAAAGTTGTCGCCAATCGAAATACATTTACTTAAACGTTTCAATTATTCAATTAAAAAGAAATCATTTTAATATAGTGACCAGCGAAGCGGGAAAATCCTGCTAGTATAAAATAAAAATAATATCTGCTTTGTCTTATGTATAGTGCAGTTATAATTAAATTTCCGCTATAAAGAGTACCGTGCACTAAAATACGGCAGAGCGGATTGCCAGCAACTATGGTATTTGACGACTTATCAGTTGCGTTCAACCAATAAAAATTATCTTAGTTAAAAAAAATATTCACGTGGTGGCGCGCTAAAGAAAAAGAGGTATTATAACAAATGCAATAACCCAAACAGGATTAAAAAATATAAAAAAATATTAGTAAATGTATAATCGTTTAAACGTTCCATGTAACTTATCTCTTTTGCTGTATATTCCATTTTTCCATGAAGAGCGGCACCCAAAGGAATTTTTTTTTTTAAACTAATATATATTCTTGAAATTACTTGAGAGAATTTCATGAAAGGCCAACATGCCAAATTTGATGGTTATATGTTCGTCTGGTTTAGATATGGGATGCTGTTTGAAGCAGGGTTTTGAATGTAACCCCACTGTATATAGGTGCAATATTAGACTTTCTGTAGACCATTCCGTATAATTTCTCAAATTTTCATTCATTTTCAGTAATAATAATAACGCTAATTTTGCATTATGCCAAATTTTTGTAAAATTTTTGCATATCAGAATAAATCAATAAATAAAAACTTTTTTTTTAATTTTCTTCTATATTCAATAGAAGAAAGTATTGGAATCGTAAAAATTTCCGACTTCCAGTTTTCGACGGATTTACATGTTTTGAGAGGTCTAAAACACGATGTTACTATTTTTAGAAATTGTTTGTCTGTCCGTCTGTCTCTGTGTGTATGTGAGACAAAAATTTTGTGGCAACTGTATCTCCAAAACTAATGCTCAGAATTATATATAAACATATATGTAGATGCACCTTGAGCTAAATTAGTGACTGTCAACTTTTGGTGTCAACCGCTCAACAGGTAGCACTTCTATACAGCGATTTCCGCAATTTAAAGGGAGGCTATATCACAGGTTCTATTGCGTATAATTAAACAATACATGATATGTGAGAAGTTCATTAAGAGACATTATGCTGATTCAATTTGAATGCTTATCGGCCAACAACGATTTTCGCAATTTAAGGGAAAGCTATATCTCAGAAACTACTGCACAGATTTGCATATAAATTTATATGTAGGTGCACCTTGACATAAATTAGCACCTATCAAATTTTGGTGTCAATCGTGCAACACGGAGCGCTGCTACACAGAAATTTCTGCAATTTAAGGAAAGGCTATATCTTAGGTTCTAATCCGTATAATCAAACAAAACTTGATATGTGAGAATGCCATTATGAGACATTATACAGATTCATGTTGGATGCTTATAAGCTAACAGATGGCGCTGCTGTATTGGAAATTTCCTCGATAACGGGAAGGCTATATCTCAATTTGTATGACATATAATTGTACTAAACTTGATATGTGAGATAACCATTATAAACACGCATTTTTTAGGATGTTATTTATAGACAATAAAACTGTGTTTCTTTGGATATTTGGTGTTAGTTTTCTCTCAGATGAAAATAATTTGCATTCTTCATGCTAGATAATTTTAATAAATAATAGTTTTAATAGATTATTTGCCCTTAGTGAATTTGTATAGGAAAATATAGAAGAAAATCTTGTGGTGACCACAACATACTAGATTTTAATTGTTAGCACTGTGAAAGCAAGCACAATATATACTATACAAAATCATTTGCGGCACTAACAGATGATTTATTACTTTTATACTATATATGGGTAAGTACAAACATTTTTTCTCTTGCACTGTTTGTTATCGGTTATTTAAAGATATTTGAGTTTGAAAGTTCGAAGATGTAAGTTAAAACAACACTCAATAATCAAAGTTAAAGCAGAATGCTTTAACAATTTTCTAGATATTACAAAATTGGTATAAAAACGAAGTCATCTAATGAATTTTTAGTATATAAACTGTAATTAAACGAAAATATATATATATATATGTATAAATATAAATAAATATATATATGTATATATATATTACATTCTTTGAAATTACAACACATATGCATTTTTCTAAATACACACAAAAAGATAAAAAAAAAAAAAAAAAAAAAAAAAAAGCCATACTTTGATATGCTTATTTTTTCTTTGAAAAACGACAAATTTGATCATTTAAAAAATCTGGAGTGACTCCACTCGACTTTCCGAACATTGAGTAACAGTTTTGTAGATAAAGTAAAGAAAGAGGAGTTGTTACACAAACAAAAGAGGAAAAACCCTAATAGAGTGTTTGAGTATTTTTCTCCATATATTACACGATGTTTTATTTAACGCTACTGGCTTTGAGCCCATAGATCATAATGATAAAGAATTTTTCGTTGTGTCCCTGTAAAAATCTATAAATGCTAGATTCACCAAAATGCTTATGGTTAGTGCAACAGGGATTTATAATATTTATATAAATTTGCAGCTCAATTGAATAACGCGTTTAGATGCTATCGTACTTTTAAAAATTTGGTCCCATAGGCCATAATGATAAAGAATTTTTCTTTGTGTCCCTGTAAAAAAACTGTAAGTGCTAAATTCACCAAAAACTATACAGTTGGTGCAACTGTGACCTATAACATGTGTAAATTTTTTTTGCTCAGATTAATAAGGCGTTTAGGCGCTATCACACTTTTAAAAGTTTGGCCCCGTAGGCCATAATGATAAAGAATTTTTCTTTGTGTCCCTGTAAAAAAACTTTAAGTGCTAGACTCTCCAAAATCTATACAGATTCAGTATCTGTGACCTATAATATGTGTATAAATTGTTTGCTCAATTGAATAAGGCGTTTAGACGTTATCGCACTTTTAAGATTTTGGTCCCTAGATTCACCAAAATCAATATGGTTCGTGCTAAGGTGACTTTCAACATGCGTACCAACTTACAACTCATTCGAGTAAAACGTTTAGATGCTAGCGTGTTCACTCACACACATACACACATACATACACACATACATACACACACACATACATACATCATCGCAAAAATAGTGGAAACGGACTCATGGGACCTCGAAACGTATAGAAACAAAATCTGAAATTCGGATTTTTGACATGATTACAATACTTTCCTCACTATAGTGTTCGGAAAGTAAAAAGAGTTGAAAGGGAAAGCCATTTTGCTGGATATCGCATATCCGTATTCAACAGGCAGGATAACTGGTATCCGTGAAAATCCCTATCTGTTACATCCCTACATTTAAATATTAAAATTGGCGGTTTTTGAAAAGAAAAAGAAAAACATCCAAGTGCATCCTTTATTTATTTATTTTATTTTATTTATTTATCCTTATCCTTATTATTATTATTTTAATATATATATATTTTTGCCCCCTTTATGTATACAACAAATGTCATTTTTGTACGGAAATGTTTCTGCTTATAGAAAATATGTGTTTACATATTCAGGCTAAAAAAAAAAAAAAATAAATAAATAAATAAATAAATAAATAAAAATAAATGAATAAATAAATAAATAAAAATAAATAAATAAATAAATAAATAAATAAATAAATAAAAATAAATAAATAAATAAATAATAAATAATAAAAATTATACAGACACGACATTATTTCATTATTTAAAACATGAAAATCTGACATTGACAGATTTTAATTTAGTGCCAGAGGCCTACTGCTAAACTTGTTAATATCGACAAATTCTTCTATAGTTAATTCGTGACGATCTAAATTCCATGATAAAGTTTTCATTAAATCAAACCAATGTGTTTCAGCTGCAGATATTGTAACAAATAACGTTGGAAGTCCAAACTGTCTTATAGCCGCAAAACAATGTTTTTTCTCTTTTTCCCAATGAGGGGGAGGTGTGCCTTGAGGGGGACTCATGTCAAAGGTGTGCCTTGGGGGGGGGGACTCATGTCAAAGTTGGGCCTTGGGGGGACTCATGTCAAAGTTGGGCCTGGGGGGGGGACTCATGTCAAAGTTGGGCCTTGGGGGGACTCATGTCAAAGTTGTACCTTGGGGGGACTCATGTCAAAGTTGGGCCTTGGGGGGACTTCATTTAATAAATCCCCATTCAATAAACCGACTGAAATAGGCCCTTAGCACTATTAAGAGTGTATTATAAAAATTCGACAACGCTGTACCGACTGAAATAGGGGTACTTTGGGGGGGGACTCATGTCAAAGTTGTGCCTTGGGGGGACTTCATTCAATAAATCCCCATTCAATAAACCGACTGAAATAGGCCCTTAGCACTATTAAGAGTGTATTATAAAAATTCGACAACGCTGTACCGACTGAAATAGGGGTACCTTGGGGGGGCCTCATGTCAAAGTTGTGCCTGGGGGGGACTCATATCAAAGTTGTGCCTTGGGGGGGACTTCATTTAATAAATCCCCATTCAATAAACCGACTGAAATAGGCCCTTAGCACTATTAAGTGTGTATTATAAAAATTCGACAACGGTGTACCGACTGAAATAGGGGTACCTTGGGGGGGACTCATGTCAAAGTTGTGCCTTGGGGGGACTTCATTCAATAAATCCCCATTCAATAAACCGACTGAAATAGGCCCTTAGCACTATTAAGAGTGTATTATAAAAATTCGACAACGCTGTACCGACTAAAATAGGGGAACCTTGGGGGGGGGGGACTCATGTCAAAGTTGGGCCTGGGGAGGGGACTCATGTCAAAGTTGTGCCTTGGGGGGACTTCATTCAATAAATCCCCATTCAGTAAACCGACTGAAATAGGCCCTTAGCACTATTAAGAGTGACGTATAAAAATTCGACAACTGTACCGACTGAAATAGGCTTCTAGCACTAATAAATAAAATAAAATAAAATAAAATAAATAAATAAAAATAAAAATAAAAACTTAAAATTATGACATTTTCTTATGTTTTTTGGAAATTAATAATCATAAACTGACTAGTTTATACTGTAAGTAAAAATTATTATATTTATATTCATATATATATAATCTGTCAATGCAAACGGATGAAAATGAGGACACAGACAAAAATACAAACTGAAATTATAAACATAATAAAAAACTTTATTGATTTTTTATCACAAATCATTATATTTAAATCTATAGAGTAATTAACAAGATAAAAAGATAATAGTTTAAATAAATCATTTATTTTAAATTAAAAAACATTATGTTTAACATAAAATAAATAACAAACTTGTAGTTATAATAAAATTTAGCAACAAAAATACCAAGGAAACAGTAGAACTATCAACAGTTTAATAATATTTTTTACAACAACAATAAACATTTCAAATGTTTGATTTTATTATTTCAAATAACTGTTACATAAAAACCTAAACCCATTTACTTATAACCCAAACAAATGTTCCCTAATGTTTTTTTACAAACTGAAGATAGTCTGGTTTAAAATGAGGATGAATTCAAAGAGAAAATACATGTTTGATGAATAATACACAAATGTGTTTTTGAAACAGGGAAAAACATTTTCCAAACAAAAAATTTCAAAGTAAAGATAAGTGCATTGTGCATGAAGTATTAAAATGAGTGCCCTAATATAAATATCCAACTTATGTAAAAACTGCAGTCATTTTAACTAAAATCTGTCAAAATGAAAGCAGTCTCCACATATTACGTAGGAGGTAATTTAACTAATACAGAGCTGCCACCATTTCTAATTTATACCATAACATTCTTAGATATTGTTTCATACCGCTTTCTTTATAGAGTAATTTTCTTTAATATTTAAATAATTATGATTAAATACGATTAAAATGACACTTCAAGAAAGATAGTGTAAAACAAGCCGAGTACTAAAAATGCTTTGAAATAAATAAAAACATTTTGGCAGTTGCTAATATTTCTTTATCGCATTACACAATTGAATAAACATTTTGCCTTAATTCAAATAATCAATACAAAATAATTATATTACAATGTTATTCCTTTTCAATAAAGACCAATTCTATACTGATAAGTATAAAGAATTTAAGTCCAAAAATGACAATTTTGAGTTAAGCACATAGTCTGACTCAGAAAAAAAATCTCTATTGATTGGTATAAAGGATTTAAATCCATGTCATTTGGTCTTTGAGAAAATCCATTGGTAAAAAAAGATTCAAGTCAGAAATTTAGCATTAATCTTTGGTATAAAATATTTAATTCAATATTTTTCCTTTATTAAATGGAGGTTGATAATCACTGAATGGTATAAAGGGTATAAATCAACATATTCCATTTTTCCTAATCGATTATTCCGATTAGTTTTTAGTTAGTTTAACTTTATTTTTCGTCTCCTGAAAAATCAAGAATATGGACTTAAATCCTTTATACTTATCAGTACAGAATTATGCTTGCTAATCATTAGTTGGACATTAACTCATTCATTTCATGCATTCATTTGGCAAAAATTATCACGAGTGTCAATAATAAATAAACCGTGAAAGTCGTCAAATTCACTTACCCTATTAACCAAATCTATAAGTTATGCCACCTCCACCACCACCACCTTGCTGTCCCATGCCTCCACCCATACCTCCCGTATGACCTCCCATATGACCTTGGTTCATCTGACCACCTCCACCCATCTGTGTGTTTCCATTGTTATTACCACCAAATCCAATTCCATTTTCAAGTTGTACACCGAAAAATAATTTCTTTTTGAGATCCACTTTAGGTCTTAATATCTGTCTCAAAATTCCTAGAGGGCCTAATGGCAGACCCTGTCCTAGAGTGATGGTGATGCCGCCGTTGCTAGGAGCTGCTGTAGTCATCATTCCTCCACCACCATGTCCACCTTGACCATTGCAGCAGGGCATATGTGGTTGACTCGGTTGTTGATTATTATTGTTATAATTTTGGACCCATCCTTGTCCATCTCCATTTGACTCATAATATCCGTTTCTTGGAACAGGAGCTTTCTAAAAAATGAAAGAAGTTATTAATACACATATTTACTACCCACACAGCCATTTATATCTAGGGGTGGGAATCGATTAAGAGTTTTAACTGGGTTAATCGTGGTTCATGAATCGATTAATCGGTCGATTAATCGAATTTTTAATCGGTTTTTATTTTTCTTTATATAATGTTATTTCAATGATGAATAAAACTCTCATACTATGTATATGTATACATATTATTCATAAGTTTGACTGAATTTTTTTTTTTTTCCAACAACTTTTGCCTAATCAATTATTCTGTTTCATAGCTGAAATTTAAATAAATTTTCAGAGTAATAATTGGTGACTTTAAGTGTTAATTTTATATAAATATTTTCACTTGTTTATTTTATTTATTTATTTTTTAAGTAAATTATTTTTTTCAATTCATTTTGAAAGATACATTGAATGAATTTACACATATTTTAGTTTTATATTTGCAGGCCTTGTCCAACTCGCTTGTCACTATTTTTAAATGAATTCTCAAATTTTCGTATCATTATCATAAAAATCTCAAATTCTTATATTTTAGTTCTTCTTTGTCACTTCGGACTAGGACACAGAATGTTATTTTCTGTTTCTACTTCAATAGTTACTATCAGCAATTCTGAACAGACAGGAAACGCTTGAAGATATTGTGAAACTCTGTTGACATTTCCCCCATCAGAGGGATAGTGGAAATCTCAATCCCTTCTTTTCTTTTATCTTTAGCATTTCCATTTTTTGAAAGCTGCTTGTTTCTGAGAATACTATTACCCTAGCCAACACTTTCTGTAGAAGGCTAACGACAGGTGGTGTTGCTCCAGAATGCACATGAAGAGGCATTTTGTTTAATAACTGTCCTCCTCCTTTTCTCTATCAACAAAAGTGCAACAACTCTTTTTGAGAGATTTTATTTTTATTTATTTCCTTTTTTTATTTTTATTTTTATTTTTTTTGCTTTTTCATTATTTGATGTTTCTTAGAATGTTAGTTAGCAAAATATGTGAAAAAATATTTTGTAGGCAGAAAAGCATTTTTACTTTAATTCGTAGTTTGAAAATTTTAATCGGATTTTCAAAATTTTTAATGGAATTAATCTATCCGATTAACCCGAATAAAAAGTTTGATCGGGACTAAGCACTGATCGATTAACCGAACCGTTTAATCGACTAATCGGCACGGCCCTATTTATATCCATTAAAATTACATCTAAATGATCCCTAAAAAGTAAAAAAAAAAAAAAAAAAAAAAAAAAAATCTTAAGAATGTCCATTAAAAGTCCTAGATATCCTGTACTAATTACAGATATCTATTAGTCTATATGTCTCTATTTTTGTCTCTATTTTATCGATATTTTGTCTCTATTTTTGTCTCTATTTGTCTCTATATTTGTCTCTATTTTATCGATATGTCTATATTTAATATAGACAATATTAAATATAGACAAAATTTAGACGTGCCTTTTTCGATATCTTATAGATGTAACACAATAGATCAAACAATGATTTAGATATTTTAATATCTATTAGATGTAATAAGTCCAATTATTGGACATTTAGAGATTTAACAGACATCCAATGGATGCAAAAAAAAGTGACATTTGTCGTGATAATAGATGTACAACAATGTAGGATATTTATAGAAGTATAACGGATCATTTTTCAATTTTTATAGATATTTGTTAATTTTTATAGATGTCTTATGGACGTACAGTTGGTAACAAAAGTGTCCGAACACTAGCAAAAATTCCTGTGTAAAAAAAGTACACTTCATACGGTTTTGTTACATAAATCCTTATCGAATCATGTTCTTACACTGACTAAGAACAGGATTTGACTAGGATTTATTTAACAAAACCGTATGAAGTGCACTTTTCTTACATAGGAATTTTCGCTAGTGTTCGGACACTTTTGTTACCGACTGTAAATGGCTGTGAGGGTACATTTCCTTGTGAAGTCTGCTAACTTTTTTGTAGAAGACATCAACAGCTTATCATGTTTTAAAGTTAATAAAAGTTTTAAAAAGAGACTTGTTAGGTTTTTACTCATAATTGTATTATTAATATGCTTCTACGCTGTTAAAAAAAAAAAAAAAAAAAAAAAAAAAAATATATTCGGTACAAGGTTGAACAAAAGCTTGTACTACAATACTCGCAATTTGTTAGGTTGAACATAACCTTGGCACTAAACATGCTGCAAACATAAGGTGGGGAAACTTTTTACCATGATTTTGTGCTTCATGTTGAAAAAAAAGACCAAATCATAGTAAAATGTTGCCCCGTCTGATAGTTTCATCTATAATAGTACCAAATTTTTTTTCATAACCAAATCATCGTAGAATATTTTATTATCTTATGGTACGGCAGTACAAATTTTTGATCCAATCCAGCAAGATATTTTTAGCAGTGTAATACGTTCGGAGAATATACATAAATTCTATGCATTTATCTAAATAAATCTCTCTTTTTCTCTTTTTTTTTTTTTTTTTTACTTGAGTTATTTAAAATATGAAATGTGCTTTATTTTATTTTATTTTTATTTTTATTTTTATTTTTATTTATACTTATATATTTATTGATACATGTATAATATATTCAGAGACAACATGCATGCTACTGTTCCGCTTTTCCCCCTGAATCTTCCATCACAACATTTATATTGTAATCTCCTATATTATATTTTCACTATCGGTTAAAATGAAAATTGCTATATGAATATTGTGATTGAAGACTCAGGCAAAAGGGCGAAATTGTACCATGTATGCAGATAGAAATAGTACCTTTTTTTTATTTTGTACTAATGCATCATGTTAATTGTTACAGATAAAAATTTAAAATATGTATTTTTGGATAAATTTGATATATTAAACCAAAAATATTGAAAAGTAGGATGTCAGTATTTTAAAATTACAGAGACCATTACTTTTAATGAAAGCGTAAATCGTAAATAATCCCGTTTCATTTTCTTATTTTATTTTAATATTCAGTTATTTAAGAAGTAATTGTTCAGATCTGTTTTTATAAAAAGAATTGTGAAAACCTTTGAAAGTTAATTTAACAACAACAACAACAAGAACAAAAAATTAAATTATGTTAATAGCAATTTAATATATCTTTATAAATTTAGATAGCAATCCTTTTGAAAGGCACTATAAAAAACGTTTTCAGTTAAAGCTCCATCGTACATAACTGCAAACTGTGTTTTGCATACTGTTTTGACTGTTAAGTAAATAGAGTAAAATTAAACATTTTTAATAAACAACAGCACCTTAGTTTAAATCTTAGCTATTTTCTACTATGAAATAAATTTACTATTTATTTTAGTCTTTTTCTACTAAGAAAGTCTAAAATAAATAGTAAATTTATCAATATTAGATAAAAGTCTTATGACATCGTGTGAAATAAGTATTAATGAAGATTAAAGAAATCGTGTTAGTAAAACTATTTGATCTACTTAGTTTCACTGAGAAAGAACATGCGTGTTTACTTGTGGTTTTACTTGAGTATTTTCCGGATATTCGTCATCATAATCGTAATCTTTTCTAGGTTTCTTCCTTTTCCTGGTTCTCTTTCGATTTATATCCATACTTCTGTCATCAGCGTCATCTTCTTCATTTGCCATTGGAGCAAAAACTACAAACTGTGGAGTACCTTTGCCTAAAAAATAAATAAATAAATAAATAAAAATATTTATTTAGTGCAAGAATTTCCTGTGTTAAAAAAAAAAAATGTAAAATACATGTAAAAGAATTATAAATAACCGAAAAACTTTTAGAAATTCATCCCTCTATGTACGTATAGTATTCGTTGCACGTGAATTCGTTTTACGTGTCTAAAAATCACGTAATCTGTCACTGCTGGGAACTAGGGTTACCATAATAGCTCTCCTCTAAGCCATGGATGGCAAACTGGTAGGTTGTTCAACAATAATTATCCCAAAAAAAAGTTCAGTATTCTATAAAAACATTTGGTCATTATTTTCTTTATATATTTTTTATTAGAAAAAAATATATTTGTTCTTTATATCACTTTTAGATTGAGAATTATGTCAATCATTTATATTACTGAATCACTTATCGTGCAATAGGGGGTGAAGTAACTTTTAGAAATTACTTTTAGTATTGTCTTTCTAACGCAAAATTATTACTTTTCAGCAATAATTTTGTGTTAGCTTAGCATCATTTCTGCGTAGAGAAGACCTGACATATAAGTTTCTACTTGCATTTCTTGTCAGAAATCACCATTATTAGCTTTTAATATTTAATCTTAAGAAGATTTAATATTTTGCTATCTAAAATTAACATTGCCCATTGCATTTAAATATATGAGCTAAAAAATGATATGACTCAAAATTACCCTTTGCACGCTTGGACTTCGTCTCTATAAATGTGTATTCAGAAAAATGAAGTTTTAATATCACTTACACACTTATTTATTTTCTCTTATAAATTATTTATTTTCTCTATATGTAGATTGTTATTGCACAAACTGAGATTAATTTCAGTTATATGATGGGCAATGGCCATTTCGAGTCAAGGGAAAAATAAAATTACATTCTTTTTCAAATGTGACCCCTAAGAGAAGCAAAAAATAGTACATTGCCATTTCGAATCAAGGGAAAAATAAAATTACATTCTTTCTCAAATGTGACCCCTAAGAGAGGCAAAAAATAGTACATGGACATTAAATGGAGGTAAATTAATATTAAGTATGTAGAAAAATTTTGAGACAGGAAAATATTGGTCCTAAAGAGAGATAGCAGGTCAGCATAAGTGGACTTTTAGAGAAGTTTCCCGGTAATACACTACAAAAAATGAAAGAATGTTTTAAGATAGATTCATTTCATAAACATTATAGGAATAGAGTATTATTTAAATATATGAACTTCTTAACCCACCATAAATTAGAGGGAAAACTACTGGTTTCGAAAGGATTTGGTTTTTCTCCTTCAGGTTTAAAAAACACATGCCCCGTTCAATCTTGGAGACAAAAGTAACAATCAAGCGTTTTATGGTGTGGAAAGCAGTTATTATATATTTTAAAAAAATGTGCTATTTATTTCTTAAATATAATTCCAGGAAAAAAGCTATACTAATAAATTAAAGAGTATAAACAATAAAATTAAAAAGAAAATAGATAAATTTTATGGAGATCTATAAATAATAAAAATAAGTTTTAGTTAATGAAAGACCAATTAGTTTGTATAAACTTAATGGAGTACTTGTGCTATATTACTACTGTAAACATATTGTTATAATTTAAGTTGTAAGGTGCAGTGTTGCGAGATCTGGCGTTTTTTTTTTAATTCAATAATCACCAATAATTTTGAGAAGTTATATTTGATATACATAATAGAATATCGAAGTGATTAGGCAAACGTTACAATTAACAATTATTGGTGGCTATAGAATAAAAAATCCGCCAGTTATGGGAACACAGGTAAGGTGAGACACTTTACATTATCATTCCCAATGTGTTTGAATAAATAAAAATAGTTTTTGAAAAAATTTAATTTGGAATATATTACAGTGGGAATTGGAACTACTGCGCTTCCGACACATTTCAACAATAATAACAATAAATAAATAAATAATAAATAAATTAATAAAATTTTATTTCAAAATTTTCGTAGAATATCTATGCATGTTGCTCTTTGAAAGGTATTCGGCTAATTTTAAGCATCCTTGTATATCCGCGAGAAAAATATCCGCTAGAAAACATATTTTACTTTTTTGCTAGTTTCAGATAATACATAAGGCTATACAAAAGCATTCTATTGTGTAATTTTTCGCTTGAAGTAAAGTTATAACAGTATTTTTTAAAAGTTTGTGTCCTACAAAATTAAAAGCAATAATATATTTAAAAGCGTTGTCATGTAGATGAATAATTTGAAGGTTGAACGATGTAAAATAAATACAGCTGGAGGGCGTTTATCCCTAAAAAGCCCATGGTGCTGCATGTGAAACAACCACTTTAAATGTTCTTCCACCACTACGAAATATAGGTGTAGACATCTATCGGTATTTGAGAGTAATTACCCATACATAGCAACTATATAATACAGACGATTGCCTGCAGATGTCAGTACTGTTATTTTTAGTGTGAAAATAATTTGAAATTTGCACCGTAACCTTTCATTCGACGTTTGAAAAAAACTGGTTATTAAAGACTTTTTACCCGGAAATAATATTGTGCGTTGATAAAAAAAAAAAAAAAAAGGGGGTGGGGGGAGGATTCATTGCAGAAGCAAGTAAACTTTTGCATGATTGTAGTTTTCATATTCGAAAATCCTATTTTAATGAATGTTCCGCTATATTTTTCCCAACTGTTAATCAGAAATATTATCACATGTAATTATTTCAGACGTACACACACGCAGAAAAAGAAAAAAAAAAAAAAAAAAAAAAAAAAAAAGAAAGAAAGAAAAAGAAAAATTCTGACTTTGACAGAATTCAATTTAGCACGTCAGGACTATTTTATATATTGCAATCTTGTAACTTAAAAAAAAAAAAACAAAAAAAAAAAAAGTGGCTAATAACAAGTTTGACATTTCTCCCATAATAACCGTTGGCAAGGTCACCGAAGCAAACGCACATGTAACGGTTATTACGTGAGAAATGTCGAGCTGGTTATCAGTCAGGATGGCTCAGTGGAAGAGCATCCGCATATTAAGCGGAGGGCCTGGGTTGAATTCCCAGCTCTGGTATTTTTCACATATTTGGTATTTAAAAAAAAAAAAAAAAAAAAAAAAAAAAAAATCAATCTTATGCACAAAGTTACTTAAAATGAATTTTCACGGTTGATAAGCTTATTAATAAAATTTCTAAATAGTTTAAGAAATTAAATGGTAAAATTGGATATTGGCAGGCAAATTGGAAGTGTGACAACGCAAAATCGCGGTCTGGAAGAAATAGTCCCTTCGTACTTAAAAAGGAAAAAAAAAAAAAAAAAAAAAAAAGGAGAAGAAGAAAAAGATGAAATCAGGCTGCTAAAATCTATGCAAATCACGTTATTTTATTTCTTGTTTATTTTAATATAATTTTAAAAGTAAATATTGTGATTTTTTTTAACATTAAAATTGATAGTGAATAGCAATGTATTATAACTAGTAATATTCGGTGAAGTTATGTTTCAATAACAAATGCAAAACTAAATTAAATATGGGAACAATTGACAATTAAAGTTAAAAAATTTCTCGCTTTTTTCTCACTAAATTATTATTTTGCCTTTCAAAAAAAGTAAAACGGTGTGTTAAGTTTAATACCAAAACTCTTTAAAAAAAAAAAAAAAAAAAAATTATAAAATGTCATATTCATGAAAAAAAAAAAAAAAAAGTCAGACTTCAAAATTTACAAAATCAAATAACATGTATAAAACGTGCCTTCATGTTTAGTTTATAGTAAAAGAAAAAACAAAGTACGGAAATATTTTAAGTACCACTTAAATTTTAATATGCATGTAAGCATTATTTAAAAATAATTACAACATTATACTATCGAAATAAGTAGAAGTAGATTTTTTTCTTTCTCTCTTTTTACACAAACCGGAAAAAGAAAGAAAGAAAAAAAAAAACTTTAACTCCCCAATCAATCAATACTGTATCACAGACTTCTTTTACTGCTATAGTCTTCTTCCGGCAGATCGATTAGAAAATTGATTATCGATACGGACTGGTAGAGGTATCAGTATAGCTAGAAATTCCCTCATGTCTACTTTTCAAAACTTAAACGGATATTCAATAACGTTTGAACTGGAAGTTTGAAATGCTATCTATATGTGTAATGATTTATATAACGGAAATCTTAAAATGTATATAAAGTTTTCTTTTAATTTCTCCGTAAACACTAGAAAAAAATAATTTTTATGGTAATGAAATTATTGAAATATATTTGAATCTGAGATATGTACTGTTGAATAACAATGTTCAAAAAATAAACTAAAACGAGAAAATCAAAATGTGGCATTTCTATAGATTACAAACTATTTTCAAGTTGTATTTATTTGTTGGGTTGTTCAACTTTCATTACATTTTACCCCAATGATGTCAATCTTATTTTTGTTTTTATTTATAGAGGAAGAAATCTCACAAAAACAATCTTTTAAACTCTTCTCTTTAAAGAAAAATATTATTGTCTAAAATTTACATAGGCATCATATAAAAATTACGATATTTGAAATACTTATAACACGACTGAAAATACACTTCGATAAATTTCTTCTTATAGGGTAAGTGCACCAGTGATTGACACCTTTAGAGCAATCTCTGATGTTTTTAATGTTCTAGTCATCAGAAAATATTTTTAGAAATCTTAAGTTAGTACATATGGCATGAAAGACATTCAGAACCACATATATGTTAAAATATATACATTTGAAAATATTTTTTTAATGAATTTTTATTTGACACACCCACTCAGTGTTCCAGTAATTGACACTGCCAGCTTTTCCTTTTTATCAGTAATTGGCCCCCTATGTTCCAGTGTTTGACAATGCTAGTTATTCATTTTACCAGTTATTAGCACCCTATGCCCCAGTGTTTCACATAAAATGTTAAAAGTCTTATATGTAAAATATCTGATTTTATTACTTTTATTATAATTATTTCGGGATAGATGTCAATTACTGGAGCATGTCAATCACTGGAACACCTACCCTATGTCATATATGTGTGCTCCTATATACTACAATCTTGTGTGGTCCTGTAACCGAACCATTAACGGTAATCATACCGTATTCTACAAGAATTATGCTTTTATGTACCTGGATAACATACGTTCACTTCGCTGTATTTTGTGTAGGATAAAATTATTAAAATAGAATTTTAGAAATTCGTTTTTTGAGATCATAATGTTTCTTAATTATTTTAAGAGCCAGTTTATATAAAACTGTAGAGATATTTATATCATTTTCAATAATAAACATGCTTATACTATTTTCTATAACAAACAGTCAATAATTTATATAAGTTTTGTGCCATTTGCATAATTTTAAAAACTTATAAGAATTCGAACAAACAGACATAAGCGATATTCGAACTTCTGATCTTCTGTTCTGTGATATTCTTGCCAACTGGACCACTGGACTGACAAAATTCCTTCCTTCTCTTTGTTGCAAAAACAGATAAGTTCATCAAAATCTATACCAATTGATTAATGAATCACGTGATATGCACCGAAACGATGTTAGAAAATTTCCGCCATATATTTACGGCATAATGAGCGGTAAACTATACACACCTTTTTTTTTTTTTTTTTGATAGAACTAGCTGTAAAATTGTACATAAATTTGCGCTGAGTTTATGTTAAGAATGTACTGTATTCTTACAGATTTTTTTCATAGTACTTAATGACTTACCAAATTTTTTTGAAATCTAGCCTTACATACAGTAATTCCTTAAAATTCTCGAGGGTGACGACATTCTATGAAAACGTCACGAATGTTAAAACGATTTTCTTGTGAAAAATAGGGAGTTACGTTTCATAAACTTAATTAAAATAATCATTTAATAAAGAGAGAAAAATGTTTATTAAAAAGAAATATAAAAGTAATTAATTCATTGAATGAAAAATAAATAAATAAATTTTAAAAGCGAAATTCTAGACCAAATATTTGCTAATTTCGGAAAATAATAAACTTAAAACTATAGAAAAAAATGCACATCCGCGCGCGCGCGATTTGTTTTCTGGAATCGTCAGTAAATGCACCTGGGGTTGGTATGATTGCAACACCATTTAATCTGTAATTTAAAGTCACAGGTGAAATATAACAACAACCTTTTACATATTTTTGACTTTTAAGTTAACTGGATAAAGGTATTATCGTGAAACTGAACCCGAATAAATAAGGCTATCTGGAATTAGCTTATTTCACACCAGACTGACACAGCTTTTCTGTTAATTCTCTTGTGCTGGCATGGCACCTTAAAATTTATAAATATTATTTAACCATGTTTCTTGCAATCATGGGAGCTTCTGCACTCAACGAATCTAGTGTTAATCTAGGGTGATAACAGTCATTGTTGAGAGAAAATGACGATAAGAGAAAGAGGAATGACTGGATGTTTACCAAATTTCAACTTAACAGTCAAATTTAAACCCCTCCAAGCCTTTGGATTCGTCTTCAAAGTTAGGAGCGAAGAACGTGGTTACACTATAAATACTGTTTCACACAGTGAAGAAATTTCTTCGTCCGAAAAATGGGAAAAGCTGAGTAGATGAAAAAAAAAATTACGAATACTCGAAGGACACACTCGCGAATGTTAAATTATGCCGCATTTCTGCGTTCGCGAATAAACAAAATTCGTGAATAATAAAAATGCGAATGTTAAGAGATCATTTTATTGATAGCGAAATAAATATATTCCGGTGCATTTTTAAGACTGTAAACTTGCACAAAGCTAAATATCTTTTTGAAATTTATAAACGAGAATTTTCTATTAAATTATTAAAATAAGAGCGGGAGGAAAAGTTACATTATTAAAGTACACTGCTCAAAACAATTAGGGGAGCACATGGTTTTAAAGAAATTATGCAAATATATCGATAACTAATGTCAAATAAAACAGCCATAATTTAAAGCTTGGCAGAAAACAGAAGAAGAAAGCTTCATATGAAATCAACGTTCATGACGTCAAAATGCCGAAAATGAATATAAGTTCAGAAATCGTGATTTCTCAGAATATTCTTTTTTTCACTGTCTCAGCACTGAAATTCAACCCTTCGGCTTTCGTTTTGAGAAAAAGTGCATTGAAAATGTCACGTCGACATGATCTATCAGAATCCATGGATTGGCGTATTATCTGGAGACTTGAATCCGGCCCAACTCAAAGAAGAATAGCGGACGCTGTTGGAGTGATAAGAAGAGTAATTTCAAGACTGTAGAATCGATTTCGAGATACCGGGAATGTTAGAATGTTAGACGTCGAATAGGATACGGTCGTTTTCGTGCTACCACAGAGAAGAATGACCGATATGTCGTTTTAACAGCTCGACGAGGCAGAACAACCAACGCTACTTAACTACAAAGACAGTTTCTTATGACAACAGGGCAAAGGGTCTCAAGCCAAACAATCTGAAAGTGTGGGCGTTCAGATTGGTCTCAGGGTGCATCAGGGAGATCTTTATGCACTTAGGCCGATGGTGTGCTATCCCCATTAGCAAGACACAGTGTGGATCGAAGAAGATGGGTTACTGGACATCGAGATTGGATGCAAAAGATTGGAGTCAAGTGGTGTTTACTGACAAGTCAGGATTCAGTTTATCGTGAGACACCAAACGTGTTTTAATATGGCGAGAAAAGGGCACTCGAAATAGCCCTATATTTGTTCGTGAAAGATCACGCTATAGATGAGGTGGTTTGATGGTGTGGTCTGGAATCAGCATAGGCGGTCGTACTAACCTGCATATCATTTGGAATGGCAAGTTGACGGTCCAGAGGTATGCAGACGAGATTTTGAGACCTCATATCGTACCTTACGCTGCAGCAATTGGCAATTCCTTTATTTTAATGCATGATAATGCAAGACCTCATACAGAACGTCATATGGGGTACTTTCTTGAAGCTAAAACAATACAGCGTATAGAGTGGCCAGCATGCTCTCCTGATCTAAATCCGATCGAACATGTTTGGAAAACACTCGGACGACGCGTTTCGGCTAGTCCAAGGCCTCCTTCTATTGTCCAAGAGTTGGAGATCACACTTCTTCAAGAGTAGAACAGTATTCCCCAATGTCTTATCGATAACCTCATTGCATCCATGCCAAACAGATGTGCGGCAGTCTTAGCAATTCGTGGAGACCACACATTAAACAACCTGTATATTTTCCAAAAATTAAGTTTTTGTCATTTTTATGTAACCAAATTGCTGCCCTGAAACATCATATTATGTTCTTTCAACTATCAAAAAGAATTAAAGTTCCCATACAATTGTTTTTTGTATATTTTTTTCTGTATTGCATTTTGTTATACGTGTATTCTCCATTTTATGCCCATGCATGGCTGTCACGCATTTATTTCTTTGCTCTTTTGCTTGCTCCCCTAATTTTTTTGAGCAGTGCATATTTTTCTGAGATTTATTTAGACTTTGAAATTAGTATTTCATTATTCATTTTTCTCTTACAATAATAGAAAATTATGAAGGTAATTATATGAAAAGGATTTTAAGTATTTCTTCAGTTTAACACAATTACTTTACATACATGTCGTTTACAAAACTAAATTGCAACGTACTTAAGTAAAAAAAAAAAAAAAAAAAAAAAAAAATACCTTAAACAAAATTGAGATTATTTTTAAAGATATTTGTTATTATTCCATTCAATCAAGCAAATGAAAACTCAATAGCTCAACTTAATCTAGTTTGTGATAATTACCTAAAAATAAAAATATGATTAGGTGAACTTGACTGCTCTCTAAAATAAAGAAAAATTATTTCCTTGACCAAAGAAATAAACTTTCTTTTTAATTTTTAAAACAAAAGTTTTTAAAAGTTTACTGTTATCAGCTCTATTAATTTTGAAATGTTTTCAGAAATAATCTCGGTAAAAAATAGTTTTATTAAGTTACTGCAATTTAGCTTTATGACATAGTTGCAAAATATTCCCGTTTTTAAAGATTTTAAACTCATGGTACTTAAATTCATATTTAAGTACCATGAGTTTAAAATCTTTTAAGTTCATTTTATAAATGTTAAAATGGAATTTCCTCTGAGAAATGATTCCTAAGCCTAAATTTTTGTATGATTAGAATAATGTGGCCATCATAACACTTCCGTCTGTATTTTGCTATATAAATTCACGCAGTACATATTATTTATTAAAATTAATATCTATCAAAATTATTTTCCATGGTGAATGCAGACGATTTTCCCCACAAAGAAGTACAACACTAAATTTCCAAGAAAAATCAATTTTATGCTTGACAAAAGATATATTTGGAAATGCGTCTTTGTTTTCAAACTTTTTAAATAGATAACTTTGCTTCGAATTGTTACAGACCTATGGTTCAACTATCCTTTATAAAGGTATTGATAAGTTTATTTATTAAAATATAACCTTATTGAAAATTTTCACCCCTAGAGGATACTTACCCCACGAGGAGAGCTTTGGTCCTACATAAGCATTTAAATATATATATATATATATATATATATTTACTTTTAAAACATGCATATGTAAAGAAAGTATTGTAATCATATCAAAAATCTGACTTTGAGATTTTGATGCTTTTAGTATATGCTTTCCGGTTTATTTTTGCTATTTTTACGATGTCGTATGTGTGTGTGTGTGCATATGAGTGAACATGATAGTGCCTAAATGTTTACTTCAAATTAACTGAATGTTGGTACGTATGTTGTAGGTTATCATCGCTCGAACGCAGTTGATTTTGGCGAATCTAGAAACGTTTTTTTTTTTTTTTTTTTTTTTTTTTTTTACAGGGATACAAAGAAAAATTCTTTATCATTTAATCTATGGGCCCAAATTCTTTAAAGTGCGATAGCGCCTAAATGCCTTATATGTTTGAGCAAAAAATTTCTACACATGTTATAGGTCATAGTCACATAAAATGTATAGATTTTGGTGAATCTAGCATGCACAGTGTTTTTATAGAGACACAGAGAAGTCTTTATTATTCTGGCCTACGGGCCCAAAATTTTTAAATTGCGATAGCTTCTAAACGCCGTATTCAAATGAACTGAAAATTTACATATATGTTATAAGTTATATGTCACCATCACACGAACTGTATAGATTTTCGGGAATCTATCACTTATAGAATTTATAGGCAAACAACGAAAATGTTTTTATAGTTATGATCTATGGGCTCAAATTATAATAGAGTTATATTATAATTTGCAATATTGTTCAGTGCAGTAAGTAAAATTCAACAATAAATTATATGGAGAAAAACATTGAAACCATAAAAACATTGAATTTATTTACTAACTTCTCTTACATTAATTTGTTTATACAACCGTTAATTGTTTAATGTTAAAAAAAAAAAAAAAAAAAAAAAAAAAAAAAAAAAACTCCAACTCCAGACTTTTTTAAATTTCACTTTGAAAATTAAAAATAATCTTCATTATGTACATTTATAAGAAATTTTTTTCTACACTGCCATATAAATAATTTTGAAAAATGGGATAACAGCTACCCCTGTTAAACGATTGATTGCAAAATGCAATCAGCACCAGTTTTGATCAAAGTCCAACTAAATAAGTTTAATTCAATTTCGTTGATTAGTTCATGAGATATAGCGTAAACACAATGTTTGTTACAGACATACAGACACAGAAATAGACGAACAGACATTTTCTAAAAATAGTCAAATCTTGTTCTGGACATCTCAAAAAGTAGGAATCCATCAAAAACCGGAGTTCGAAAATTTTTACGAATCCAATATTTTTTTCTTAAACAGTTTTGTTTTAGATTAATTTCTTCTTTCAGTTTTACTTTCTAATAAAACTGAAAGCAAAAATTTATCAAGTATGAGAAATCATTAAATATAAATAAGAATTTTATAAATACGAGTCCGTAAGTAACTTATTTTAAATGTTAAAAACAAACCTTCCTGTAAATTATTGGTGATTTCCATATATGAAACTTTGCTATATACACTACTGTCCATTAAAATTGCAATACCAAGAAAGAATACGACTAGCAGAATGATAATGATCAGATGCCCGATAAATTGGGCACATACATTATAGCAGGAAGAATAATTGATTCAATTTTCAGGAAGTTTTGAGTAATATACCTGATAAAAAGTACATAAAGCAGAGACCTCTGGAAGCACATACTACTCTTATCTACCTAAGCATTGAATCGAACAGCAATTCGATTACATATTCGGATACAGCACTTCATGAAGCTTCAACAGGATGCCACAGTTCATAAACAGTAGTTACTGGTTAGTGGTGGCGGGCCACTCGCTTTTCAACAATTAAACTAACATTTTCATTGGTACAAGATCAGGAGAACACGTTGGCCGGAGCAACGGTTCAACATATTCTGTAACAAGGAAGTAACACATTCTGTACAATACAGACAACTTGCGGTCGTGCATTATCCTGCTTAAATGTTGTGTTACGGAGGCCTTGAATATAGGGCAGAAGGGCGGGGGTTAGCTCACCAGAAATTTCATGGCCGCTATTCAGAGTGCCAGGAATGCGAACAACAAGTAATCGAGACGTGTATCCAATGGGACCCCATACCATCACTGCAAGTGATGGACAGTATGACCATGTCGAATCCCAGCTGGCAATGTGCATTATTCACAATGTTGTTAAATACGGATAAGGCAATCTTGATACTGTAAACAGGATTGTGATTTGTCTGAAAAGTGACTTCACGCCATTCCTGCGTCCAGTTTCATCGTTGATCACGCATTAATCATCTGATCCATATCAGTGATGATATTTTGAGGGTAATCAGAATTTTGGTAGCCGTATTTCATGAGACATTTCATGATACATTCATCGTATTTTCATCGTGCTCATGAAGTGCTCTACAAGTACATGTCATGCAATCGCTGTTTGAATCAATGCCTTGGCAATTGAATGGCAATGCCTGTTTCTGTTCACAGAGGTCGCTGTTTTATGTACTGTTTTCTCAGTACATATTACTCCAAATATCCTGAAATTTTAATCAATTGTTCTTCCTACTATAATGTATGTGCCCAATAAATATCCTTCTGATATTCGCATTTCTTCTTAGGGTTGCAATTTAAATGGACAGTAATGCAATTATTAAAACAAAGGTGAAAAAATGTCTATGAATAAATTATATATATATATATATATACATTCTCTTTTTGAGATATACTTGTGTTTCAAGTGCAGTAATTCATAATGAATTCTTTTAACATATAATAATCAAAAACAACTGAGCTTATTTTATATAAGCTTTTTAAAAAGAAGATTTTATGTGGAAAATTTAACAGAACTTACACTAAACTTAATGCAATTACTTTTTACAATGATCTTTTACAAAATTAAATAGCAATACACTTAAGTGGAAAAAAAAATAATCAACAAGACTGAGATTTAAAACAATCTTTTGTTATTATTTGTTCAGTAAAGACTTTTGTTATTAGTTCACTCAATCAAGCTTTCGGCAAATCAATAGTTCGAATTAATCTAATTTAAGACAAGTATCTAAAAGTAAAAAATATCTAATTCTTGATTATATGAGCTTGATTACATTGTTAAATAAATAAAAATTTCCTCTAAACAAAGAAATAATGAAATTTTCTCGTTCATATGTAAAACAGAAAGCTTTTGAAAACTTACGTACCGATATAAGCTTTATAAATTTAGAAACATTTTCAGGGATAATCCGAACTTAAAATAATTTATGGAAAAGACGTTAAGAGCAATTAAACTTAAAAATGCACTTTGTTAGAGTTTATAGTTACTGTTACGTATTCTCATGGAACTATATTTATATTGAAATTTCTTTGAAGAAATAATTATCTTCATTTTTTGTAGTGTAATTACAATGATAAGACAATTCTGCATTATTAACTAATCTAAATAAGAATCGAATATTTTTGTTGAAAATGCAGAAGAGCATTTCATATAATTATTTTTATGCTGAAAAGTTTAATAATGCATAAATCTGTTTTCTATTCTGGTACGGCGGAACAATCATTTCTTTTTTCAAAATTGTATAAATATTAAGTATTTTCTTTTACGAAATACAAAATTAAGTAGACTCTAATAAATGAAAGAAATTTTGAAGTATGCTTGTTCATTAAGTGCATGACAGAAACTCAATATTGTATATTAATTTTATCCTTGTATTAATGCAAAAATAAAAGTAAAGTAAAACAGAATATTTTTAATAAAGTGTTTTACGAAAATAATAGCATTAAATTAATTTTCTTTTATTTAGTTAATACGGGGTTTTAAAAAAATGTAATTGGAATACATACGATAATGAATTCGATGTACATACAGGGTGATTATAATTAAAGTTACGATTTAAAAATGCTATAATTTTAAAACTACCCATCAGAGCGATTCGATATTTTACTAGAGCAATCGTGAGGCAATGAAATTTTGTTTGGCAAAGGTAAAAAAAAAGTTCCAAAATGTGCCGTTAATTATCCGTAAAGTATTTGTTTTATGAAGCTCCTCTTTTTCTCTTTCCACTATGACTGTTTCCGTTGTAAACACGTATTCTTGTCTTTTTGCTAAAAAATTTGTACTAAACCCATGAAGTCTATTGATTCATGCTATTCCATTGCATTGCTGATAACATTCCGGTGTTTAATGAGTCCATTTAAGAGTTTACACTGACATTACCCTGACAGCGCCATCTATAGGAACATATTGGAACGACATTTTTACGCCTTCAAACAAAATTTCAATGCCTCACGATTGCTCTGGCAAAATATCAAATCGCTCTGATGGGTAGTTTTAAAATTATAGCGTTTTGAAATCGGAACTTTAACTATAAACATCCTGTACATCGTATTAAACAGACAATACACATTCAATTAATTAAATGCAGTCACAGGCTGAAGTGGTTCTTTAATGAATTCAAGAGCTTATATCCATCGCGTGTAGGTGAGACCTCCTCTTAAAACTCACATTTTAAAACGGACTTAAAAACAAAACTAAAAACTCGCTGTTCTCCTTGAATTAACCGACGTCATGTGATTGTGACTGCCCGGATTGTCTGAAAGGAAAGTCATACGATATAAGGGAGAAGGAGACAGAAGATTCTAGATTAAAATTACATTTGAATTGCACAATATAATAAATAACGGTTTTGTTTCATCGAAAAAAAAAATATGTTTAAGAATTGAGAACAAGTTAATGAATATGGAATTACTGAATTATTTAAAAAATGGATTAGTAAAGACTTAATTAGGGTACTACAAGTGGATTAGTGGGAGGCAGAATGGTTTAAGTTGGTACATTCTGCAAGTTGGTGGTTCGGGAATATGGAATACCAACTATTTCCTATTACCATACAAAATATTGGGTATTCCGTATTTCCAGACACATTTCATTCCAGAAGGTATAATAAAGAGTTGGGTATATATATCTAGATAAAAATGCAAAGAATAAATATTAAATTAGTTAAAATATAAAGGAATAATAAATAAACTTAAACTGAATAAATAAATCTAGTTAAACTTAAATGCGGACAAACCTTCATTAAATAAGTTTATATCCCAACTATCACTTAGTTCAGTGTCCCCCCTAAATCAATTAATCTATCATTTTACCATGTTTTTATTAACTTCGATTCTTGTGTGTTTGTTTGTGTGTTTGTTTGTTTGTTTGTGTGTTTGTCAGGGACAAATCTTTCAATCGATTTTTAACTAACTTCCCGACTAGCTAGATATTTGAAATTTTCAGGACAGCTCACAACACGGTGACAATACATTTTTCTAATAATTTTAGGCAACTGCTTCAAGTTCCGCTGCCTTCGGCAGCGTTTATATGATTCGGCAGAAAATTTATTTAACTAACTTCCCGACTAGCTAGACATTTGAAACTTTTAGAATAGTTCAGAATAAGGTTAAAATGCATATTTTTAATACCTTTAGCCAACTGTTTCGGGTTCCCGCTGCCTTCGGTAGCGTTATCAGTACAAAGATTGCAATCGATTTTTTCCTAACTTTCCGACTAGCTAGACATTTGAAACTTTCAGGATAGCTCAAAACACGGTGACAATACATTTTTTTAATACTTTTAGTCAACTGTTTCAGGTCCCCACTGCCTTCGGCAGCGTTTATATGATTCAACAGAAAATTTATTTAACTAACTTCCCGACTAGCTAGACATTGGAAACTTTCAGAATAGTTCAGAATACGGTGAAAATGCATTTTTTAAATATTTGTAACCAAATGTTTCGGGTTCCTGCTGCCTTCGGCAGCGTTACCAGTACAAAGCTTGCAATCGATTTTTCACTAACTTCCCAACTAGCTAGACATTTGAAACTTTTATAATAGCTCAAAACACGAGAGCAATGAATTTTTTTAAAAATTTATCCAGTTGCTCCGGGTTTCCGCTGCCTTTGGTAGCGTTTATATGATTGAACAGAAAATTTAAAAACATGGTATATAAAAAGATCTTTTTATCTTGTAATTATTTCTTGTAAAAGTGAGTAGAATCCGTAGCATCCATCGAAAGATAAGAAAACTTTAAGATGACGATGCAAATGATCAACAATTTGTCACACGTCTACGTGACTTTTCCTCTTAGCTATGTTTTTCAAAAACTTATGATTCGAATGTGGCTCTTATTGCTTTAAACTCTACAATTGTTCGACCATCTAAAATATCATATCCTTTACCCAAACCTCGAAAAAAGGACGAAAACCTGGGACTTTATTTTATCGACAGAATTTCGTTATAAATCTAAATTGGAAAAATACATTGGCAAGAAGAAAGTGAATAATATAAAAAAGTATTCGAAGAGAATGGCTATAAAGGGTACGAAAGAAACCCATGGAGGAAAGAAGATAAAGAACAAAAACTAGAAGAAAAGCTCCAAAACACTGTCAGAAAGTAAGACTATCTGTGATGCAGATTCTTACAATTCTGATGTATCTTCCGTGATGGAATTCTTACCACAAACCACACCACATAATGACAATACTAAATGCATTTTTTGCGATGGAATGTTTCGGAGGATTCAAGACGAGAGGTGTGGATTTAGTGTAGCTCATGAAAATTGTGGGAACAGTTAGATTGTACCGGAGCTAAAACATTCGAAAACATTTGCAATTTTTATAAAATTTAAATGTTGATAATGTTTTTAATACTCTTTATTTTCAATAATAGTTTCGAAATAATATGTTTATTTTGCAATTAATCATGATTTTCAGTAAAATCGCTACCGTATTCCATATTATCCCTCAACTAAAAGAATATTCCATATTTCCTTTCATGACTATTCTGTATTATCCGCTTGGTCCATATTACCGAAAATAACTTTTTTTTCTTAACTTAAAATTATGGCCACGGTAGCCTAGTCAGTAGAGCGCCGAGCTCGTAATTGGAAGATTGCGGGTTCGATACTCAAGCCGGTCAAAGATCGTCGTGTACACTAATGGTAGCTAGTGCACATAAAATCCGTCGTGGCAGAAATGTCCTCCATGTGCTACCTTCCAAATTATACCTCTGGGGGTCAAAGTAGCGGGTGAGCCGTCCCCCCCGTGGAGAATCAAAATTTTAATAGCCTGCCTCTGGACCATCCTTAAGAGTGCGCAGTATTAGTGCGACTTTAATACCAACCTGACTACTCCCGACAGAGCCCCTCTTTAACGGTTCAAGTAGCTCAAAACTTCCATATAGTGGTGAGCGGCCTTCCCCCGTCTTTGAAATCTTTGAAACCAACAAACTTAACTTAAATTTTCTTAACTAAATATTCTGCATGTAAACTCGATTTTTGTAACACAAAACTTTTAAAACACATTAATAACACTTAAAAGTTTGCAGTAGTCGAATTACCAATGATCCAAAATATTTCAGTTTATCATGGTGAGTTCAAACAAAAATGTTATTCCATGTTAACCTTCTTTCCCTTACCAAACCCTTATTAAAAAAAAATAGTGTTGAATTATTTACCTGCCCCTCTTCCCGACTGTAAAAGCTTTGACAGAACCTCTGGTGCAGGTGAGGGTACTGGTGGTGCAGATGTGGCTTCTTGGTGACCTCTTGGTACATAATGAACGACATAAAGTGGATCGGACTGACCAGGTGCTTCCGTTGCTGGCGGTAGAATATCACGTTCTTCTTCAACGTCATGTCCAAGGACGTCTTTGCTGATAGCTCCGCCTATGGGTAGTTTTTGACCAAATAATAAGTCATCATCATCGTTACGCTCTTCAAAGATATGATCACCATTCCGATATGATGATCGTCCAATCTGAAAAACAGTAAGAAAAAGTACATTGATTAAGAAGTGGAACTAAAATATTTATCATTTATCTGATGAAAAAAAATTGTAGAATATGTTTTGTGTATACAGACAAATATTTGAGTTACATTCAACGCATAAGTCGTCAGGAAGAAAAATACTTCAAAAATGATTTCGTGAAGATTATCAAATTTGTCAATGTTTAAAATTCCTAGCAAAAAATAATATTTATATCAGATATTCTGATAACGTAGAAGTCATTACCATTCATTGAATCAAATTCCACGAATTAAAAAAATAAATAAACATTTACAAAAATAAACGTTGGTTTTAAATGATGGTGTAATAATCACTTTAAATTATACGAAAATTATTTAAAAAAGAGTTCTAGCTAATTTTTTGCATCATGAGATTTTAACATGCAATTTTAATATTTGTGTTGTAATTTTGTCAGTATAAATTTTACGTTATTCATCAATTGAAGATGAAGCATATTTTTTAAAACATCCTTAATACACGCTATTTACACACACACAAAAAAAAAAGAAAGAAAATTAGAACATTAATTTCTCGGACAGGGTGTCCTTTGCTTCTCTCCTGTTGCCACCCTCCAAAAATCTAAAATAATAATAATAATAATAATAATAATAATTGTTTTTCATTCTCTCTTCTTTTTTTAGGCAGTACTTTCTTTTTGTGTCTTACAGTTAGTAAGAAGTGTAAAAAAACTTTAACAAATTTGTTAACATTCGGAATATTAAATTAGGCCTTTAACCAGTTGTTCGAATGCAATGATTGTGCTCTTTACAACGATGCAAAATTCTATCATATATACAGTACCTGGCCAAATTATTAGACCATTGGCAAATTATACATTTTTTCATGTTTACAACCTTATTAATGAAGAGTTTTATTAAAAAAGATATTTATTCATTCATATTTCGAAAACATATACATTGAAGAATATACTGACGAAAAAATTGTTACAATACAATACTTATTGAAGAACGAAAAAATTGATAAATTAAATTTAACAGAAAAATCAATATTTCGTATGGTCACCTTTGGCAACTAAAAGGGCTTTAACACGACGAGGCATACTTTCTATGCATGCTTGGATGGTTTCTTGAAGATGTTTATTATGATTCCACTGGTATGTTAAAGATTCCAGCAATTCTACTTTATTGGTTATATTTTTCTTATAGATTTCTTTTTTCAGCAACTCCCAACCATTTTCAATAGCGTTCATATCAGGCGAGTTGCCAGGCCAATCAAGAACTTTGATTTTTTTTCTCTCTAAATACTTCGACATACTTTTAGCTTTATGGCATGGAGCACCATCATGCATGAAGACTGGTTCCTCGTCTCCAGGAAACCATTCTTGCATTTGTGGCATGAGCCTGGTTTGTAAGACTTTCAGGTATTGATCCTGTTTCATTGTATTTTTGACCACATAGAGAAGACCAGAACCTTTTCCTGATATGACAGACCACACCATGACTGATGGAGGATGTTTGGTGGTGGGAACAATATAATCTGACTTGTATTTCTCGTTTGGACGCCGCCGAAGAAATTTGGTTTTTTTGGTTAAAACATGAAAAACGGATTCATCGGAGAAGCAAAACTGAAAATTAAATGAAATTGCTTTTTATTTGATTTATTTATATTCATTAAAAATGCCAATATATAGTTGATCAAAATAAATAGCTATGTACCTTTTTCCAGTCTTCTATTGTCCAATTTTTGTACTTTATTGCCCACTCCAAGCATTTTTGCATCATTTCTGATGTAAGCCTTGGCTTGCGAGCCGGTTTCATGGCAATGAGTTTATTTTCTGCCAAACCACGTCTCAGAGTTCTTTCTGAGATATTAATGCCTTCATTCTGAACTTCTTTCATTAACATGCGTAGCGGTTTCTTTCTGTTATTTATACAAATGTCTCGTATTTTTCGATCCGTCCTCGGCGTCGTAATGCGAGCTCGTCCACTATTATTCTTCCGTGATGGATCCAAACTTATGTTTAAGACCACTTTCTTTTTAATATTTTTTACTGAGCTTCTGGATACTCCTACCTTTACTCCAATTTGATTTTGGGTCAGTTTAGTGGCCTTCAGTAGACCATAAACCTGCCCTACTCTCTTTGGTAAAAAGCCAGCCTTTCTTCCCATCTAACATAAAGGAGCAAAAACTTTTTATGATAATAAATGAATAAAAATGTTAAATATCCCACGCGATATTAATAACAATGCAAAACTTACTTTTTGCAGCAAAATATTAGCTTCAATCCAAAATAAACAAACAGAACAAATTTTACGTTATAATGTAAGTTTACACCTATGCCACTGTATCACAGAATAATAACTAACTGTCTTGTGTAAGCTTAAGGTAACACTAATTAAATAATAATAATTTTGAGCAGGTAAGGTGTAATAAACTTTCAATTTCAAAAATCTTTTAATATTTTCTTTGGTCTAATAATTTGGCCAGGTACTGTACATCAAAGGTGAAAGGTAATCAAGGCAGATTGCACTGAGAAAAAAAAGCTATACCACTTTCACCTAGAACAAATAAGTGGTTATTTTCTAAATCCCCAAACCAAAAATATAGATTTCCGAGCTATGCGTATGAATTAAACAAATAAACTGGATAGACGAAATGATCGAGAATTTCTAGTCTACACTTTTCTAGATGATGAAACAATATCACTAATATTATGAATGCTACATTTTTTTTTTTTTTTTTTTTTTTTTTTTTTTTGTGTGAGATATTCTCATTAATTTCCCAGAATTGGGTTATAAAACAAATTATAGTTACCTAAAATTCGCCTCATGTGTTTACAATTGAGGAGCAAACGTTCAAACCGTGTTTTCTCCTTCGGATACAATTTTTCGGACAACACAAAAACTAATACATTAAAAAATAACTCAATTTAAAACCTAATTATCGTTTGTTTAAATGTAATATTAGATACTAGGAAAATATTTAAATATATCTAGAAAGACATGTAGACAAATTATTTTTATGTTAAATTGAAAGAAAAATCACTAACTCAGTTTTTCGTTTTTGGAGAAAACACGGTTTGAATGCTTGCTCCTCATTTATTTACAGAGATTTTTAAATGAGATTGACCACCGTAATGTAGGAAATTGACCTAGAATTCTAATAGGGGTGTTTATAGCTCGCTAGCAAAGGGAACTAGAATTTATAGGGATGACATGGAATTATTTTTACTACAGCCACAATTTGGATTCTACATATCAGTCATATAATTTTTTCTCAGCCTGCAGTACAGTTTAAGGTGTAAGGATTGATATACTGTATTTAAACGTATCTAGTGTACTTTCAACATATTTAAAAAGAATTTTAGAAAACAAATTATGAGGCAGGATGTACTCACGAATGGGAAGGGAAGACGCTATCGTCTCCTCAAACGAGGATTCGAGAAGGATTTATGACTATTTAAAAAAAATATTTTAGTCTGTTGTTAAAATTTAAAATTTATTTAAAATTGTTAAGAGATTTTTCGCACTACTATTTAAAAATTATATAACTAATTTTGTGTAGCACTGTATACTATCTATATACTATATATACAACAAACAGCAAACTTAAACTTCGAACAGAAAAAAAAAAAAAAAAAAAGCACAACATGAAATACACTTCCATCAGTTTTGCTCTAATATATCAGAATTCTTTTATGTGGTTCTATAAACGAAGGATAAATACTTTTTATACCATATTATTTTAAAAACATGCTTTTGTACATATAAATATATATATATGTCAATTTCTCTTTGTTTAATGTAGTCTACAGATGTTTAACTGTACCTAAGAGAAATTTTGCCCATTATGTGTAATGTATTTGAATACATTTCATTGTCCTGTATAAATACATAGAGCATTTGTTGTATCTGAAAGAAAGTTTTCAAGTAATATCCGCACATGATACAGATTTCGAATACAGAGTCGAAGTTCGGAAAAGAAAGTAAAAAACACATTTTATTTAATTTTATAGATTTTTTATTTCTATTTAACAGCCACGGACGAAAGTAGGATTTGAAATTATTGTACTGACATAAGAGTATCTTTAATAATAATAAAAATTTACTTTAATAAGATGATGTGTGATTTTTTTTTTTTTTTTTTTAGATTTATTATTGTTATTCTTATTATTATTATCTGTTTGTTATTATTATTCTTCTGGGCTGTTTTTCTCTATTCTAATGTAATTCAAAATCATTAAACATGTTAGTTAAATAACGTATTAATCTAATCTAGAATGACCATTTTTTTTTTTTTTTTTTAATGTATGGCATATATCAATAACATCCATGTGTCAAAAACAATACTTAATGTTCTAAAATTTAAAGAAAAGTTCTCTCACAAATAGTAGACGCTATTCATATATCAGCTACTGAAAGATCTACCTGGCGTTGCCCAGGCTGAAGTAGTGTTTGTAGAATTTTGAAATTAATGAAAGAACTGAATGAAGGTGTAAAATGGAAAGAGAAATGGATGGAAATAAATTCTCGAAGTCTTTAATAGAAAATATTACAAATAGATAAATAAATAAATACAAAAGTCACAGCTTTAGTATAGTACACTCTTGGCCTTTGTGGACTTTAAATATTTTTGGCCATTTTTGTGATAATTGAAATGGCTATCGCAATTGCTTAACTAAAGACCTTGGTGAAAAACGTCCAAGCTAACGTCCAAATTTCAAATTTTGCCAAAGAAGTCCGACACTAAAGCTGTTCTATACAAAATAAAACAAAATAAATAAGAGTTTACATTTTTATGATATCCCCCCCCCCAAAAAAAAAAAAAAAAAAAAAAAAAAAAGAAAAGAAAAAGTCCTAATAGAATGCAAATTATAACTATTTAAAATTAAGGTGAGAATAGGAAAAAAACTCATAAAATACACATAAAATTTCAATAAAAACTTTTTTTTTTTTTAGAAAAAAAGTAGTTAATTAAATAAAAATTTAAAGATAATCCCAAATATTTGTATGAAAATATTTATTTACAAGCGAATTCCTGATAAGAATGTACCAATTTTCATAGAGTAGAAACTTTTTTATTTCTACTTTTTCTTATTATTCACACGAAATTAAAAATACTTTATTTCACTCCCGGAAAAATAAATAATTAAATAAATAAACGCGCATTTTATTAGTTTATTTTAGCATAAAATATTTCTTTCTTTTTTATCATTTTAAACAAAAATAGGGTTTTTATTTAATATCTTTTGATCCAATTATCCAGTTGAATAAAAAAATAAGGCATTAGCTAAATTTTGTTCTTATTAATAAGTATACTAATTTTCATAGCTGTCGGTTGAACGATGTAGCTTTGTATAGCGAACTGAAACTCCGGACAAATAAACTATCAGCTTTATATACAAAGATTGAGGATTCTTTTCTAAATTATTTTTCTTAGTTTCTAATTCACCATCGCTATAGTTTAATAGCTATTTCCTGTATAAGCGAACAGGTACAAAATTTATTCGAAACATATACGAGGAAATAAAATTTTCATGTAAAACAATATCCAATGTTTAAAGTTATGTTACGCGGCGTAGTTTAAAAGTCGGAAACATTCTTCCTGAATAACAACTAAACTTTTAAATGAGTTTTCTAGAAGAAAAGTTTTATGCATTCTAAGGCTGAATAGAAAGATTTTATGATTACTTTCCTATATTCAGGAAAAGTTTAATATCAAAATTCAACGAATATTTAATTTTAGATAGTAGTGAAATGTTTTGATTGTAGTCAATTTCAGCAAAATATATTCAGAACGATGTATTCAGTTTAAAATTATCCAGATCTATATTCCAAAATGTGCAAAACGCTTTTTGAAAAAGATTTTCTTTCATCAATAAAATTTTATTGTTGATACAGTGGATGATAAAATTATTAGTTTTTTTTTTTTTTTTTTTTTTTTTTTTTTTTTTTTTTTTTTGAGGGGGAGGGCACATTTTTTTTTCGATAATATTAAACAAAATGGCTTAGAAATTCAGACATGCAAAGGAAATTCAAAAACTCCCATTTTCCGCTATCTATTTAGTCCAAAGTGAAATTAGGAGACCAACCACATATTGAAGAAAAGCGCAAATACTTTGGATCACCCTGTATCAGCTACAAATGACTTGTAACTTTAACATATTGTTGCACATACTATGTACAATATATATATATATATATATATATATTAAGAATTGCGTTTCAAAAATTGTTTTATTTTATTTTATTTATTTATTTGGAAAGATTTTTACTTATAACTAGAACGGATTTCAATAAAATTTTACAAAACTTGATTGAACAAATTGACAAAACATTGCAGAAACATTATTCTGAAATATAAAATTCACACGTGCAATATTTGCTGAGATGTGAGCAGTAATGTAGGAAATATTTTTTTACTGCGCATGCGCGAAAGATAGAAAATTTTTTATTACATAGATTGAAAGCTATGTAATAAAAATGTGGCCCAAGATATATTGGGCAACTTTTGAACTTCAATAAAAATTAAGCGAACTGTCGTCAAAAGAACGAGCTACATTTTAGGTATTTTCCAAAATCGAAATTTCATACGGGTTTTTTTTACATAACGCGTAATTAGTCTGAAGATCCAGAATAATTTAAAGTACGTTGCAAAAGCTCTTCCGTGTGATTTTTGTTCTTTTCGCTTATTAATCTATTGTAATGTATTTAGTTATTAATGTATTTATTACACTGTCTTTTAAAATGTGTCCATGCCATTTATCTTTCTTTTTTAGGAAAATATCTTATTTTGCAAACTAAGCAATATCGCCGAATTAATAAAGCTAGCAGTAAAATCATCATCAAGAAACAAAACACATCGATCGGTAGATAACAGCTAAACGATAACTGATTTCCAACATGGCTATCAAGAAACAAAATAAGGAAAAACCAGCATTTTGGGACCATCACATGACTTTCTTCTGTTGTTTTATAAACAAATTCTTTCCAGTACAAATAATTTATTAAAATTATTATTTATTAAAATTATCTTCTATGATGAATGCAGACGAATTTTCATTCTAGAGGAGTATACAACTAAATATCCAAAGAAAGTCAATTTTATTCTCTATAGGATATCATACACTGTTAAAAAAATGCAGAAAAAATACTGAAATTCTCTATAATTTCAGAAAAAAAGTCGTAAAATACGTTTTGTCTACGCAATTTTTCCGTAATTTACGACTTTTTTTTCTGAAATTACAGAGAATTTCTGTATTTTTTCTGCATTTTTTTAACAGTGTATATATATATATATATATATATTAGGGGTGAGAATCGATTGACAGTTTTAACTGAGTTAATCGTAGTTCATTAATCGATTAATCGGTCGATTAATCGAATTTTTAATCGATTTTCATTTTTCTTTGTATAATTTTACTTAAGTGATAAATAAAATTCTCCTATGTGATTTTTTTCCGCTCCAGATAGTACACAACAAACCATAAAAATGATACAGATGCTAATATAGCTTGTTTCTTAAACAATAAATAATAATAATAATGCAAATAAATAATGAAAAAACACATTCCTAATATATTTCCAAATAAAATTTTTATTCGAGAGTACAGATGAGAAATAACACATATTCATCTTGCATTCATTATTACTTTTATATTCTAAAAAATAAATTCTCAATACTACTATTTTATTCATATGTTTGACTGAAAAAAGAAAAAAAACAATAATCGATTAGATCCGTTTTATAACTAAAATTTAAATCAATTTTCACCAGAAGCCGAAGTTAATGTTATTCTATGATAAATTTTCTTTATTTATAACTCCTTAAGTAATACATATTTTTTAATTCTATTTTCACATTCTGAAAATTCTCATTTGTTAAATTGACGCACCATTTTTAAAAATGTATTTTTTTTTTTTTTTTTTTTTTAGCTGTAAAATACGAATTTTCAATATATGAAATTTTTCATTTTGATATTTCAAAATAAAATAGTAAAAATAAAAAAAAAATACGTTTTCAAAAAAGGTGCGTCAGTTTAACAATTGGGAATTTTCTGAATGGGAAAACAGAATTGAAAAATATGTATTAGTTAATGAGTTATAAGTAAAGAAAATTTCCCATAGAATAACACTGGCTCGAGCTTCCGGCGACGGTAAGTGAAGAGGGCCGTTAAGTGTTAATTTTATATAAATATTTCTGTTTATTTAATTTTTATTTTAATAAATTCACTTTCAATTTGAAAGAAAAATTAGATGAATTTAGATATATTTTCATTTTATACTAGCTGACTTTGTCCACCTCGCTTGCCGCTATTTTTAAACGAATTCTCAAAATTCCATATTATCGTTATAAAAAAAAAAAAATCTAAAATTCTTCATTGTTTATATTTCAACTTTTCTTCGTCATTTCAGAATAGAAAAGAAAATGTTATTTTCTGCTACTTCAATAGTTATTATCAGCAATTCTGAACGGACAACAATTTTTTAAGAGGTTTCTTTTTTTTTTTTTTTTTTTTTTATAATTATTATTATTGGATGGACGCTTCTTAGAATGTTTGTTAGCAAAATATGTAAGAAAAAATAATTTGTCGGTAGAACAGTATTTTAAATTTTTACGTTAATTCTTAGTTTGAAAACGTCAATCGGATTTTGAAAAATTGTAATCGAATTAATCGAGCCGATTAACTCGATTAAAAAAATTGATCGGGACTAAGCATTGATCCATTAACCGAACCGATTAATCGATTAATCGGCACAACCCTAATATATATATTGTTAAAAATGAAAAAATCAATAACTTTATTTTAAATTATCACAGATCGAAGGTTCAACCATTCATTTTAAAGGTATTGGCGAGTTCTTTTAAGAGATATTCATAATGAAAACTTGACCCCCCTCGGAAACGACTTCCTCCCCCAGGAGAGGAAGCGATGCCCCTACATATAAAAAAAAAAAAAAAAAAAAAAGATCCAGTTGACTATCACTGTTATAAATAAGTATTTTTTATTTTATAATGATTCTTAAAAGATAATTATCTTTATACATATTTATACAAATTTTTTGCCCTAGACCGTAATGTTAAAAATTTAGCTAAAGTAGGATGGCAACGCCACCTATAAGACGATTGTCACCAAAAGTTGATGGGAACTATTTTCTGTCGAGTTGCAACTACAGATCAATCTGTATGAAAGTTGGTGCAGTATGTTTCGAGATACAGTTGCCACAAAATTTTGTCACACATACTTACATACATTTTCTATAAATAGTAAAATCGTGTTCTATAACTCTCAAAACGCGTAAATTCATCGAAAATCCGAGGAGAGAGTTTTTGCATTTGTGTGAGTATATATATATAGATATATATATATTGGTAATGTTTTTCACGATTTTTTTTTATTTTTTTTATTGACTGTTATACACATTCAGTGTATCACTCTATTCACACACCACACAAGCATACATACACATTTGAATAGTTGCCAATATTTTAATTTATTCCGGAGCATTTTTAACTCCGCCTATGTTTCGCACCACTTTATTTATAGAATAATTTTTTAATATATAACTACGATGAAATTAAAAGTAATTACTCTTAAAACACTAGTCTGTTGTGGCCACCACATGACTTTCTTCTATATTTTCCTATACAAATTCACTCTGTAAAAATAATTTCTTAAAATTTTTATTAAAAAATATATCTTCCATATAATACAGACGATTTCCATATTAGAGAAGCAGTATAAAACTAAACATAAAAAAAAGTCAATTTTATTCTCAATATTACACTTTTTTTTTTCTTTTGCTAAAAATGAAAAAAAAAAAAAATTGGTAACTTTATTTTAAATTATCACAGATTGAAGGTTCAATCGTTCGTTTTAAATGTATTTGCAAGCTCTTTTGAAAGCTACTCATCAGGAAAATTTACTCCCCTCGAGGGTGGTGGCAAGGCTCTTACGTACACAATTTGTGTTTTTTCCCAGTTGACTATCTCTATTACAAATAATTCTTTTAAATTTCATAATGATTATTAAAAAAATAATTCTCTTTATGCACATTTATACAAAATTTTGTCCTATACCACCATGTTAAAAATTTAGAAAAAGCGGGATGGTAACGCAAGCTCTTGGACAATTTTTACCAAAAGGTTATAGGCACTAATTTATGTCATGGTGCAACTACATACCAATTTGTATGAAATTCTGTGAAGTAGTTCCTGAGATACAGTTGCCACGAACTTTTGTCACACAGACATTTTCTAAAAAATGTTAAAACATGTTCTACAGCTTCCAAAACGTGTAAATCCATCAAAAACCCGATGTCGAAAATTTTTACGAATCCAATATTTTCTTCTATTGAATATAGAAGAAAGTAATAAGAGGTATGAAATAAAGACGGGGCTAAAAATGCTCCGGAGTAAATAAAAGTGTTGGCAACTTTGCATTTGTATGTACGTATTAAATCCTTAATGGAGAAATCTGCTGTATTTTTACTTTTTGTGTGTATATCTTACTATTTTCATTTATTTTCAAATTCTTCTTCTTTCATATTTCATTTCACTTCTGTATCACTCTGTTCACATATTTATTTATCTCTTAATTGCTTATGAAACGTAAGAAATCATTTTTGCACTTAAACTGCAGATTTATCCTGACAGTATTTATCCACACACATAGACAAAAATGATAAAAAAATTGCCGAATCAAATAGCAGTGAATGTGATTTATTGTCACAGGCCGTCATATAACCTTTGGGAGACAAATTTAGACATTAGAAGAAATGAGACCGTCTCATAGCACTGTACGCAATGAAGCGAAATTGGGTCACGATGTTACAATACGATTTCTTGGGAAAATGAGATGAGAAAAACGTTATAAAAACTGAAATTATTTAGTAGATCGTCGAACTTTTGTTTCTTTTCTTCGTTCTTTTGATTTCTAGATTCCGATATATATGGGTATTTATATCGAAATCATAGAAATGTCGAAATGTGAGGAAACTATATAAAAATTTTTTTGATATTCCTATTTTTACATACAAAACAAAATAATGTTTAAATTGTCGAGAAAATAAGTTGTTGTTTTACAAATAAAAATAATATTTATTATAACATTTATAATAAAAATAAGTTGCGCAAGGTTAAAATTTCGAAATATTCTTAATATAAAAAAGTTCATGTTTCGCTGGGTTAACACTGAAATCTTAGTTACAACAGTTACAATAATACATAATTAACATCATAGCTGCAATAATATATTGATATAAAGAAAATAAATATTCGTCTTCTTGGTTTGGAGGGATGAATAAACCAATGGATATAGGTATAACTTAGCAGATAAAATGACGTGAATTGCAAGAATGTATTGAATATATGTATATATATGCATATATACATTATTAATACATTTTATTCAGGATTTGAAAAAAAATAATGAGTCAATATATATATATATATATATATATATATATATATATATATATATAATACTAGGCAAGAACAATCAGTGAGTCATTTGGCGGTTTTCTTTCTCGGTCCCCAGACAAACCAGCTTATTATGTTCGAAACACTTAACGAAAATCTAAAAAACAGTTATGATAAATACAATAAATAATAAGTAATTTAAAAATATTATAACAAAAAATAATTCCTTCCAGATTTTTTTTTTATTTGAAACTTTTATATACACTAAAAGTAAAAAAAAAAAAAATAAAAAAAAAAAAGCCACACTTGGATGTTTTCCTTTTTATTTCTTTCTGCAACCGCCAATTTTACTGTTTAAAAAGCAAATTTTAGAACAGATTTTATTGCGTCGTTCTCCAAGTATACTTTAGAATTGATCTAAGTGTTAAGAACAAAACGCAATTGTCAGGAAAATTATAATTTTAGAAAGTATTTCAAAAACGGGGATATAACGAAGGATAAGGGAAATAGCGATACCACAAAAAGTATTAATTTTAGAATCAAACGCAAAAAAAAAAAAAAAAAAAAAAAATGTTTTAATACGCGAGATGGCAAAATAATTAAATGCCAGCGAAATATTAATGAAATGATTTTCAGAAAGTGTAAAATTTTTTGGCTATTAAAACAGGAAATTTGGCTTTATTCGGCCATGTTGCTCATCTAAGCGAGACGACCGCAAGTAAAAAAGCAAATGTTCATAAATCTATTTGCATCATGTTCAGAACTTACAAAAGATTAAAAAAGTGTTTAGCAAAATATTTTCAATGAGGCTATTATGGATGAATCAATTCTGCTGCGATTTTATCAAAAATAGACGTGGAAGGTTGGTTGGTTGGTTGTATTTAGCCGCATTAGTAATGCGCTATGGATAATTAGACGTGGAAGGAAACCGTCAGAGATGAAATTTTGAGAAATGCTCATCTCAGTGATAGCGTCCACCTCTTCTCTATTAGAATTGCTTTTGTTTGTTTTGGGCATGGAAAATAAACAATATATATTAGATTTTTATTTAAATTTAATTATATTTCCTGTTTTTTTTTTTTATTATTATTATTAAATAAAAATGTGGATTAACAGTTATGCAGTATTTTTTAAAAATATTTACACGATTTCTTAAAAAAAGTTTTAGTATGATAGATATGCAATTTTACTCACATAAATGCTCAAACAGAACTACCATCAAATTCCAATATTGCCTAAAACTAGAGCAATTAAAAAATTGCCCCAAACTTATGTTTATTAATGGGCATTATAAAATATTTTTGCAAATATTTAAGTATATATATATAAAAAAAATTAACAGCTGCATATTTTTCCACTGAAAACTCTAAAAGTAATATAGAGGCACGTAAAGTATTTTTATACACTGTTAAAAATTTTGTACTAGGTTAAAATAAATTGTGGTAAACAGTAGCTGCAATTTTAAGATATTGAAAAGTTTTACCATGGTTTGGTACTTAGTTTAACCAAAACTTGATATTACAGTAGCTGTACCTATAAGATATGGAAATATTTTACCATGTTTTGGTAGTTAAAAAAAAAAATAATATTAACACCAAATCATGGTTTCATCACCAATCCAGGGTTTCATCATCCCATGGTTTCAGCTGCTGTAATGCCAAACTTTGGTAGTACCTAACATATTACAGCTACTTTAGTACCAAATTTTGGTTCAAACTAGTATATTTCAGCTACAGTAGCACCAAATTTTGGTTTGGTTTAGCATATTACAGCTATTTTTCACTAAATTTTGGTTTGACCTAGCATACTGCAGCTATTTTATCACCAAATTTTGGTTCAATCTAGCATATTGGAGCTACAGTAGCACTAAATTGTGGTTCAACCTAGCATATCGCAGATGATGTAGTACCAAATTTTGGTCCAAACTAGTATATTACAGCTGCGATAGCACCAAGTTTTAGTTGAACCTAGCATATTGAAGCTACTGTAATGTCAATTTTCGACTCAATCTGGCATATTGCAGCTACCAAATTTTGGTACACCATAGTACGGAAATTTATAACAGCGTATTCTACGATCTTTGAAGAATAGTTTTCCTTAAAACACATTTTAAAGGTTTAAACAGTATTTTTATATTATATAAATTATAATAGATATCCACTAAAGAACAATGAAAAGTATGTGCAGAATGATCAAGAACAAAAACTTCTTAGTAGCATTTATTTCGGTGAAAACATGGGATTTGTTTACAAAGATATAGTTAATTACTTCTAAAATGTTTGAAAGTGACTCATATTTCATGCATGATGCATGCTTTTACTCTCTTGTTTCTGTTTACTTATTTAAATGTAATTAATATTGGTATTTTACTATTTCGTTTCTTGTATTATTATTTTTTTTCTTCTCCAGGTGCTTTAAAATTGGTAGGAGGGAATATAAAGTCGAATAATTTATTTTATTTTTATGCTAGGAAAAATAAAAATGTCACGTAAATTCTTTGTTTGCATTTCCATTTTTGTTTTTTGTTCATTTACAAACAAAAGGCCATTTTTACAACTCATTGTACTATTTTTTTTCTGATTCTTCTCTTATTATTCACTAATTAATTAATTGAATATATTTTTGGACCCATTGTATTTCAAAGAAATATTCTGATAAAACAACTTCTTTATCAGATGTAATTTGAAGGGTTATATTTGCTGAAAAATACACATTTTTAATTTAATTTTAAATATTTTGGAAATTTTTATAGTGTTTTTGCAAATACATCGTTCTTCTGACTTTGATTTGCACATTACAACATAATATTCTGATATACTGTTGTATTTATTAGAATATATTTATTATGATAAAATAATCAGGTTGAAAATGAGTCGCTGAGTGGATTTAAGGTTGTTCTAGGGCTACGTACTGGGCAATTGGTGACGGTCTCAGATTAGACCCCTAAGAATGATCCGGAGACATACATTCACAATTTTGGTCCCCACGAAGAAGGTAATAAAAGAATAAAACTAGCAGAAGCATCTTTCGTGATTCAGAAGCGACGTGAAATATTACGATTAAGATTCGATTTAACACTACAGCATATTTTGGATATATAGGGTAAAATATTAAATTAGAGATCAAATTTAATCAACTTCGTGTTACTATAAGTGATATGCATGATACTGTCTTTAAATGTATATTGGATATAATTAATGCAATAAAAAAAAATAAAAATAATAAAGCATTATTTTGTACAGTGCAAAGTTTTTACAAAGCAGTGTAATTAATTGGTTTGACTTTTCTTATTTTTCAATATATTCGTTCTTAAGGGATAATCTATATACTAAAACTGTACTTGACATTTAAAAATTCAACGGTGGGAAACTTATATGATTGTATCGCAGATCCCAGTTTTAACACGGAAAATATGAAAAATATTTGATACGACTGAATAATAAATGAGACAATTTTTACTTTCTCTTTCACATATATGGTAGAAAAAATATTTAATATTTATTTCCTTTGAATTTTTATTCTCTTGAATGCGAAAAAGAAAAATGCTTTCAGCAATTGATCTGACATTTGACAGCTTTGAGACCTACAGTTACAATGACTTTTGCCTCGATTGATCCATAATATAGAAATACATAGAAACAAGTGCAAAATATTTTATAGACATAGGACATCACAAACATCCATGCCCGTACCGGGATTCGAACCCAGAACCTGAAGATCCAGAAGGCAGCACCGTACCGACCGAACCACCAGGCCGGCAGCAGTTGATCTTGTGTGTACTTATGTGTCTGTTTGTGTTTGTTTGAGCACAGCTTCATAGAAATTTGTTATGTTAAACTACGACCTACTGCTAATTAGATTTTAATGTTATTTCAAAACAGGTAACGCTTCTGTACCATGTTTTCCATAATTTTAATAAAAGCTGTATGTTGCCTAAATACACCAAATTTTATGTGTAGCTGTTACAGAATCACGGAAGTCATTACCTCCACAGAGGATCAAAAATGAGCTTTTGTCTAAATCACACCTTCGAGTAAATTTCAGACAGTCACTAAACAAACACTCGTAGCTCTAGTGCGACGTTAAACATATTCAAACTCAAACTGTTCAAGATATCAGTTTATAAATTTTATACGTGTCGTGCAAATGTAAAAATATCTTGACATTTTTTTTTTTTTTTTTTTTTTAAATAGATAAGTTTGATAAAAAATATCTCAAATTTTATAAGACACGTCCGTACAGAACTTGGTATATATCATAATCATATGCAAAGAAGATGAATAAGTAGGTATATCAGTAGGTACTCAGAACCATTGTACAGTTAGCTGTAAAATTTGGAAAAAACAATTTTGGATATGTTAATCAGAATAGAGTGCAGATCAAATATGATTACAATTTTACTGAACAAATGTTTTACAATAACAAAACACTTTATGGCCACCAAATGAAAATAAAAATAAAATACAGTTATTAAGTGTATTTATACTATAATATATGTGCTACTTTTCACTTAATATTTTGTGATTATGCATCAGGATAAAAGGTTAAACAATTTGTTTTATTTTTACAGAAGTTTCCAACTTCAGTAAAAAAAAAATTAAAAATAGATTTTTTTTTTTTTTTGTATTACAAATATAATTGAAAAATTGCATATGTGCCTTTTTGTGTTTGTGAGTTAGCGTTTTTTTTTTTTTTTTTTTTAATAGTCCTTACGAGCGTAGAACGTTGAATACTTATCATTGCTCACAGGAAAAACTCATATTCTTGTTTTGCAAAAATATATTTGTTTAATTTTAAACATTTTACATTGAGAATGTAAAGTAAAAAAAAAAAAAAAAAAAAAACTGAGTGCACACATTATTCGAATTCTGTAGCCCCAAAATATAATATTCAAAACTTTAACATATAAATTTTTTGAAAACAAAAACAATTTTGATGGTTGTCATAGATCACTTTAAGTTTAATTAAAAAAATGGATTGAAAAAATAATTTAAACTAAATGTTTTATATTAACATTTTTAAAATTGAAATCAAAATGTTTATTTTTAGATGAAACATATTGAGTAAGACAAAAAAAAAAAAAAAAAAAAAAAAATGGATAGAAGTTTTTATCTTTATTGTTATTCCTATTGTAGCCTTTGCAGAAGCGACTTACAAAATTTTTAATTTGATGCTAAGCTTGTAGGTTTTGCAATTATTCTTCTAAGCATGCATCAATTGAATAAAATTTTAAATATTTTTCTTTCTGTAAAAAAGCGCAAAATACTTCAACATAAATCTTTTTTTTTTTTCGATGGAAATAATTTGTTGATAATTAACAATACATGTTTTCGAATTTTGGTCGGAATTTATCAACTGGTATTATTTGTTATTATGTAATACTTACTATTATTATTCAATGTAAATGGATAATTTATTTAACAGGGTTTTAAAGAGTCAACGTTTGAACAATGAAATAATTTTTTAATTCAGTTTACACAATTTATCTTTTCTATTACTTTTTGAAACTCACCACTTAAATTAAATTAGCATTTTTTTTTTTTTTTTTTTTTTTAATACAAAAAATGTCATTACGTCAAAAGGAATAAAATACGTTAATAAAAGTAGTTATTGTCAGATTGTTTCGGTATTAACAAGACGGCAACAAAAACATTTATCAAAACTTTATTTATCCCAAAATAACTTAACAATACAATTTTCTTTGAACTATTTTTCCCAAGTTAATTTGTGTGCGTTAACAACAACAACAACAAAAAAAAAATTATCAGGAAATATATACTTAAATGATTATGCGACAACGAGCACAATTCTAATTTCAAAATCTTTATTCAATTACAGATAATTTTACATGGATGCTTTAATTCTTTCAAAAGAAAAAAAATGTTGCGTACTTTATTTGCAAATGTCAATAAATTTAACGTGGTTTTGAAACAGTTGATTGATCTGAGTCTAATTTCTGTAATCATTATATCCGTTAAAAACCTTTTCATTCTTTCGTTCTTCTTTTTTTTTTTTTTTTTTTTTTTTTTTTTAGTGTGTTTAAAGTCGTTAGGGACAAGAAAGAAAAAAAAAAAAAAAAAAAAAAAAAAAGGTTCCAGTTCATTAAACTTATTTTATTAAGCGCCTACGATTCTTGCATAATGAATGGTTTAGTTACGTTCTTTTCAATCGGTTATTTAAATTTCTTTTCAAAATCTAAATGCATGAATGCTTTAAAAAAAAATTTCTTTGTTATATGAATGTAATACTTTTTTGTGTGTGTGTGTGTGTGTGTGTGTGTGTGTGCATGCATTTACCGGTGTACTAAATTATTATAAACTAGCTTTTCCCGCGCAGAACGCTTGCATAATAGTACTGACATACCTTGTATGTTATTTAGAGAAATCTTATATATAAAATCCTTGGAAAATTTCAGTTTTTTCTTCCTCTTTTATCTTTTATTTTTATTTTTATTGTTTTTCTATTTTTTTTAATCTATAAAAGAGATTCAAATCTTGACATTTGCATTGTACTTTCAATTTTAGAAAATAATTTTTTCGGTTGCTAAGTTAAAAAAAAAAAAAATTATTTGTCGACAAAAAAAAAATGTCTTTTAAAATGTCGACATTTAAAATTTTGATTTTATAATTTTGACTGATCTTTATGTTTTTTGGTGCGCTGAAACTGAAAATGAAGTCAGCTTTTCTCTATCACGTATAGATTTTTGTCAATACAGGGTGCCTTCCTATACAATTTCTTCCATTACTCTTCCACCAATAAAACTATATAGTAAGTTTTATTGTATGTTTCCATGATTAATTAATCATAGATGCCTATTGTTGTAATAGCGCAGCACTAGTGCGACGTAAAACCATACTAACCAACCAATCAACCTATTGTTATGATGGTATATGTAAGAAATTAAGTCGGTAAGCACCCTGTATTGGTAAAAATCTGTACGTGATTGAGAAAAATGGGCTGTCTTTTCGGTTTCAGCAGATCAAAAAACATAAAGTTCAGCTTTAGTCATCAAATCAAATTTTGTCAACTTCAGTTTTGTAGGCCTGTGTTATTGTTATATTAGAAATCAATTAAATCAAAAATCAAAGTCAAAGATCCGGGGTTCGACTCCCGGTCCAGGCATTATTTTCACTCAGTCGGAAAAATAAAATTTCAATAAAAATCAATTATTTCCCAGAGTTTGAAAGAATTAAATTACCATATCACTTTATGTAACAGAAATTAAATATTTAATAAATGTATTTATAAAACAAATAAAGAAATAAAAAGAAATAACGTTCATGAATGAAAAATCTACAAAAGTTAAAAGAGATTGCGCTACTAACGTCCTGCCGAATAGCTACTATTATATGCGAGACCAAACTGTTTTAAATTATTCCAAAATATACTTCTAAAATGAAATTTTGAGCATATGTTTCAATACAAAAAGTGAATGTTTTTTCAATTTCTTTAAGAAAATGTAATATGCATTTCACGAGTATTAGATAAAATTTTGGCAGGAGAAATATTTAGCCAAAGAGTTTATAATAGTTTTATCTCTAGCAGTCGAATGTAGGTTTTGAGTGTGGGTTGTGCAATCAAATAACACCTTATGTCACTATCATATCGTTTCGACAAAATTTAATCGTAACTGGTCCACGCTACTGAAATATTATATAGTTATAAATTTAATAATTATTAATGGGATATATTATATCACTATATATATTTTATTATGATCAATTTAAGATATATATATACACATACACAAATTCTTCCTTGATTTTCTAGAATTGGGTAATAAACCACGATTATAGTTGCTGAAACGTACTCGCATTTATTTGCAGAGATTTTTCAAGAAGTTTGACCATAAAAATATAGAAAAACACTCTTAGGATTCTAATAGAGGTTTCTAGAACTCGCTATGAAAAGGTACTAGAATTTATAAGGATGACATGGAACTATTTTTACCAGAGCCACAATTTATTTTCTAGATATCAGTCATAGAATTTTTTCTATGCATTTTTTTTTTTACTTCTTACGTGAAATTTTATTCCTTGTTGATATCTATGCGTTGTAGGACACCGATAGTGGTTTTTTATAATTTCCTATATGACTATCGCAGAAATAACTCATTATTTTTTAGCCTGTAGCTATATAAACACAGAAATAATAAACAACGCCTTGAAGATTAAAGGAAATAATACACTAGCAGACAGCTGTTTAGGTAACATTTAGCATACCGTCATCAGGGCAATACGCAACTCAGTCAGCGAAGCCTCAAGATTGAGCCAGCATTAATTTGGACTATTTACTGTAATTGATACATCATGAGTAAATTAGTTATCGCTTCAACGGTTATGTACAAAAAAGTTACGTGTTTATGCGCCGATGACTATACGCTAAATGCCACCTATACAGCTGTTTGATAGCCTTTGCCGTGAAAAGCGTTGATGCTTTTTCCTATGTTTATTTATCTAGCGCCAAAACCTCCTTTTAATTTTTTGTTGCTATAATTGCCCTTGGTGAAGATGTAGTAATGCTTTAGAAATATGAAAGTTATTTTTGTACATATATTAACTTTTTAAAATCTTTTGTTTTGTATAACTCCTCACTGTTTCAAGGGTAGAAGCGAAGAATGTCTTTTGACAAAACTCTTTTACCGGTATTTTTAATAATAGTCTCTATCCTAATTAATGGAAAGGTATTAATATAAAAGTGCACTAATTTTTTCTAAGGAAAAATAGTGGTGCCGAAGTCGCTAACCACTTTCACCCCTGACTTGCATATATAATGTTTGATACCTTGGTAATTCCAGTCTTCCTTCCTAGTGTTTGATCAACATAATGACGAATTATTTATTATTATTATTAAATGTCATAAACTTAATAAATTTATGAATTAATAATTAGTTTACGGGGCTCTACAAAAGAATTTTATAACGCTATGTTATAAGCGGGGCAACAACTGAATGTATACTTTGAACATATTATACATATATTGGGTAAAAAAAAATATATTCAGTATAGGAAATGGGGAAACTGTAGTCCTGTCATATGGAAACTAAGTACATAACAATGTCCGAATTAGGAAAATAAATTTAATCGCAAGAGTGAAAAGCAAGTATAATCGACTGACATCAGTAAAATATGGTCGAAAAATAATCGTCAAGCAGAATTTACTGCGTCCATACTATATTAGATTATTCTAAATATATAGGATGTTCCAAAAGTCGCGCCCCCCTCCCCCTCCTAACTCAAAAATGAGTCGGAATTGTGAAAAATGGTGAAACACGTGTTCAATGAATTCAGAAGAAACCTCTTTTGGAGAAAAAAAAAAAAAAAAAGGCCCGGGGGGCTAGGGGGGCGCTAGTTTTGCCTTGCGATGATTATTAGTGGGGATACAAAAGTATAAAATCCACATTTTAAAAGTTTAAAAACTCACGTATCTTCTTTAATAATCATCGTAGGGTGAAACTATTTATATCAAACTAATTATTTTGAAGAGACGTTTCTCACACGACATAATTCATCACAAGACATAATTCCTAGTTGAAATTTTAAAATTGCCCTCTTTAGAGCTAAAATGTCCCTCTCGAATTCATTGAACATACAATTCGCCATTTTTCACAATTCCGACACCTTTTCGAGTTAGGTAGGGAGTGTCGGACTTTTGGAACACCCTGTATAATATGTGATATGAGACAAATAAGATATTATTACCAATAACTTCAAAGTAAAATTATTTAAACTTTATTTTCTGTATTTTTTATTTATTTTAATAAATATTGTAATATATATATATTGTGACCCGTCAAATAAGCCCAAGACAAAACGGCCCCGACAAAAAAGCCCCGACAAAAAAGCCCCGACAAAATAGCTCCGACAAATGAGCCCAAAGGACAAAAGAGCCCCGACAAAATAGCTCCGACAAAACAGCACCGACAAAACAGCCCCGAAAAAATAGCTCCAGACAAAATAGCCCCAGACAAAACAGCCCCAAGACAAAATAGCCCCGACAAAACACCCCGACAAAATAGCCCCGAATAGCCTCCGACAAAATAGCCCCAGACAAAATAGCCCCCCGACAAAACAGCCCCGACAAAAAAGCCCCGACAAAACAGCCCCGACAAAATAGCCCCCTACAAAACAGCCCCGACAAAATAGCCCCGACAAAACAGCCCCGACAAAATAGCCCCGAAAAAATAGCCCCCGACAAAACAGCCCCGACAAAACAGCCGCCAACAAAATTTGTATGCATCTTTCTGTGTACATGGAAAATCTTCTGACAATCATATCTCAAAAAAAAAAAAAAAAAAAAAAAGAGATAGAACTACGAAACTTCAGAATTGAGGTAGGTCTGGTGTACATATGATTTTTCGAACTTTTGGTGAAAATTGGATAACCGGAAGTGTGTCATATAGTTTTTTCAGAATCAAAGAAAAATACAGCGTATTAGCGCCACATATCGGCCTATACACACAAAAACTTAAACATCAGTAGGAAAAAATGGTGCACTTATAAACAATAGATTTTGATGTGTAGTATTTCATAGGCAAGGAAAATTCAGAGACATTTACAACAAAAAACGCTACCTTCCGACCGATAACAAACAACATTTCGTGTAATATTCACAGAATTTAAAAAATCTGGAGTGACTCCACTCGACTTTCCGAACATTGAGTAATTAACAGTTTTGTAGATAAAGTAAAGAAAGAGGAGTTGTTAAACAAATAAAAGAGAGAAAACCATAATAGAGTGTTTGAGTATTTTTCTCCATCTATTACACGATGTTTTATTTAACGCTACTGAACTTTGAGCCTATAGATCATAATGATAAAGAATTTTTCGTTGAGTCCCTGTAAAAACCTATAAATGCTAAATTCACCAAAATGCTTATAGTTAGTGCAACACTGATTTATAATACTCATATAAATTTTCAGCTCAATTCAATAAGGCGTTTAGATGCTATCGTACTTTTAAAAATTTAGTCCCATAGGCCATAATGATAAAGAATTTTTCTTTGTGTCCCTGTAAAAAAACTATAAGTACTAGATTCTCCAAAATCTATACAGATTGAGTATTTGGGACCTATAATATGTGTATAAATTTTTTGCTCAATTGAATAAGGCGTTTAGATGCTATCGCACTTTTAAGATTTTGCTCCCATAGGCCATAATGATAAAGAATTTTTCTTTGTGTCCCTGTAAAAAAACTATAAGTGCTAGATTCACCAAAATCTATAGGGTTCGTACTATGGTGACTTACAATATGCGTACCAACTTTCAGGTTAATCGAACAAAGCGTTTAGATGCTAGCGTGTTCACTCACAGACATACACACATACACACATACATACACACATACACACACACATACATACATCATCGTAAAAATAGTGAAAACGGACTCAGGGGACCTCAAAACGTATAGAAACATCAAAATCTCGAATTCGGATTTTTGACATGATTACAATACTTTCTTCACTATAGTGTTCGGAAAGTAAAAATGATGCAGTTATGACCGTTATATTTTAAGATAAACTTTTTCATAAACAAAGAAAATGACAGCATATCAGCATCAGCGCTACCTTTCGGCCGATATAAACACAAATTTAAACAAAATTTACAACGTAACTACACCACTTTTCAGTCCTTTTTTTTTTCGTTGTTGTTGCTTAAAATTACACAAGATTAAATTATTTCAGTGAAGCATAACACTGACGTCTGCCGTCGATGTACACATAATGTTGAAGTGGTTGCTTATTAAATCAATTTTATCTTAAAACAAAATTATGCATTTTTTTTTTTTTTTTTATTATTATGAAAGTGTAAAGTTATTTGGAGGATAGATTAAGGGACAGTAGGCCCCAAATGGGAGTTCGCCACGGCCTTAGATTAAATAAGTTAAATCGCTGGATGAAAGCTCACCTGTTTGGCGATGTATCACAAAAGTTAATCAGAACAAATTTAACTCAAGATGAAAAAAAAAAAAAAAAAATCAAGTATTGTTGAATTCTGCTTATTGATTTAGTTACAGCAACCAGAACTTTTGCTGACACACACAGTCAGATATCTCGAAATGTGCAAATTCATAGAAAACCTTAAATCAAAAATTTTCAGGAATATTTCATTCCTTATTTAGGTAAATAAAAGAAAATAACAAATCCACATTTAAAAAAAATAGTCATTTACAATTTATGAAAATACATTATGTTTTACAATAAATTACAAGATAAAAAGAACTTTTTATATACAATGTTTTTAAATTTTTCTGTTGAATCCTATAAACATACAGTCCGTAACAAAAGTCTCCGAACACTAGCAAAAATTCCTATATAAAAAAAGTACACTTAATACAGTTTTGTTAAATAAATCCTTGTCGAATCATGTTCTTAGTCAGTCTAAGAACATGATTCGACAAGGATTTATTTAACAAAACAGTATTAACTTTACTTTTTTTACATAGGAATTTTTGCTAGTGTTCGGAGACTTTTGTTACCGACTCCACCTGGTAACTTTTATAATTTATTCCGGAGTACTGTTAACCTCGCCCTTTATTCATACCAGTATATTTTAAAAGCACTTTTCTTCTTATTTCATCGTAATTACATATTGGAGAAAATTTCTCTACAATCATACTGGTGTGAAAAAAGGGCGAAGCTAACAGTACTCCGGAATAAATTATAAAAGTTACCGGGTATGTTTAAGCGATACCGAAGGCTGCGGGGATCCATAATAATTGGCTGAAAGTAATAAAAAAAATGCATTGTTCTCGTGTTCTGAGCTTTTCTAAAAGTTTCAAATTTCTAGCTAGTCAAGATAGAGGTCTGCACGGGCTGAAATTTTGAGGCCCAAGCCCCTCCCGGCCCGTTTCAAAAATATGTAAAAAAAAAAAAAAATGCATGTTTTTCTATGAAAAAAATTTTTAGTATGTGTTTTGTAGAGATTTTATACAGCCAATTAACAGAATGTCCTTTAACAAAGCTGCTGAACTTTTACAAGATAATTAATTATATATAAACAGAAATTCATTATTACAGACGTACAAAAGACTCAATGGACGACAGAAAATCGAGTCGAAAATATTAGCATTCATCAAACAATATAGGACAGTATTTAAAATAATTAATACTACTAAAAATGTATTTTCAACCATTTACTCTTATATACCGTAATGTATCTGAATTTTTCATGTGATCCGATAAACAAAACTTTAATGCTAATCCAACCATATTCAATAGAAAAGATGCTTTTGCACATGCTAGAAATGGTGCTACTTTCATCCAGTGCACAGGAGATAAGAAAAAGGAGCTTTTGCGAAAAAGTTACAGTGGAATGATTTTTACTGCCTCTATACAACCTAAACTCTTCAGACCGTAGGACACAAAGCCTTATACACAGTAACGTATCTAATTTCTTTTGTTTGTACATGTGTGCAAACTAATAATGACATGCATACTAGAATAAGAACCATCTAATATTACATGAAATAAAATATATTAATTTCGAGACATGCTAAAAATATCTGTGGAAAATGAAATCTCAAACAGGCACATTGATATTCATTTTAATTGAAGTTATAGACATTTTTTAACAAAATAAAATTTTATGTGCTACACAAGCCTGTGAAATTATGTAAAATAAATGACTGAAGAAATATTTTATCTTTTTCATTTTCCTTGATTAACGAGGAAACTAAAAAAAAGATTTGTGCTGACATGAACCGGAAAAAATATCATCCACGCCGGCCCGGCACGAGTATACACAAAATAACTGAGCACGAGCCCGGGCCGAGCTCAAATTTAAAAATTCGCCCCGAACCCGGCCCGTGCAGACCTTTAAGTCAGGAAGTTATATGATTATTGAATCATAAAAACGCTACCGAAGGCAGCGGGGACCCAAAACAATTGGCTAAAAGTATTAAAAAAATGCATTGTCATCGTATTTTGAGCTATTCTAAATATCTAGCTAGTCGAGAAGTTAATTAAATAAATTTTCTGTTAAATCATATAAATGCTTCCAGGCTATTTTGTTGGGGCTATTTTGTCGAGGCTGTTTTGTCGGGGCTATTTTGTCTGGGGCTATTTTGCTGAGGCAATTCTGTCTTGGGCTATTTTGTTGTTGGGGATGTTTTGTCCTGGTGCTATTTTGTCGGGGCTGTTTGGTCGGGGCTATTTTGTCGGGGGCTTTTTTGTCGGGGCTATTTTGTCGGAGGGCTATTTTGTCGGGGCTGTTTTGTCCTGGAGCTATTTTGTCGGGGGGCTATTTTGTCGGGAGCTATTTTGTCGGGGCTGTTTTGTCGGGAGCTATTTTGTCCTTGGGCTATTTTGTCGGGGCTATTTTGACGGGGTACCTACATATATATATATTTAAAAAAATTTTGACAAGAAAGAAAAAAAAAACTTTTTATTAATTTGTCAGTGAAATCTATAGCTAGATAGATAATTAAATAAATAGATAATTAAATTGTTAAAACGCATTTTAGCGTAAAGCAAAAGAAGAAATATTTAATCAATTCAAGAAAAGCATAAAAATAGCTTAAAACACATTTAAGAAAAAGAAACAAATTGTAAAATCCCATACAGAATTAAACTTTTTGTATCTAAAAATGAGAGAAAAGTGATTTTAAAAGTAATATCCTTTAGAAGGAGCCCTTTCTTTTGAGCAATGAAAGCATAAATGTCATTTAATTTGCTTCATCCAAACACAAAAGTCTGATTAGCTTCTTAAAAATTCTTTTATATCTTAAATCCCTTTATTCTAAAACGATTAAAGAGTATCATTATAATTTCTAATTAAAAATTTACATATAAAACAAAAGGGAATTTTTTTTTATTATTATTTTGTGTGTGTCGTTTTGACCATACATGATATCGATCGCAATGTTTAGAAAAATCCTATTTTTAAAAATGAAATAATGAAACGGATTAAGATTTAAAAGCATGTATTATATTTATTCTGTAGTATTAAGGTTATTTTATGTCGAATCGTAATAGCAATTTATACATTAAAAAATGTAGTAGTTTGAAAAGCGAAAAAAAAAAAAAAAAAACAGTGCCGAGAATATTTGTATAATTTATTTTTTGTATAATTTATTTATTTTGTTCTTTTAACCTGTTAACGCCCGAATTAATTTTGCAAGATAATATTAGCTGATTATTTCACTTCTAAATTAATATAGACAACTGACAGTAAAATATATTAACTTAAACAATTCTTCTGATAGTTTTAAATTTAAAGACTATCCTCATTCATTTATTGACGTTTCGTGTTCTAGCGAGAAAACTTCGAGATAGAAGAACTTTGAGGAAACAGATTAATTTCCTATTATATGTTGACAAAGATCTCGAAAGTAAAGTATTATATAATATATATTACTATTCAACTTGATTTAAGTGAGTATATCTGCGCAAAAAGCAAATATATGTGCGACGAATGAAAAATCATAAAATGACTATCCAAATTATGAAATAATAATTAATAGTAGGCACATAAAACTTTCAGAGATCATTTAGAGGGACGCTATAAACTGTCACTAAAAAGCAGAAATCATTCCAAGAAACCACAAAAAATATACGTGCCATTTTATTAGCTGTCCTGAAATGAGGACACTGGGCGCTAACGGGTTAATGAATATCTGAAAAAAATTCTAGATATTAAATTTTACTCACTTCTGCGTTCATTTTCACTCTATGTAACTGATTTAAAATTCACTTGCTATTATTTTTTTTATATCGATTCTGTATACAGTGTAACCACGTTTCCTACGCATAGCAGTAAGGACAAGTCCAATGGCTTGGAGGGGTGCCAAATTGACCGACAGGTTGGATTTAGTAAAAATCTGGCCATTCGGTGTTTTCTTATTGCTTCTTTCTTCTCAATGATCATAACCCTTATTTTTCATCACCCCTATTTTCTCATCATTCCTGTTTTAACACTGGACTCGTTGAGTCGACACATGAGCAGAAGCTCCCATGGTCGCCAAGAAATGTGGCTAAAGAGTAGTTGAAGGGGTTACATGGGATTTAAATGATTAAAAGAAAAAAAAATGCATATTTCATCCCTCTTTCTCACTTACTTATATGTATAGTAAATAAAAAATTTTATTCATAATTTTAACATATAAAAGAACACCATTTAATGAATATGTTATAAAATTTGCATTAAAAATTTTGGAACATTCAGTCGGTAGATCGTAGTTACCGGAGACCTTTCAAAAAAATAGGTGGACACGATTTTTCAAAACCTAATGCACCGATTTTATCAAAACTTTACACATTTCCTCAAAATATTATGGAGTAGTGCTTGAAGGGTGTTCTTTTTTTTTTTCAATTACAACTAATTTTACAAAGCTAAACGTAGGTAAAATATACTGAAAATTATACTGTTTTCGCGTACAACTCTGCTAAAAAATAATATTTAATTTTTTAAAAAGAGTCGCTCATTCAAGAACTAGTCAATTCTATTTTAAGGAAATTTGAAAATTTTCAAAAGGATTGGGGGGGGGGGGGGGTTTAGTTTTTGAGAAATCGTGTTCACTGTTCCCCGGGAAATCAAGATCCTCTGGTTGAGTTGTCTAAAATTTTTAACGAAAATTTTATAAAATATCGTTTAAATGTTGCTCTTTTTCATTTCTATAAGAAAGCATGCAAATATTGCAGATCATGTATTAAAATTACAAGTCTTTTGTTACTTTTTATAATATAGGGTAATCCAAAGCGTCTTCATTTTCATCATTTTGTGGTTAGTCCCTTTATGCACTCGAGACTGATTATTACCGAAAAGTTTAAATCTAATAATGTCCATCGCATGTATGAAGTTCAAGGATATTTGGTCCAACTATTTCTTAGAAAATTAAGAAAATGACATAAAAAAATTAATATTTTGATTGTTTACACTGAGAAAAAAAATATACCGCCTTCATCTAGAATGAATAAGTGGTCATTTTCTAAATCCCTTTATTAGAAATACAGACTTCCGAGCTAAGCGCATAAGGCAGGCCAATAAACTGAATAGACGAAATCATCGAGAATTTCTACTCTGCACATTTCTAGATTGTGAAACAATATTCTGAATGTTTTGTATTGCGAGAAATTTTTGCTTGATTTTTTAGAATTGGATAGTTAACCCAGATTATAGTTAATAACAGGAGACTTGGCGTTGGAATATTAAAACCCGAATAAACTACTACGTCAGAAATGCCAAAAGAAAAATAACTGCGATGCATACAGCTGTTTCGGTAGCCTTAAGCGTACCGTCTTCAGATTATAGTTGCTGAAACTCGTCTCTTGTATTCACATTTATTTGCAGAGATTTTTAAATAACTTTGTCCTCGAGAATATAGGCAAACGCTCTAGAATTCTGACAGGGTTTCTAGAACTGGCTTTCAAAGGGAACTAGAATTTATAAGGATGACATGGAACTATTTTTTCTTGAGCCACAATTTAGATTCTAGATGCCAGTTACAGAACTCTTTCTCAGTGTACTGTAAATATAGGAACTTAAGACTCTTCTTTATTTGTTTAATTTTCCTTATCATCACCTACGAAATACTCACTCATTAAAGAGATCAACTTTTTTAATTATTAAAATATAGAATAATAAATCCATCGTTTAGTCCAGTGTTGTTCTTATCGTACACTGAGAAAAAATTCTGTAACTGATATCTAGAATCTAAATTGTGGCTCTAGAAAAAATAGTTCCATGTCATCCTTACAAATTCTAGTCCCCTTGGAAAGCGAGTTCTAGAAGCTCCTATTAGAATTCTAGAGCATTTGCCTGTATTCTCGAGGGCAAAGTTATTTAAAAAATCTCTTCAAATAAATGAGACTACAAGAGGCGGGTTTCTGCAACTATAATTTTGGTTCATTACCAAATTCTAGAAAATCAAGCGAGTATTTCTCGCAATATAACTGTATCAGAATATTTAGAGGATTCAGAATATTGTTTCACCCTCTAGAAATGTGTACACTAGAAATTCTTGATCATTTCGTCTATTCAGTTTATTGGCGTGCCTTATGCGCATAGCTCGAAAATCTATATTTCTAGTTAAGGGATTTAGAAAATGGCCACTTATTCATTCTAGAGAAAGGTTGTATAATTTTTTTCTCAGTGTATTTTTTTTTTCTTTAATTCGATTTAATTATATTTCTGCTTAGAAAGCTCAAAATTATTGAGAATCTACTTTTATTTCAAGGTCACAAACTATATAACTATAATACAGTATATGCAAACGAATTTTTTAAGCAGCACTTATAGGACCAACAAATGGAAATTATTTATATGAGTTTACAAGAATCGTAGAGTACAGATAAGAAATAAATCGAAATTTAAAGAATTAATATGAATATTCTAATTTTATATAAGAATAAAATTCGTAGTTACACAAATACAACTGTACTAATCATATTTTATCCCCAGTTTAGAGAGACAAGAAATATAAAAAATTTTGGACCAGCCATATAATTACATTTTTATAACAGTATATCATATCATTTTATCACGTTCATACGTTCATATCAATTATTTTAAAATAAGAACGGACCAAAATGTAGACATTGTAAGAAAAAAAAAATTAGAAATATGTCAGATAACACTATTTTACCATGTTTATATTAACTTCTATTCTTGTTTCTCCGGTACAAATCTTGCAATCGATTTTCAACTAACTTCTCTACTAACTACACATTTGAAAATTTCAGAATAGCTCAGAACCTGACGAAAACACAATACTTCGAAGCCCGATTACACAATTTTCTATTAGTTTTATTTTAAGAAATTAAGATAGGAAAATAATAACCTCTAAATAGCTTAAAAACTAGCCATTAAAATATTGGCTATAATTTAATTGTTGCCAAAAAAAAAAAAAAAAATACGATTTCATTTTCTTTCCACATATTTCCTTCACACTTCTATTCTTGTTTGTCCGGTACATTATCTTGCAATCGATTTTTAACTAACTTCCCTACTAACTAGACATTTGAAACTTTCAGAATATCTCAGAACCCGATGACAACACAATACTTCGAAGCCCGATTTTCGAATTTTAGATTAATTTTCTTTTAATTAATTAAAATATTAAAATAATAACCTCTTAATAGCCTTAAAAAATAGCCATTAAAATATTAGCTATAATCTACGTGTTGCCAAAAAATATTTTACGAGTTCATTTTCTTTCGGCATAAAAATAAATACATTTAATTAAACGTGAACGTTAAAAAATTGTAAAAAGTTAAATTATGCATCTCACAAAAATTCATGTCATTATCACTTTAAAAATTCTATACACATTGATAAAGTACTAATGCATTTCTATAGTTATGATTCAACAGAAAATATAAAAACATGGTATATAAAAAGTTTTTTTTTTTTTTTTTTATCTTATAATTATTTTTCTTTATACCTGAAAAACTTTCACTGAACATCTATATAATAAAACAATATTTATTTCATATTATAAGAATCAATGTTTTACAAATTTATTAGGAAGCCTTTTGATATTCTAGATACACCCCGCGACAAAAAGATAGGTACAAAGGGGTTTTTAGTTCCCCATCATACTATAGATATGGGGAACTTAGGTAATCGTGAAAATTTTCGACCTCGGAGGAATCCGAAAATGACAAAATTTCTATGGTGTCTGTCTGTAGGGTGTCTGTTAGTGTGTCAGTGTGTCAGTGTGTCAGTCCGTTAGTGTGTTAGTCCGTTAGTTTGTTAGTCTGTTAACACGATATCTCACGAACAAATGATCGCAGAGATGTCAGATCAGTTTTAAAATATTACTTTCGACACTGGCAAGAACCCTATTCTTTTGCAACATTCGAATTTAAAAACTTCGTAAGTTATTAGAAATTTACGATTTTCTTAACATGGGAGAATAGGACAAAAATTCACTTAAACGTGCATTTAATGGAAACTTTTTACTGTAAAAATGTCAGACCAGTTTTAAAATATCAGTTTTGATGCCGGAATGAACATCAGTAACTATAAATATGCTACTTTGGAAATTTCGCAAGTTATTGGATATTTACGAATTTCTTAACATGGCAGTATAGGGCAAAATTTCACATAAACGTCAATTTTGAGAGATATTTTCATCGTAAAGATGTCAGACTACTTTTGAAATATTATTTAGGACACTGGCATGATAATTAATGACTATGAATTTTCCAATATAAAGATTTCGTAAGTTATTGGAAATTTACGAATTTCTTAACATGGCTGAATAGGGCAAAATTTCACATAAACGTCAATCTTGAGGGATATTTTCATCGTAAAGATGTCAAACCACTTTCGAAATATTATTTAGGATACTGGCATAAATATCATAGACTACGATTTTTCCAATTTAAAAAATTCGTAAGTTATTTGGAATTTACGATTTACTTAACATGTCAGAATAAGGCAAAATTGAGCATAAATTTCCATTTTGAGGATCGTAAATACATTAGACAACTTCAAAATTACATTTATGATATTTGTTTGAACATGATTGAATACAAATATTCTAATAGGAAAATTTCGTAAATCATTCGTAATTTACGATTCTATCAACATAGCGAAATTGTAAATTTTTCATATAAATATGAATTTTGAGGATTATTGCATTGGAAATAGTAGGATGAAAACTAAACAACGGAATTGACCCTGATAAAATAAATTAATAGATTAGAATAAGATACATATATCGAAGTGAACGGTGGATAGCCTATTAGGCGGGGATTTCATTCTGTCATAATATCAAGCTTTGGTCAAATTCATTTCTTTTAACATGATTATAATATGTCTCGCACTAGAAATTTATGAGAACATAAATATGATGGGGAACTGAGCAGAGTCCACCTATGCCAACTAGTTTCTTTGATTTTTCATAAAATAACATTATCTAAATTGTGCTTAACATTTATTATTATCATAAAATAACACTATTCCCGGGCTAATTTTTGTTTTAAGACTAATTTAGATTAATTTTAAGACTAAAATTTTTCTAATTTAAGACTACACACAGCGACAAAAAGATAGGAACAAAGGTTTTTTTTTTTTTTTTTTTGAATATGATTATTTTGAATATGATTCAAATATTTAATATTTTTTTGATATGATAATATTTTGTTATGGTAATAAGTGATCAACACAATTTAGATAATGCTATTTTATGAAAAAAAAAAAAAAAAAATCTTTGTTCCTATCTTTTTGTCGCGGAGTGTAGTCTTAATTTAGAAAAAAATTAGTCTTAAAACTTTTCTAAATTAGTCTTAAAACAAAAATTAGTCTGGGAATAGTGTTATTTTATGATGATAATAAATGATAAGCACAATTTAGATAATGCTATTTTATGAAAAATCAAAGAAAAAACTCTTTGTACCTATCTTTTTGTCGCGGGGTGCATATCTAATATATTATTAACTAAAGAGTACTTCAACGATTTTCTAAATGAATATGATCTATATTTATTAAAGTTACTTTTGAACAGTGACTTTTAAGTATCTTCAAATACATCTTCTGCCTCTCTATATTTAAACCGTTTGCCTTTATCTTAGTGAAGAATTTCATTAAGAGCGAAGTTTCGCTAAGTAATCCATAGAAGTATATTCATAATTTTCACAATACAAAGTTTCCTTAAAATAAGTTATTGTCAAAGATTTTCGTTAATAGCGAAGTACAATATTTCAAGACTTAACATTAGTGTATGTCAGATAAGATTTGATTACATTTCCAAATATATCAATATTACAAAATGATGAAGAACTTTATGAGTAGCATACTTGTTCAGTTGTTTTATATGAAATAGTAATCTTTATAATAAATAATGATTTGCCGAATAATTTATGCAAACTATTGTATAAACTGTTATATAAGTATTAAGGATTGTTGTTATATGCACGCCATATATTTATATGGCGAATTTTACAGATAAAATTTATAATTGTATGTATATTTTCATATGTTTCGCAAAATGACTTAACTGAACGTTTCATTGTAAGGAAAAAAATATATATATTTGTTAGATAGCATCATTCAAAATATATAATTTTAAATTTAAATACATGCAAATTATTTTTTAAAGGAGAATTCAATTGGTCACATAACGAAAATTATTAGTATGGGTTTAAAAAATTAAATATGTAGAGATTAGAAGTAAACCGCAATAACAAAAAGGAAAAAAAATAGGAAAAAAAATAGAAAGACAGTTATACGTAAACAAAATTTGTAGGTACACACATAAAAATATATTAATTATATTACAATCCTATTCAAAATAATCTGGTGGGGCACTCACACGACTGCCTCTTACATTTCAATAACATTATGATAAACTGCGGATTAAGATGTAAGAAAACAAGTACAATATACGAACCTACTTTAAAAACTATTGAAAATAGGTTCAGAAATAGCTTTATTTGACAAAGCATTTAATGTGAAAGGGACTGTCATCCGTTTTAAACCTGCGTTTGAATATATTAACAATATTTATACAGAATTCAAATCTGTTATTAAAGTTTAAAGTTTATTCTAAATTATTTAGGCAAATTTCACCCGTATCACTCTTTAAAACTTATCAATCTTGATCAAACTTTCCAAGTAGCAACCTCATATGTACTTTAAAGAAACATTTGAATTTCATGTAAATATTTATTTTTATGTTACTCTGATAAAATATATATGCATAAAAATAAACCGTTAAAACTAAGTTTTAGCTTTCAGGGAACCTCAAAACGTGTAATTATGCAAAAGCAAAAATAAAAAATTTATTTTAAAAATATTTTATTTAAAGCACACACTGTTAAAAATTTCTGTACATTTAATGTAAATATTTATCCAGAATCTCTGTAAATTTACAGTAATTCTTAGGTAAAATTGAATAATCGAGATTCTCGATCTTTATTTTGTATTTTTACCTAATTTTATTATTTAATTTTTTAATTAAAATTAAAAATAAATGTTTCTACTTTAGAAAATGCATTCTAAGTCCAAAATATATTCTCACCAATAATTAATTAAATTAATATTAGTTATTAAAATGAATATATAAAATAAGTTTTTTAACATCTCCGTTTATTTTTCTCTGTAATTTTACATAAGACTTAGGATAATAGATTACGCAGAGTTTTCTGTTGAAATTTTTAACAGTGCAGGCATGAAAGAATAATTTTAATTCCTGAACAGTTTTCCTGTATGTGGTAAAATATTATAGTAAAGCACTTCAACTAATTTCATTGAATAAACTAGAATGTTTTTGGTTTTGCTAACTAATTGTTATCCCTGTATGTCTACTAAAAAATATACACACACAATATTGTGCACTTAAATATAGTCCAATATCAATAACACACATCTTAAATGCACTTCCATCAATTTTTAAACATAGTCCTACTATATTCTAGCTGTTTTGAGTAGCCGTGTAAAAAAATAGTGAATAATTTTCATAGCAAAAATATTATATTTTATATATATTATATTCTCCATATTCTGCAATAAGCATGCTTTGGTGCATATTAAATATATGCGTTTATTTCATTTGGTTTCGTGCATCCTATAGATGTTAAACTATACGTTTCAAAAATTTCGCCTATAGATGTCATTTATTTGAATTCTCTTGGATGTCCCTGTACACGAACCATTTGCTTGATTTCAACGAAAAGATTAATGTAGCATCCCTATATGATACACATTTAGAATACCAAGTTCGAATTTGCAGATACTATTTGTTCTTGAAATATGCTGGTAACAGACACACAGACACGCACAGGGATCAATCGCGAAAGACGTATTTTTCGGATTATGGAACGTGTAAATATAACAAAAACACTAATTTAAAAAAATTGATTCAAAAACAATACTTTCTCTACCAAATATGGACGAATCATTGTAAAAATGGTGTAACTCCGTATTTTTTAAATATGTATATTTTTGTTTAATTGTATCACATTTTGTCACATCTTTCATTATAAAAGTAAAGAAACTCCAATAATTGCATTAAAATCCCATAAATGGCATTACTTTTTTTTCTCAGAAAACTGAAACTTCTAAATATTCATTATAAAAACGAAGTTTCTAAGTTACTTCAAATTATTTTTTTAATATAATTTATAAATTCTTATAACTAGGATTTGTATTAAACGCAAAAATCGATAACACTTACTGAATTTTGACTTTTTTTTACCTTCGCATAAACTTGAAAAAAAGCTCGTTATTTCAAAATCAATTTCCAAGGAGATAATTCACTTTTACAATAATCGACCCATATATGGGTAAGAGAAAGAAAAAAAAATATAGCAAACCGCAAAAATTGAAATAATTATGTCATTTTCATGTTATTAATTGTATAAGGCACCGTTTTAACACCACGACCATATCAATTCTTTTAAAAGAAAAACAATGACAAGGACTGAGGTATAAGAAAACTTTTTATAAAACCACCTACTTTAATTATTAATGTATATATATATATATATAACCCAAAAAGTAAATGAAATTTTTGTTATTATAAGAAATCTTTTTCTTTCTTTATCTTTTCGTTTTCCTCGTATATATATATATATATATATATATTTTTTTTTTTTTCATGATTGTATTAATTTTTTTTAAAGTAAAACAGACAGAAATAGCGAATATATAAGAAAAAGAAGATTTTATAAATATTCCAAACCACACTATTTTATTTCCTAACATACAAGTTTAATACCTGAAATTTAAAGAATATTTATTATCATAACGAATCTTTTTCGTTGTGTTTTTCATGAATTATTTAATTAAAATGTTTTTATTAAATGATATGATTTATACTTCTTCATATGGGAAGAACATTCATTCACAAACTTTTTGTACGGAATAAGACAATTTTTTTTACTTTAAATTTTCAGAACTTTTATGCTACTTTTAATTTTCATTACTTTTATGCTTAAGAATTATTTCACATCTTAAGCATAAAAGTAACACACATTTACTGTTTAGTTTTCTGATATTCTACATTTGTCGAATATTTTGTTCACTAAAGAATACATCAGCGTAATTTAATAAATGAATGTTATCTACATTTACTACAGTACTTTCATGATTGTATTAATTCTTTTAAAAGTAAAACAGACAAAAATAGCGAATATATAAGAAAAAGAAGATTTTGAAAATGTTCCAAACCACACTATTTTAATTCCTAACATACAAGTTTAATACCTGAAATTTAAAGAGTATTTATTATCATAATGAATGTTTTTCGTGAATTATTTAATTAAAATGCTTTTATTAAATGATATGGTTTATACTTCTTCATATGGGAAGATCATTCATTCACAAACTTTTTGTACGATATAAGACAATTTTTTTACTTTAAATTTTCATAACTTGTATGCTACTTTTAATTTTCATTACTTTTATGCTTAATAATTATTTTATATTTTAAGCATAAAAGTAACACACATTTACTATCTAGTTTTCTGATATTCTACATTTGTCGAATATTTTGTTCACTAAAGAATACTTCAACGTGATTTAATAAATGAATATTATCCACATTTACTATAGTACTTTCGAACAGTAAATGTTAAGTATATTCAAATATTTTCTACCTTTCAAAATTTAAACCCTTATGCCTTTATCACAGTTAGGAATTTCCTCAAAAATGAAATGTTGCTAAGTAACTCAAAGAAACATATTCGTAAATTTCACGAACAGAAGTTTCGGTATAATAAGTTATTATCAAAGATTTTCGGGAATTGTAGGCTGTAGTAATATCTCAAATACTTAATATAGGTGTTAAGTACTAGGTTAATATTACATTTTCAAATATATGAATATTTCAGTATCATGAAAGATTTAATGAGTATTATTTGTATAATCGTTTTACATGAAATAATAAATTATTTTTAATAATATCGGATGATTTATACAATACTTTATGCGAAATATTGCATCATTTCATGTTAAATTTTGTCGCTATATGCAGGTTATAGTATATGGAGAGTTTTTTATTTAAAATTTATAACTCTAAAAGTATTTTCATTTTTTAGAGTTTGGCCTAACTGAAAGTTTTAATCTATGTGATACGAGAAGAAATGTTGTTTTACGGTTTCGTTTAAATTATGTAAATTTAAAATATGCAAATTAATATATTAAGCAGGATACATTCAATAAAAAGCCAAAATTATTAGCATCAGTTTATAAATTTTGTAAAGTAGAGACTTACAAATAAACCGTAATAATAAAAATAGTTCTTTTTCATATGAAAACAAATATCGTAATTACACACATGCAACTATTTTACTCATATTTTAATCCCATTAAAAAATCCAGCAAAACATAAAATATAAAATAATAATCTAAATTTAATTTTAATTACAGTGCATTATATTCTTTTTCACGATAATATCAATTCTTTCAAATGTAGGACATAAAATAGCGACTGTAAAAGAAAAAGAAAATTTTATAAATATGCCAAACCACACTTTTTTAATTCTTTATATGAGAATTTAATACTTGAAATATAAATAATGTTTTTTTATGACAATAATTTCTTTTTTTCCTCCGTTCTTTAATTGTGAATCCTTTAATTAAAATGAATTTTTACTTTCCGAACATACATGTGTAAGAAAGTATTTTAATCATGACAAAAATTCGACTTTCATATTTTGGTATCTCTAAACGTTTTGGGGTTTCCTAAGTTCGTTTTTGTTATTTTTACGATGATGAATTATGTGTGTGTGTGTGTGTGTGTGTGTGTGTGTGTGTGTGTGTGCATGTAAGAGAACACAATCGCGTCTAAAAGTTTTGTTCAAATGAGCTGAAAATTGGTATACATGTTATAGATCACCATAGAACAAACCCTAATGATTTTTGGTGAATCTAGCGCCTACAGTTTTTTACAGGGTCACAAAAAATCCTTCATAATTATAGTCTATGGGTGCAAATTATTTAAAATATGACAGTGTCTAAACTACTTATTCGAATGAATTGAATATTTATACACTTGTTATAGGTAATCGTCGCACAAACTGTAAAGGTTTTGGTGAATCCAACGCTTATAATTTTTCTTACAAGGACACAAAGAAAAATTCCTTATCATAATAGAATATGCGCTCAAATTAAATAAAATGCGGTAGTGGCTAAACGCATTACTCTATTTGTCAGGTATAGCAAAGTGCTACAATTAAAACTCGCACTTTGCGGGTTAAAACGTGAATCTGCTGTTTTATGATTCGATTTGAGTAATAGAGTTAGTGCCGATCCTAAGCTAAAATTGTAAATTGAAATATGCTAATATTTTGGAAACTGAATAGTATAAAAGAAGAAAGAAGATTGCTTTTGGGAGTCAGTTGGAGAGAGTCAGTTGGAGAGGAGTTAAAGTTAGTTGGAAGGAAGATTGTTTTGGAGAGTTAGGAGCGTATATAGTTGGATATAAGTCGAGTAGATAGTAGTGTCAGGGAATCCTCCTGCTAATCGAAAGATTACTTTACTTCATGAGTTAATGAAAGTGATTAAAAGTAGTTGAGACCATTTGCGAGAAGTAAAGTAACGGAGGTTATTTATTAATATCAAAGTATTTAAGAGGGCTGCCCATTTAAACGTAGTAAATCCAACCAAAGTCCAGCGTCCCCCTTCTTATTTAAGCTCAATTAAAGCTCATTTATGTTATATATTTGGACTCTGTCATTTCTTCATAGTTTAAGTATTTCATTTACAGCTTCAAGTCAATCTAAAGTTAAATAAGTAAGTTGGCAGCATTCAACCTTCAGTCCAAGTTAAAGTTAAATGAATATGGAGAAGTCATGTTCTCCACATATTGAGTTGAAAATTTATATACATGTTTTAGATTATCGTCGTACGAGCAGTATAGATTTTGGTGAATCGAGCATTTATAGATTTTTACAGGGTGACAACGAAAATCTCTTCATCATTATGACCTATGAGTTCAAATTATTTGAAATGCAATAGCATTAAATTTAACTACATATTATATGGAGAAAAATACTGAAATATCTTATTATAATTTTGTCATGTTTTTTTATTTAATTTCTTTCACTTTAGTTTATTTAGACATTCGTTAATTGCTTATTGTTCGACATGTCGAGTGGGTTTACTCCATAATTCTTAAATGAAGAGATTTATGTTTCTTCATATGTGAAAATATTTCATTGAATACACATTTGTATATAATCAGACGGTATATATTTAATATTCAAGTCATCAAAGCGACACACATACATAATCTAGCTTTCTGATATTTTGTATATGTCGAATATTTCGTTAGCTAAAGAATACTTCAATATGATTTTGAAAATGAATATTATCTGCATTTATTAAAGTACTTTTGATTCAAGAATTTTAGGAGTCTTCAAATGTTCTCTGCATTCTATAAATTTAAACCTTTATGCCATTATCTCAGTCCGGAATTTCATTAAGTATGAAGTTCTGCTAAGTAACTTATATAAGCATATTTCCAAATTTCACGGTCCGAAGTTTAGGTAAAATAATTTATTGTCAAGGATTTCCGTTAATAGCCGGTTGTAATGTTTTATGTACTTAACTTAATATTAGTGTAAGTAAGTTAATATGACATTTTCAAATTTATGAGTGTTTCAATATTAAGAAGGATTTTATGAGTACTATTTGTGTAATAGTTTTATGCGAAATTCTAATATTTAAAATACATAATGTATATTACAGATTGTTCAAAATGCTTTTTAGGTTGATTTCTTTAGGAGTTGACCAATCAGGAATTTGCACGTTTTCTGATTTTATTATTATATAATAGAATATTAAAAGGTAAGAAAATAAATTCATTTTCCTTATTTGAAATCTAGTTACTTATTTATAACAATTTTAACATCGCACTATTTGCTCTATCGAGAAAACGCAGTATAATATAGCGTGACGTCACTCTTTATGGCAACAAACGGGAATAATCGTTGTTTACGTTCGATTTTGTTCTTTGCTTTGCTTCTTGAGTCAAAGAAATAGGTTTTGTATTTTATAATAATGACGGATATTAAAAAATCGTAGCATAAATATTGTATTGTACCACTCTGCACTAATACAACGGCTAAATGCTTCTCAAAAGCTATTCTTTAGCGTTCCACAGGATCCTATTAAACGAAAACATTGAACAACCGCCATGAAAAGAAAACAATTGAAAATAATGATAAGGATATTAAATGATTATAAGATGAAAAAGAAATGCTCAAAAATCACATAAACGATTGATAATTACGAAAGTTAAAACGAATTGCTGCTTGCTAACTAGGCTAACAAAATGTAAACATTGAAGCAGCATAAAGTGTGAAGATAACTTTATGCTCGAAAAAATAAAAATTACATATAATTTCTGTCGAAAAAAAAAAAAGAAAAGAAAAAGAAAAATGATAAAATAAAAAAGCGTTTTAGTTTTCTATCTAATATTAAATCAGAAAAAGAAATTTAAAGTAAGATATTTGAGAAACTCATCTAATTCAGTTAATTCCGAATTCATTCCCATGTCTATCTTTCCTCAAATCACATGCGTTTCGTTGTAAAATGACACATCATCCAATTGAATTTACAAACTATACACGCATTGTAATTCAGTCAATAACCATGAAAGAATTCACTAATAATGGCTCAGCGGAGACAGCCGTTATCAATTAAGAAATTTTCAACAACTGAAGAAGCAGTCTAGCATGAACAGCTGACAGGTATGATAACACAAAGAAAATCATGGTCAAGTTCGTGTCCGAGAAAGTGATTTCCTTGAAAATGTTTCTCACTGTCCAATTTTTACGCTATTTTAAGATTTTGATAATATTTTTTTCACGATTTTCACTATAACGAGTGCAATTGAATATGTTTACTACAAAGTCAATACAAAATAGTGTTCAAAAAAATTTCTCATAATGTTGTGGTCATCACAAAACTTTCTTCGACATCATCCTATATAATAGCACCTGTCAATTAACGTGAATAAAAAGGTTTTAGCGTAGCTACTCACAATAAAGATTTTACAAATGCACCTTAGCAGAATTTAAATTAATAGGCATTAAGCTCTGCCTAGTCGAAAATAAAAATAGCTTCAGAAAGTTAATAAAATTAGCGTCATATGTCATGTGATATACAAATTCAACCGACATTAATTTTCATAATATAAATCTCACATACCAAGTTTGCGGAATTTATGTACTATAGAAGATGAGGCTTAGCTTTCCTTAAAAGGTAAATATTGCAGCACAATAGCTCTGATATGCGTTCCAATTGGATCAGCATAGTTTTTTATAATATATCTATCTTGAATACCTCGTACTTATGTATCCCAAAAGCTGAGATATTGCCTTCTCGAAAACGGAATTCAATTAGCAGTACAGCAGTGCTAACTATCGGTTGATATGTACCCAAATTAAATCAAAATTAGTTTTCATCATGGCGTTCATACAAATCAAGTTGTGTACGTTGTAAAATTTGAAATATAACCTTTCTTTAAATGATTAAAAATTGCAGCATAGTAGCGCTACCTGTTGGGCCACGTATCACAGTATGAGAAAGAAGGACGCAAGAAACGAATTCGAAATATGAAGCGAAAAAGAAATATTATCAGGCTTCTGTTGTAATTTTTCATTAACCCTTTCAGGGGAAGCAAATTTTCTTCATTTAAAATCAACAACCACCAGAAATCATCAACACTATTAAAAGAGATGAAATAAATGAAGTTATTCGTCTAAGTTATAAAAGAAAAATTTCATAAAAAAATTCTCGGGACAGTTTTTGCAATTTTGAATTAAAATTTGTGGTTTTACTATGCAGCCTCCGCCACTGAAAGGGTTAATAATTTAACCTAAGCAAAAAAAGAAAAAAATAGACAAGGATATAATAATAATACGTTTGTTGTTGATCCTTACAAATGAACCAAATGAACAATATTAACAAAAGAAATGAGGTATTTTCTCTTCTGACATCGAGTTTCATTTACGCAGTTGTATTATTTGAGCATTCTCATGGAGATGATCATTATTGATAAAATTAAATTTTTAACCCTTTAAAGTTCTACTTTACACTTTCTTTATAAAATTGTTGAACTAAATGAAAATGGCTAATAGATAATAAAGCTGATCATAAAATATGAAAATAATAATAATAATAACAATTTTAAGTTTCCAAATATTTTTGGTTTTAAACATAATTTTTTTATCCTGATTAAATTTAAATAGCCTTCAACGAATAAATAATTTTTTAAGTAAACACTATAAATTTCGAAAGAACTCGCAACCGTCGTTTCAGATCAAAATAATAGCTCGTCCATTCTTCAGTTGAAAAAAAAAAAAAAAAAAAAAAAAAAAAACTAGTTGGCATAGGTGGACTCTGCTCAGTTCCACACCATATTTATGTTCTCATAAATTTCTAGTGCGAGACATATTATAATCATGTTAAAAAAATGAATATGACCGAAGCTTGATACAGTGACAGAATGAAATCCCCGCCTAATAGGCTATCCACCGTTCACTTCGATATATTTATCTTATTCTAATCTATTGATTTATTTTATCAGGGTCAATTTCGTTGTTAAGTTTTCATGCTACTATTTCCAATACAATAATCCTAAAAATTCATATTTATATGAAAAATTTACAATTTCGCTATGTTGATAAAATCGTAAATTACGAATAATTTACGAAATTTTCCTATTAGAATATTTGTATTCAATCATGTTCAAACAAATATCATAAATGAAATTTTGAAGTTGTCTAATGTATTTAGGATCCTCAAAATGGAAGTCTATGCTCAATTTTGCCTTATTATGACATGTTAAGTAAATCGTAAATTCCAAATAACTTACGAATTTTTTAAATTGCAAAAATCATATAGTCATTAATATTCATGCCAGTGTCCTAAATAATATTTCAAAAGTAGTCTGACATCTTTACAATGTAAATATCTCTCAAAATTGAGGTTTATGTGAAATTTCGCCCCATACTGCCATGTTAAGAAATTCTTAAATTTCCAATAACTTGCGAAATTTTCAAAGTAGCATATTTACAATTACTGATGTCATTCCGGCATCAAAAGTGATATTTTAAAACTGGTCTGATATTTTTACAGTAAAAAGTTTCCATTATATGCACGTTTAAGTGAATTTTTGTCCTATTCTCCCATGTTAAGAACATAGTAAATTTCTAATAACATACGAAGTTTTTAAATTCGAATGTTGCAAATGAATAGGGTTCTTGCCAGTGTCGAAAGTAATATTTTAAAACTGATCTGACCTCTCTGCGACATTTTGTTCTTGAGATATCGTGTTTACAGACTAGCAAACTAACGGACTAACGGACTAACCCACTAACCCACTAACCCACTAATAGACACCCTACAGACAGACACCATACAAATTTTGTCATTTTCGGATTCCTCACACCTGAAAACGTGTAAAAAAGTCAAAAAACCGAGGTCGAAAATTTTCTCGATTACCTAAGTTTCCCATACCTATAGTATGATGGGGAACTAATAAGTACGAGGGCATCATTAAAGCAATCAATACACAGATGTCTACTAAGAAATTTAAAGTGATTTTTGAATTTGGTTTCCGCTAAAATATTTTTGTTTCGGAGTAGTTCTGCTATCTATAGAACAGAGAACTAAAAGTTTAAAAATCGCTTAAAAGAAAAAAAAAAAAAAAAAGTAAAAGAAAGAAAAGAAAAGAAACAAGGAAAGAATGAAAAATTATTGTACAGAAAAATATTAAATGCCCAGTTTCAGTGCGAATAACGAACAATAAAAAATTAAAAGTATATTCGTTGTATTTTTCTTTTTTCAATTCCGTCATATTAGTTCCCCATCATACTATAGGTATGGGGAACTTAGGTAATCGTGAAAGTTTTCGACCTCGGTTTTTTGACTTTTTTACACGTTTTCAGGTTTGAGGAGTCCGAAAATGACAAAATTTCTATGGTGTCTGTCTGTAGGGTGTCTGTCTGTTAGTCTGTTAGTCTGTTAGTGGGTAAGTCCGTTAGTTTGTTAGTCCGTGTACACGATATCTCAAGAACAAATTGTCGCAGAGAGGTCAGATCAGTTTTAAAATATTACTTTCGACACTGGCAAGAACCCTATTTATTTGCAATATTCGAATTTAAAAACTTCGTAAGTTATTAGAAATTTACGATTTTCTTAACATGGGAGAATAGGACAAAAATTCACTTAAACGTGCATTAAACGGAAACTTTTTACTGCAAAAATGTCAGACCAGTTTTAAAATATCAGTTTTGATGCCGGAAGGAACATCAGTAACTATAAATATGCTACTTTGAAAATTTCGCAAGTTATTGGAAATTTACGAATTTCTTAACATGGCAGTATAGGTCAAAATTTCACATAAACGTCAATTTTCAGATATATTTTCATCGTAAAGATGTCAGACTACTTTTGAAATATTATTTAGGACACTGGCATGAATATTAATGGCTATGAATTTTTTAGTATAAAAATTTCGTAAGTTATTGGAAATTTACGAATTTCCTAACATGGCAGAATAGAACAAAATTTCACATAAACGTAAATCTTGAGGGACATTTTCATCTTAAAGATGTCAAACCACTTTCGAAATATTATTTATGATACTGGCATGAATATCATAGACTATGATTTTTCCAATTTGAAAAATTCGTAAGTTATTTGGAATTTACGATTTACTTAACATGTCAGAATAAGGCAAAATTGAGCATAAACTTCCATTTTGAGGATTCTAAATACATTAGACAACTTCAAAATTACGTTTATGATATTTGTTTGAACATGATTGAATACAAATATTCCACTAGAAAAATTTCGTAAATTATTCGTAATTTACGATTTTATCAACATAGCGAAATTGTAAATTTTTCATATAAATAGGAATTTTGAGGATTATTGAATTGGAAATAGTAGCATGAATATGAAAACTAAACAACAGAATTGACCCTGATAAAATAAATTAATAGATTAGAATAAGATAATTATATCCAAGTGAACGGTGGATAGCCTATTAGGCGGGGATTTCATTCTGTCACTGTATCAAGCTTTGATCAAATTCATTTCTTTTAATATGATTATACATATGTCTCGCACTAAAAATTTCTGAGAACATAAATATGATGGGGAACTGAGCAGAGTCCACCTATGCCAACAATTTTTTTTTCTACAATCGTGATAACTTAAACATCGACACAGGCAAATTTACCTTATTTCTGAAACAAGAAATCGAAAGTCACAATTTATAAATTATCTGATCGAATTTTCTAGAATTCGGTTGTTAGCATACATATTATTGCTTACAAGTAATAGATGCAGAAAAAATTATTTTATATTTTAATTTTGAAATATTTATATGTCTTTTTTCTTTTCTTTTTTTGTGTGCTAATTTACGCAAAATTAATAAAACAAATTCGCGAGGTGTGCGAGTAGGTGTTTAAGGGAAATAGCTGCACGTATGTCCTACTGTAGGTGGAAAGCCTGTGCGTGGAGATTTTTAAGGGTTTCTAGTCCTTATTTATGCGAGTTTAGGAGAAAACCGCAAAATCTAGGAACATCTAGACGAGCAAGCGTTATTAATATTTAGTTCTAATATCAAATATACAGTTACTTAATATAAAGTTCTAATATTGACCACGGCAACTCCCATCCACCAGCTACGAGAGCAAAACCTCTTGGTAACTGGTAGGTATGCACATATACTTGGGATACCTTGAAGAATTAATTGCCGTGAAAAATTAATTGTTATTTATTTATTTTTCTTACCCTATGAACTTTTACTTTAGTTTTTATTCTATATTCTGCCCCCTTGGGAACTTAGAAGGTTCCATTTATCGACATATTTTACCACCCCACTCTCAATGGTGCATCAATCAAACAAGATCATTTGAACAATGCAATATTTAAATTGTTATGAAGCAGTCGACTTAAAATGTCTTCTGCGATAACACATAGAATTAGCAATTAATTAATTTATTTATTTATTTTTCATGGTTATATTAAATACTACGTCAAATATATAAATATTATTATTATTTTTTTTTTTTTTCGACGTAATCAAGTTATAATTGTGTTTTTATTATTGCAATTCCATTGTGCATATTTTTTAACAATTGCATGCAAGTGTAATACTATCATAGTTCATTTGCGAATACAAGTTACAATTTGCAAAATTTTCGATTTTTATGTATTTGATAGCTATTACAGCATATTGTTCTTTGTTTACAGCTGTACAACACATTTCTAATAAGATGAAATATAGTCATATTACTAAACTTAAATTTTCTTTAAAAATAAATAAATAAATAAATAAGCAAGAAATCTGAAACAAAAAGGAACAACGTGGCAAAGGTGGATTTTTCTCAGTGGTGGACTTCCCTATTATATACTTGGTCTCGTAAATTTCTGCTATAGTACATACTGTAAAAAAAAGGAAGTTTGAGATCACTGAGCACGGTCACAGAATGATACGACTCACCTTTTAGGCAACGGTTGCCTAAAAATGTCAAAGTAGAGTTAGGGTTGCCAACCGTAACTCTACTTTGATATTTTTACCTCATTCTAATATGTTGTTTAATATTATTAGGATCAGTTTCACATGTCAGCTTTCTCCCATGCAACTTCATGGTATCCAATCCTATAATCTCTATAATGCAAAAGTCTATGTGAACTATTACCCTATTTTTGCCCTTGAAAAAAATCGCAAATATTCAATAACTTAACTAAGTTTACAAAATAGAATACCCATAGTTAATGGTGTTTTTTCCAGTAACTGAAGTGATATTTAAAAACTGTTCCAATATCTTTATGGTGAATATAATTTGTACATTATTTTACCCGTAATACATTCTGTATTTTTCGCTTAATATACATTTATGCGGTAATTTACCCTATTCTCCCATTTGAGAAAATCATAAATGTTCAATGATTTTTACGAAGTTCTTATATAAGAATATTGAAAACAAACAGAGTTAATGTCTGTATCATACATGACATTTTAAAACTGGTCTGACATCTCTGCATTCTTCTGATTTCAAATATCGCGTTCTATATCTTATAAACTAACGCACTAACGTACCAATATCTTAATACATTAACACGCTAACAAACTAACTGACAAACTGACAACTTATACACAGATACCATACCAATTTTATAATTTTTGTATTCTTCAAAAAACAAATTGTATAAAAACATAAAAAAAACTGAGGTCGAATTTTTTCACGATTACCTAAGTTCCCCATACCTATAGTAAGATGGGAAACTAAATGAATGAAAAATAACAAAATAATAATTTGCAAAATAATAATAATAATTAACAATAAAAAATAATAAAAGGAAAAGAGAGGAGAAAGAAATTAAAAGGAAAGAAATTGGAAAAAATATTGCAGAGAGCAGATACCAATTATAATGCGGTGATTAAACTTGAAATACTGATTCAGGGATATAACATTAATCTTTAGAACACTGGATAATATACAATTTATCTTAAACTAATGTCTTTAAAATGTAAAATGAATGAATAAAAAACCCATTGTAAAAGTTTTAGCTTTAGGCTCTTAAAGAAAGTTTTTTTCCTTTCTTTCTTCTAAAAGCTATTGTAAATGAAAAATCAGTTTATTGTTTTGTTACATATATTTTAAAGCAAATTGTAGGGAAGATAGAATTTTATGGGTCAGTGGAAAGCATTAGATTTCAGACTGGGTAATTGTTTCTTAGCTTTCTGCTAGTATTTTTTTTAGCTTTATTACTATTAACAATCTATTGTATTCTGAGTAGATTAATAGCAATATATACAAACTAATATAATGTAGCAATTACAAAAGTTTTTTTTTTTTTTTTTTTTTTTTCCTATGAAAATTCACGTGGTACAAATCTTTTATATAAAATATTATTTATTAACCTTTTCCCAGGATGGATACAGATGATTTTCATCTCAGCGAAATATAGCACAATAAAGTAGGTACTGGTTGAATAAACTCATGACTAAGAATTAAGAATATGGTGAAACTTCTTTTTGAAGACGCACACATATTTAACACGTTAACGCCCGAATTAATTTTGCAAAATATTATTAGCTGATTATTTCACGTTTACATTAATATAGACTACTGACAGTAAAATATATTAACTTAAACAATTCTTCTGATAGTTTTAAATTTAAAGCCTATCCTCATTTATTGACGTTTAGTGTTCTAGCGAGAAATCTTCGAGATAGAAAAACTTTGAGATTACAAATTAATTTCTTATTATGCGTTGATAAAGATTTCGAAAGTAAAGTATTATAATATATATTATCATTCAACTTGATTTAAGTTAGTATACCCGCGCAAAAAGCAAATATAGGTGCGACGAATGAAAAATCATAAAATGACTATCTAAATTATGAAATGAAAATGAAAAGTTAGGCACATAAAACTTTCAGGGATCATTTAGAGTGACGCTATAAACTATCATTAAAAAGCAGAAGTCATTCCAAGAAACCACAAAAAATATACATGCCATTTTATTAGCTGTCTTCAAATAAGGGCACTAGGCACAAACTGGTTAATATAACAATCTATATAAAAAGACTTAAAGGACTTTAATTAAAATTTATTTGAAAGGTTAGACCATAGACCTATTATAACAGTACGCGGGAAAATGGCAATCTTTTTCGTTAGCAAAGATCACTCATAAAACAGTCACGTGACAAGAGGAACTTATAGTAAGTCAAATTGGTCAACATTGAAATTTTCTCGCCAAGCTCTAAAGTCTGTTTTCTTTTACGCAGACGATATCTTTCCTTTTTGAAAGTTCTTTTTAAAATTTTTATTTCCTTTTAAAAGTTAAATTGTTTTGAATCTAAAAGTAATTTTATAGCAAGCAATAGCGATTAGTTGTTCTGTAAAAAGCCCTAAAATTTATGTAAAATAAGGATTATATTTAACAGGTAAGATTTTTTATTGTTATTATTATTTTGTACTTTTTAAGTAATTATTTATGTAAATAGCTTATAACTATTAAATTTAGTTCTTTAAATTAAAATAGTTTAAATATATTATACCATATATTAATTTCAAGCATAGATATAGTAATAAGACATAGATTGTTCAGCGAGAGGGAAAAAGTGATACTTTTATTTTCGGGAAAAGTCACTCTAATGGCTGCCTTTCCCCGAGTAAATCACACACAAGAATACACACGGATCATTTAGTAAATAAAATTTATGAATAATTTATTTACTAAAGATGAATGAAAAACTCCAGATACAGTTTCAAATTCATTTTTCTTTTTATTCTTTTTTTTCAGTACTGTCTAATGATTGATTTTAGAACTTTTTTGTCGGCATAATTTTTTTTTTTGCTCGATAACATGGGGATGATAGATCAATATCTATGATTTCAAGAAGTTCTATGATTATTTATGGGAGTTAAAGCAAGTATAGGTAGACAGACAAACCGATCTCATAAACACCTTTGTACTTTGCTAAAGTGTTAATAAGAAGGTAAAAATAAACTTCAGCAGTTATGGTGTTTTAGACAAGTTTTGATTGCTGTATCTTTTAACAAAATAATAAGAAATATAGTTATATTCAAAACAAAAAATCGCCAATAACGCGATAAATGCCAAAAAAGGGAGACTTTTCCCAGTACTCAGCTGTTTCATCTTTGCCACTTTTTTTTTTTTTTTTTTTTTTTTTTTTTTATTCCCTTAATAATGGAATGTTCCGTTCACTGTTATAATAGGTCTATGGTTAGACGCACGTTTATCTCGTAAACAACATTATTCTCCCCTTTGCTATTGCCATCCTCAACACTACAAGAAAAAAAAGTTCTTTTTTATTTATTTCTAGGCAGTACCCTCTATTAGCATCTTAGTAAGGCTAAATTTCCGAAGAAAGCCATTTTTGTATACCACAAACAAAATCTTAGAAAATAAATCTTTTTTTTTTTTTTTTTTTTTTTCTTTTTCAGGCTATTCTTTTTTATTTATTTATTTATTTACGGGAAAAAATCTCGTATTAAAAGTTATGTACGATTTTTTTTTTTTTTTTTTTTTTTTTTTTTTTGTTTCTTTAAATATTCATATTCAAATTTACACATGCTAGGGGGGGGGAATAATACTCTTACACATGCAAAATATTTCCTGCTTGACGATTATTATTATAAATATATATATCTCGAGAAAGAGATATTAATTTCAATTTGATAGTTTAAAAATTGCGTACATTTATAAGAAATTTTGCCCTATACTCTCATATTAAAAATTCTGAAAAAAAAAAAAAATATATATATATATATATATATATATATATATATATATATATATATATATATATATATCGGATGACAGTGCCACCTGTTGAGCGATTTTAACCAAATGTTGACTGTTACAAATGCATGACAAAGTTCAATTAATAATTAACACCAATCGACTTACTAATGAACATAACTCTAGAAGTGAATCTTAGACCGTCGCCAATTGCTCGTTGCCTAGCTCTAGTGTGACTTTGAACTCGCTCATCGATCCATCTTTCCCTGTAATAAACGAATTCTTCCTTCGATGATTTTGTTCAAAAATGATTTCACGTATTTCCCACAACACTTAAGCTATCGTATCCAAACACACTAGCAAAATCCAACGCTAGAAACTTTCACAATCTTTGAAATCCGCTGCAAAATTTTAAGTGAAACATCTCACATATTCAGTTGTTAAACACATTCGTGAATTACTGAAAAAATTGTAAGAAATAACAAAAATTCAGTAGTTCATTAATTTGATCATTTACTAAGAACTGATTATAATTTAGATACTTAATAATTGATAATCCTTTGATTCGAATAAATAAATAAATATATATATATATTATTATTATTTATTTAAGACAAATATGAATGACTTACATGCCTCAATAAATAAACTTTTGCAATCAAATTCAGCTGGATGTTTTAAAATTTAATTAAACATCTAATAACACCTGGCTACTGCTAAAAGCTACGTACTTTAAGCTTTGTGAACAACTTTGTAAATGTTCCATGGGACATCGAAACAAAATAACAGTTGTTACTGAAAACTGAAAAGAACATGTTATTATATAATAGTTATGCATTTTAGGTTACATTTAAAACATTCATACATTATTTATCGTCGTTTTTTCAAAATTTTTAAGCGTAAGTGGTCAGTTACTAGCCTGTGGTGAATTACTGACAGATCACCTTAGATGGCAAAAATGCAAGTATCGAAAAACGAAAAATGTATAGATATCGTAATTTATCCACACAATGCAGCATAGTTTATTGCAATAACTCTCGTTTTTATGTGTAAAAGAATAAGATAATAAAAGCCACATAAAACTGACAATAATAATAATAATAATAATAATAATAATAATAATAATAATTAAATAAGCATTTCGCGTAACTTAAGAAATGTAATTACGCACAATTGTTTTCAGTTGAAGAAATGTGTAAAAGAATTATGTGTAAAAGTAATTATGTGTAAAAGGATTTTAAATCACAAGTCAAACTTCAAGTGGTTGTACAAATGCTCAAACTAATATTTTTATCATAAAAATGTATGGGCGTTATGCAACGGGTAGCTAAGGCATGAAAGAGAAAAACGTTTTTGCTTTCTTCTATATGCATATAAGAAAAGAATATTAGACACGTGAAATTTTTCGACTTCTGGTTTCCGATTGGTTTACACGATTAACCAAATTTGATATTTCTCTAGACCTCTGACGAAATTGGTGCTGATTACGTTTGGGGATCAAAAATCCAACAACTTATGCTCTCATTCATTCATTTATTACTTTCCGAACACTATAGTGAGGAAAGTATTGTAATCATGTCAAAAATCCGAATTCGAGATTTTGATGTTTCTATACGTTTCGAGGTCCAATGAGTCCGTTTTCACTAATTTTGCGATGATGTATGTATGTGTGTGTGTATGTATGTGTGTATGTCTGTGTGTATGTATGTGTGTATGTCTACAGTTACGTGATACAACATAATAATTTTTGTGATAAATTCTGCAGCCCTAACACGGATAATCTTTAAAACGAAAACGCAGTCGATCAACCAGATATATCTTTACTTGGAAAAATGTTACTTTAAACAACAAGAACAACAACAACAACAATAATAATAATAATAAATATGCTACATCAGTTTTCTTTTCTGTTTTTTTTTTTTTTTTTTTTTTTTTTTTAGGACTGAGGGCCTATTAGTCTCAGACAGCGATTTTTGCGTTGTCGTTTTCGATAGTTGGACATTTGTTGAAATCATTTTTCGATAGTTGGACATTTATCGAAATCTAAAATTTATCGAAAATATAATTGAATAATTTGAAAGCGATGTTATAATTGGAAAGAAAAAAAAAACTAATAGTCCTCCGTCCTAAACTAAATTCTGCTTTTGCCAGAATTTCATCAAAATCTTTTTTTTTTTTTTTTTGAAAGAAAAAGAAAAGAAAATTAATAATAATCAGTATCGTTACAAGAGATATCGAAAACGTTTTTTTTAATAATTTTCAATTAGGAAATAAATAGTATGCGTGCAATAATATGAAATAAAAATAAATAAAAATATGAATTTAATCATTTAATTTTTATATAAAACACGATCGCGTGCTATCTTAAAAAGTAAATGTAAAATTTAAAGTTTAATTTTCTTGGCAACAATTATAAATTAAAATAAATAATTTAATGAAAGTTTAGAAGTTAGAATTTCTAATTTTATATTCTACTAGCAGACCCGGCCACGCGTTGCTGCGGCTAAGTAATACGTTGATAATTTGATAAGGTATATAGTATTTTCCCACAACTGGATTTGGCGATTTTTTTTTTTTTTTTTTGGCGCCTTTTTGAACGATAACGAAGTCGTTCTGGATTATTTGCAATGAAATATGTTAACCTGCATGCTTTTATTTTAGATTTATGATGTAGCCATAATCGCCAAATCCAGTTGTGGGGAAATACTGTAGTTGTTACCCACAACTATAACTTATAATATAACTTCAGTAATTATATTCGGATAATTATAACTTCAGTATATCCCCACAGCTGAATTTGGCGATTTTTCTTTGGCGCCGTTTTGAACGATAACGATGTCGCTCTGGACTGTTTGTGATATAATATGGCAGCCTATATGTTGTTTATTTTGGATTTATTATTTTATGTTTTTGATTTATGATTTAGATTATCATTTATGATTTATAGATGTATGATTTAGCCATAATCGCCAACAAAAAATCGCCAAATATCGTTGTGGGGATATACTGATTAATATATTACTGAAAAGATTAATATATTCTAACGAAGTGGTGAGAAGATTCTGAGTATGTTAAAATTTTAATAGTAAATTCAAGTTAATCTAGAAGGAAAGCATTGAGGATTAAGATAAGAAAATTGCAAGATTTTACGATCGCATTTTCAGCAATAAATATGAGTCAAAATATAATGCAAAATACATATATAAATCACAAATTTAATCAGGAACGTTAAATTGGTAAGTTATTAAAGAAAAAGTAAAGAAAAATAAGAGCAATAATTAACTAAAGTTTCGAACATCGATCATATAGATTAGCGTTACAAAACAAATAAACAGACTTAAACTCTTCCAGACTTTTAAATAAGTTTTAAATTAACTTTTAAAATTTAATGTTAAATAAAACAGACTTTTAAATAAGTTTTAAATTAACTTTTAAAATTTAATGTTAAATAAAACAGACTTTTAAATAAGTTTTAAAATATTGAAATAATTACTTTTTATTTAGAACGTTATGTATAGATCACAAATTTCTTAAAGAAAACGAAGTGATACAGATTAGAATAATGCAACAAAAATTGAAAAAGCAAGGTTATGTTGTAAATAAATTTTTAACACACGTGTCACGTGAAATAAATTGTAGCATATACATAATGTAACTGACATAAGATATTAACATGTTGCAGCGGAATAAATTTCATATCTATCATCCTTGGCGGAAAAAAAATAATATCGCCAAATTATCTGGCGCACACATTTAATTCCTTTCAAAAATCATGGTTATTTTAACAACTTATATTAAGAGAGTAATGAATAATATGAAACAATATTTCGCACAATACATATTGCGAAAATATACATCTAGCTTGTAAATTTTCGTGTTACGTTTTTGATCGCCAAATACGAAAGACTCCAAGGACGACAGAGCTTTGAAATTTAAAATTAAAATTTTGTCAATTTGACAGCAAAATAACTCAATCTAACGTATGCACATGATAAATAATACATATCTATACAAAAATATGGGGATTAAAATCCGGAAATAATTTTCCTCGTTTTTTAATAATTTTTTATAAAAAATACAATGGGTGATTAACATAAGAAATCTTTTTCTTGATTTCACAGGCGGTCAGTGACGTCACACTTCGCTTGTGTATAACTACATACTTTATCAATGCGAATAAAATCTTTAAATTGATTATGACGTCAATTTTTGTGAGATGAATAATTTAACTTTTTATAATTTTTTAACGTTCACGTTTGATTAAATGTATTTACTTTTATGTCGAAAGAAAATGAACTCGTATTTTTTCTTTTTGGCAACAATTAAACTTATGGAACTCACAGATATTTTGGAGCAACTTTAACAAAGGTCTATAATTAACAAATAATTGCAATAAAACAATATTGTGACAATAAACTGAGATAAAAACTATCCTATCTCTGAAGTTGGACCAAACTGCACACAGTGTGCAAAATTTCATTAAAATCGGTTCATTAGTTTAGGAGTTTATCGCGGACAAACATCGTGACACGTAATTTTTATATATATACAGATTTATGCAATGAAACAATTTCCATTTATTAAAAAAGAGTTATATTTAAAGTACTTGTACGTCAACAAGTAATAAAACTCTTTTTTGTTCCTTTTTTGAACTGAGAAATTTAACGACTATTGAATAGGTTTGTGGGTTTTTCTTTGTTTGTGACCATTAAACAAATTGAAAGGAAAAGAGATTTAATGAATAGGTATATAAAAAAAGGTAGCAAAGCTTTTTTTTTAAAGGCTAAAAGAAGAATTAAAAAAGAAAAAAAAACTAGTACAATATTTTAAAAGATGTGTGTACTCCAAGTTGATGTTATTATTATTATTTTTTTTTCTTTTAGGACTTGGGACTATTAGTCTCAATCTGCGGATTTTTACGATACCAGTTTTACGATAGTTGGAAATTTATCGAAATCAAAAACTTATCGAAAGTATAATTGAATTTAAAAGCAATGTTGTAAATTGAAAAAAAAAAAAAAGTAATAGTTTTGCGTCTTAAATTAAATTCTGTCTTTGCCAAAATTTCATCAAAAGCCCTTTTTTTTTTTTTTTTTTTTTTAAGAAAAAGAAAAGAAAAGAAAATTAATAATAAACAGTATCGAAAGAAGCACTATCGAATTTTTTTTTTTTTTTTTTTTTAAATAATTTTGAATTAGGAAATAAAAAGCGCGCTTGCAAAAAAAAAAAAAAAAAAAAAAAAAAAAACAAGACAATTAAGTTTGAAATTAAGTTGGTAATTTAAGGATGTCATTGATATAGTATAGAAAATCATTGATATAGAAAATCATAATTGCGTTATTAAAGACGTTTGCGAGGAACGTCTGAGTTACTCAGGTGCCAAATTTCAAATTTCACCAAAGGAATCCTATACTCATATATATAGGTTTTTATTTACAATCTCATTAAAAGCTGCATATTATTTATTTATTTATTTTTTATTTTTTAATTCGTGTTAAAAAATAATAACAAACGATTTCACTAAGCAGTTTTTATATAAATATTTTAACGGGATTTGATGGTTTTGTATATATATATATATATATGTACATATTATTATTATTATTATTTTCAGCCCTTAATTTTATTTATAACAGATAATGAAAAACGAAATTTCAAGATAAAATGTGCATAGAATGATTTTTTTGTAGAAGAAATCTATTTGGTAAGAAATAAATAAAAGGAAAATTTCTCCAAACTCTTTCTGCCGTAAAATTCTTTGATATTCTGCCATTATATCTCATAATTATTCATACGTTTAACTTATGTTTTGTATTCTTTTTAGTGGAGTAATCAAATACACGGAAACATGCAATTGCTTATATTTTACTTTACAATTGGTTTGTACGAATTGCGATTAATCCATTTCCTTGTTTTTTTCTTTCTCATTAACATTAGAACTGTCACAATTGTCTTTTAAGCACTTGTGTAGATTTTTATCGTTTAGATTATGTTTGTAGAATTTAAAAAGATATTATAAATGATACATTTTAAAATTTTCGTGGTGTGTAAGCTAAAATACACTTGTAATGATAAAATATTTATCTCTTTATTAAGTATCTTTAAACCACTGCACGTTTAGTGGTGGCTAAGCACTACAGTTACAAGAAAAACTTTTCAAAACTCGATTAAAATGAAATGTTCTGCTTCTAGATTGTTTTCATTTATTTAGGTGACAAACAGACAGACTTAAAATGATTTGTAAAAATCAGAAATTTTCGTTAACAAAGATGATAGGGTAAGTGCACCAGTGATTGACACTTTTAGAGCAATCTCTGATATTTTTAATGTTTTAGTCATCAGAAAATATTTTTAGAAATCTTAAGTTAGTACATATGGTATGAAAGACATTCAGAACCACATATATGTTAAAATATATGCATTTGATAACAATTATTTTCTTTTATGAATTTTTATTTGACAACCACTGAATGTTCTAGTAATTGACACTGCCAGTTTTTCATTTTATCAGTAATTGACACCCTATATTCCAATGTTTGACACTGCTAGTTATTCATTAGCACCCTATGCTCCAGTGTTTGGCATAAAATGTTAAAATTCTTATATATAAAATATATGATGTTATTATTTTTCTTATTTATTAATTATTTCGGGATAGATGTCAATTACTGGAGCATACCAATCACTGGCGCACCTACCCTATTTTCATACGGTTTCTAACAACATTTATGATATGACGGATCACTTTGAACGCTCCATGAGACAACAACATTAAAGAAATGTTTTTCGTATTGCTATCTGCATTTTTTTCTAAGTATTTCAAGATAGATGAGATTTGAGATTATGATTATTCTGTGTATAACGTGATATTTATGTGATAGGAGTTGTATCCAGTGTCTGATTAAGGATTTGTATCGCATGTGTATATGGAGTACTCCAACATGTAAAGAAAAAAAAAAAAAAAAAAAAAAAAAAAACAAGCGTCTCATGTCTATCACAAAAATTATCCAACTGGAAGACAGCTGTGTCAGTTTTACTACAGGCTTGTCTATGCTTTATCGTTATTTTTAAGTTGACTTTTTTTTTTTTTTTTAATACTGCATTTTTAAGTTGTATAATTTTTTACTCCAGGGTGCGATATATTGTATTAGCATTGTGTTTTTTCATTAAAATATTTGTTTAAGATAAGAATTTCTCGTACAATAATTATAGTATTGGCGGTGTTACCTGATCTAGAAAACGTTTGATTGGGTGAAATGCCTACTGTCGCCGTCTTTCTAAAGGATCTTAGAGAACTTGAAGAAAGCGCACATAAACTCTAAATAGCTGAAATCGATCTCGTTTTGAATGTTCCACCTTCCACATACCTTCTTAGAGATTAGAACCCCTCAGCACCTGATAGACACATACAATGGTTTTAATTAGATAATGTTATTTTATGTGGCTACACACTGTAAAAAAAAAAAAAAAAAAAAAAAAAAAAAAAAAAACGGAAGCTTTTACAGCAAAATGGGCTGGCACCCATATTGCCAGCACATTCTGCTGTTAAATAAGGCAATTTACAGCGGAAACATCTGTAAAAAAAAATGACTCTTTTACGGCTGTTTCTGCTGTAAATAACTTCTTTTTTACTTTCCTCCCTCCATGCACCCATATTGCCAGCATATTATGCTGTAAATCTACCGTTTTTTTTTTTTCTTTTTTTTTTTTTTTTTTTTTTTTACATGTGATAATTTTTTTTTATTAATTTTCATTTATACAATTCCACATACACAGATACATAGCATCTTAAGATAGTATCTCTGGATCTTAAGATATTACGCAATTCTTAATGCAAAATTTGTAAGGGGACGGAAATTTTTTATTTATGTTTTAATTAATAATTATGGTTTTGTCAAGAAATTTCAATAATTTTACTATCGTTAGTGAAAATTTAATCATTATTTCATAAACTAATTGTTTTAAAATATTTTTCGTTCTAAAAAACTGGAGTAAAAGAGATTACTGTATGGTATTTACACTAAATGTATAAACTATAACAACATTTTATAAAAGATTACAATACCTTTAACCGCAAAAATATTTTACATCAGAATATTTATGAAATATTTGTACACAACTGCTTAAATTAATACAAGTTGTTTACAGAATTGTAACTTTTGCACTTGCGTTGATATTTCGTATACAAATAACACTTTGATCGATGTTGAAGTATGAAGAAATAATCCGCTTAACAGAAGAGTATTTGGTGTTTATTTAAATTACTAGAATACATTTAAATAAATTCCCTAATTAATTTTACCACAATGCGTATAATTCCACATTTAAGTAAGTTTTATATTTTGAATTTATGCCTTCTTATGAACAATGTAAATAAGCTTATTCGGAATAAATTTAAATATGTTTAATTTCTGAACATTTTGGGCAAAGAAACACATATGGAGATACATTTTAAAGAGCATTTCCTTTATTTGTCTTATGTTTATCAGTGTTTTCAAAAATTTTAAATTACAATGTGTTGATAAATTGCAAAACTTGCTTGTTAATTTCTTCTATATGTATATATACACTGTAAAAAAAAAAGGAAGCTTTTACAGCAAAATGTGCTGGCACCCATATTGCCAGCATATTCTGCTGTTAAATAAGACAATTTATAGAGGAAACATCTGTAAAGAAAGACTCTTTTACAGTTGTTTCTGCTGTAAATTACTTCTTTTTTACTTTCCCCCCTTCATGCACCCATATTGCCAGCATATTATGCTGTAAATCTGCCGTTTTTTTCTTACAGTGTAGAGAAAGTACATATACATTTTTTTTTTTTTTTTTTTTTTTTTTTAAGGTTTGAAAATTACAATCAATAAATACAATAAATTCGACTTAAAAAATACAACATTTTTTTAAAGATTTTTACAAATCATTCGTGATTTTACAAATCATTCGACTCCAGTTTTCGATAGATTTACACGTTTTGGAATGTCCTTAACACGAATCGACTGTTTTTAGAAAATGTCTGTCTGCTTGTCAGTCTGTCTCTCTGTGTATTTGTGTGTGTGTGTATCACAAATTTTGTGGGCGCTGTACCTCACGAACCAAAGAACGAAATTTAACCAAACTTTGTATTTAGTTGGACCCTGACATAAACTGGTGCTGATTAGATTTGGGGATTATTCTCTCAACAGGTGGCGCTGTGATAACATTTTATCTAAATTTTTAACATGGAAGTATAGGACAAAATTTCGTATAAATGTACATAATGAGAGTTATTTTTAATGTGTGATTTTAAAATTAGTATGAATTATTGATTATAGTAGTAATAAACTAGGGAAAAAAGTTTGCGCATGTGGAAGCATCTCTTCCCCCCTGAGGGGAAACTAACCCCCAGGGGGTGTACATTTTTAATATGGATATCTCTCGAAAGATCTCGCCAATTCCTTTAAAACGAATGGTTGAACCATAGATTTGTGATAATTTGAAACAAAGTTATCGATTTTTTTTTTTTTTTTTTCATTTTTTAACGGAAAAAAATTTAGAAAGAAAAAATAATCGTATTTCTTTTGATATTGTCAAAAAATAGACTTTCTTTCGGCATTTAGTCACATATTTCTGTCAGATAAAATCGTCTGCATTTATAATGGAAAATAATTTAATGATTTAATAAATTATTTGTATTGCATGAATTGAGTGTAAAATTATATAGAAGAAAGTCTTGTGGTGGCCACATCATGCTAGTTTTTTTTTTTTTTTTTTTTTCCAAGATCTTATTATTTACAAAATAAACGTTCAGCGAGAGTTAAAACAAGATTTAAAACAAGATTTATAAGAGAAAGTCTAAATATAATACAATATGGAAAATAGGAGGGGTGGGGCCCAATGGAAGTGGGAAAGCGAGAACTTGTTCGAAAGAGCACACACACACAAAAAAAAAAAAAAGAAGGAAAGATACCACAAGCAAAAAAAAAAAAAAAAAAAAAAAAAAAAAAAAAAAAAAGGAGCACAAAGACTGCTAAATGTATCACGAAGAAACAATTTGCTTAGTTATGAGAAAGAATATGCTTATTATTATTATTATTATTTTATTATTGTGTTTGCGTCTCATATGGCGATTGAATGAGTATGGTATGAGCCAAATGATCAAAAACTTTCCGGAAGAAGCTTCATTATTACAGTTTAATGCTATATAATCAGTATATTTGTACGGGTCAATGTTGTTTAATGCCCATCGGCGTATCTCTAGGAAGCCTTTGAAGCTCATTTAATCTCTGTTAAACCCGTGAATATTCAGGCTAATACATTGTTTTATTTCGTCAACTGACATGCGGTTTTTAACACATGATGAACGCTGAAAGAGATTATTTTCTTTTATCATTATAAAAGATAATCACCAGGGATATTTATCATAAGTAGTATGGAATGCCTGTTGAAAGCTTTGAAGCTATTCCCAATGTTTTTCTGCTAGAAATACATGTATATCACATTTGGCATGTGTAACTTTATAACATGTACTTTCACTACACCACGTATTCAATGCCGAATGGTAACGGTATTTCTATTGCTATACATAATGGGATCACATAAGTCGAGTAAGCTATCTCCTATACGGGCAAAGAGAATTTTGATATCCGTCTAAAATGTTTTCTAAGATAGATTTATATTTTATTATTTTCTATCTAACAGTATTATTTTATTTTACTACGACAACAAATTCATCCATTGAAGTATATCATACGTAGCGCTTTCTGACTATCACTTTTGTATTTACGAATATCAACAGCATACCATCAAAAATATCAAGCATTATTAGTCCAGATTACACAGCCGTTTTAAAGTAAGAATCAGCGAAAATACCCTCATCTGCAAAACTACTCATGTAAAGATACCAATTCTACTGCTGTGATCAAATTAAGAATGATTATGTCGTGCACTATTTTAATTTAAAGAAAGACGTTTGGAAGAACTTCAACATTGATCACACTAAAGCTTAATAGTAATACACGGCTATTCTTCGACCACATTTCATGAAACCATGGAAGCATCTGCGCAAGTGCTAACTCAACGAGTCTAGTGCTGAAATAGGGGTGACAGTCATCTGACTCAGAGAAAATGAGTAATAACAGAGTGCGGAATTACAGAGACTAAATATATAAATATAAAGGAAAATTCGCTATAATGATGACTTCCAAAATACAAAACCAATTAGAACCAAAGTTGCACAATTAACATATGTCAGACATATCTTGGACAAGTTTGTAAGACAACCCTCATACCATTTTGTTTAATTGAAAATTCCTCACTTCCATCGTACAAAATGTATTTAAGAAGAGATTTACTAAAAAATTCTATATATATATACATAGTCCATATCAGGAACTGAATGAAGTTCATTAATCCACTTGATCCGTCATTTTGTTTCAAAATGGAGGACTCTTGAAATTTTGCCAACTCGTAAATTACTGAAATACTGAAATAATTCGAAATAATGTTGAACAGTGATCTTAACTTAAACATATCTTGAACGAGTTTTTAAACCAATTTAATTCTCCATTTTGCTTCTAAGAGGCAACCATTTGAAATTTTGAAACTCATATAAAAACTTATTATTTATTGTGGTTCATATTTTATATTCTGTTTATGAATCTATTCGCTTAAAATTATGTATCATTTGGAAATATCAAGTTTTCCGCCAAGTTTATTAATGAACTTAATTCGCTATCTTATTTAAAAATGGTAGCAATATAAAATTGCGTCCTCATTTAAAATTGTATGATAGAAACTTTAAATCGATTAAAAAAAATGTTTAAGAGTGGATTTATGCTAAACATTTTTTGAATGAATTCGTTAAGCAGTACTTTTTTCTTTTTTTCCAAGTCGTAGCCACTACCATCTAAGCGTTTGAACCGGAATTTTGGAACTCAATTAAATACCCCAAACGCTTTGAGACTGATTTTTTTAAAGCACGAAATCTCTCTCCATATCGTGCGAGACGTAAAATTGTAACTTAAAATCAATAGGATTAATTTTTTAGCCAATAAGATTATTTTTCATGTAGAAATGTCATTTAAAGCTACACGCAGAGAGGGTTAAAAAAAATTTTAACTCACATCGTAAAAATCGCATTTACGAAGCGATTTGCTTAAAAGTTGATGTAATACATATTCCAGATCAAGTTTATTAATCAAATTAATCCGATGCCTTTTTTTTTTTTTTTTTTTAAAGAGGGCAGATACTTGAAATCTGTTGCTCATTAGAAACCAAGTAGTCACCTGAAAATTTGTCATCACGAGAACTTCTGTAATATTAAATTAATTCGAACCAAAATTATACAATGGACTTATCTTAGATATGTTTTTGATGAAGTACTTTGTTAAATCTGTACTGATAAGTATAAAGGATTTAAGTCCATATTCTTGATTTTTCAGGAGACGAAAAATAAAGTTAAACTAACTAAAAACTAATCAACAGAATCGATTAGGAAAAAGGGATTATGTTGGTTTATACGTTTTATACCATTCAGTGATTGTCAATCTTCATTTAATAAGGGGAAAATTTTGAATTAAATATTTTATACCAATGATTAATGCTAAATTTCTAACTTAAATCTTTTTTTACCAATGAATTTTCTGAAAGACTAAATGACATGGATTTAAATCCTTTATACCAATCGATAGAGAATTTTTTTCTGAGTCTGGTTATATACTTAACTCAAAATCGACATTTTTGGACTTAAATCCTTTATACTTATCAGTACAGAAATATACCCGCCATTTTGTTTTCGAATGATAACCATTTGAAAATATGAAACTAAAAAATAAATAAATAAATAAATAAATAAGAAATCAATCAGTCAGAAGGACCTTTTTCATTTAAAAGAATATATTTAACAATATTTTAACATTAATCACCATTATATTTTATGTTAAAAGGCCTCTTCACTCATCGTCCCGTGAAGCCAGAGCCAATGTTATTGTATGGAGAATTTCCCCCAATTATAACTTATTAACTAATATATATTTTTAAATCCCGTTTTCACATTCAGACACTTCACAACTATTAAACAATTCATCGCTTCTAAAAATTATTTTTTTCAAGTTTTTAATATTTTATTTTGAGATTGCAAAATTCGAATTTTCACAATGTGAAATTTTTCATTTTTGAGCTTAAAAATGAAATCTTAAAAAAAAAAAAAAAAAAAAAAAAAAAAAAAAATCAATTTTTAGAATGTGATAAATTGTTTAATAGTTATGAATTTTCGGAAAGTGAAAACAGAATTTAAAAATATGTGTTAGTTAACGAATTATAGTGGGGCAAAATTTCCCATAGAATAACATTGGCTTTGGCTTTCGGAGACGATAGATAGAGAGTCCCCTTAATACTCCACAACTTGTATATTTACGAATTTTAATCAATATATTTATTGCATTGCCATATATTGTACAAATAACTTTTGAAATGATTTTTATAATTCAAAACTTAGCATTTTTAGTATATATATATATATTAGTGCAACAGGACTATCGTTTTCAAACAGCGATTTTAGCGTTGAAGAAATTTGCAGTAGGCCACCTTGAATCAAGCATATGCATATAATATATCAGGATTTAATTTGCTGTATAAACTACATCGTTCAACTGATCGCTACGAAAATTGGTACACTTACTAATCAGGACAAAATCTACCGGCGTGTTTTTCAGTCCAATTGGGTGATTGGTTCAAAAGATAATCAAAAGAAAAAACCCGTTTTGGCTTTAAAATTATTCAAAAGGAAGAAAAAGTCGATCCTCCCCTCCCCCCCCCCCCAAAAAAAAAATAAAAATAAAAATAATAACAATAATAATAATAATAATAAATAAATAAATAATATTAAAAAAAATAACGCTGTTTTTTAGGCATAAAAGAAAGTATATTTATTTTTCTGTCGGAGAAAAAAAAAATAAATAACGTGTAACAATTTTCTTTTATTTAAATTAGCAGTCAAGAATTTATTTTTTATTTTTATTTATTTATTTTTCGCTTTTTGTATGTTTAGGCCAATTAAAAATGTTTTAATTTTTTCTTCTCGTATCAAGTTTAAAAATATTTAAAATAATATTCAGAATAATCGTTCTGAAGAAATGAAACAGCTTTAGTTTAGAACTCGTCGGCAAAATTTGAAATTGGACACCGAAATAACTTGGGCGTTTCTCGCCAAGAACTTTAAATTTAAAAACCGCCATGATGGTCCTATACTAAAGCTGTGCCAAAGAAATTTTAAGAAAGGCATAATGTAATTCTTGCTATGGAACGAAACAAGTTTCCGCATACGAATAGATTAGAATATCGCCCTGTCGTACTAAATTAAATATTAAAAATAATAAATAATCAATACTAAATTATATATTTATTACTTAGAAAACAATAATAGGTTTAGGGTTTTCCATTTATTATTTATATTGATATGTACATAAAAAACTTGTTCGATTAAACAACAATTCGTATTAAATAAACAAATAAATATCTTAACACTTTCTGGTTTCTTTCCGCTTTCCGGATCAACAAACATCCCTTCACCCTGAAAATGATTTTCATGTGTTTATCCTTAAACTGTGATTAACTTTCTGTAAATTAACATATAATCTCATTCTCAGACACAAATCATCGTGCCAAGTTCATGGAAAATAATACAATGTTCTTTCATAGCTAGACTTTCTTTCCTTTGTTTACTTTTTTTTTTTTTTTTTTTTTAACGTACTTCACTAAAATAAATGAAAACGCAACTTTAATACTGATTATTTATCTTCTGTTAACTTTTTTCTAAGCGAAGAACTATTTTTCGTTTATAAAAGCATTGCATTAATATATTCCTTGCTGTTATTTTAGAAAATATTGTAGAAATAATTCAAATATAATATATAGAGTTTTTTTCATTTTTTCAATAATAGTAATAATAATAATAAAAAAAAAGATTATTACTTAAAAATTATTTTATCTTACAGGAAATATGTAAACGTGTGAAAAGTATTAGAATATAAATAAGTTAAAAAGCACGACGTCTCGTCAATTCAGTACAAACATGTTAAAAGCGGCTGACTGAAAACGTTTATTAATTAAAAAAAAAAAAGCATAGTGTAATACAAGATAAAATTATATAAAAACTTAAATGTTTCTTATAACACTTCATCAGTATGCACATGAATATGTTCCAGACTTGTTGATGTACATACTTATGAAGTACTATATTATGGCAAGAAATTTTTAATGTTTTTATTTAATTTTATCTTATATTCCGTTTCTAGTTAATAAATGTTTCTTATCAGCTAGTTTTAACATTTCTAAAGTATTAGAATACTAAAGAAATTTTCAAGTCTTTTGACTCGTAAATTTTTAACGGGTGGAATAATTCATTAAAAATAACTTCACTTGTTGATGTAATTTATTTTCTATCTTAAAAAGAGTTTGGAGGATTTTTTACTTCTTTCCTTTAAAGTTTAACAATACAAGGCTCAATTTTTTTTTAGTGCGTGACAAAAATATATAGGTTGTAATTAGTGATCAGAAGATAGGGAAAACTTATAAAAATAAAAATAAAACCATATTTTACCGAAAAATCAACATACATAAAAATATGATTTACTAATACGTTTACTATTGTAAAAAAAAATAAAAAATAAAAAAAACTTACCTCTGCAAAATATACGCTTCGTTATAACACACAGTATTTTTTTATCGAGTCAAAACTGTTCAATAACTATCTTTTTTTTATTTTTGAATTCAGACAAACGTCTAACGTATCACTTTCATTCAAATTTCCCACTGAGTGCTCTATAACAAAAACACGAACGACATATTTAGGTAAAGATTCGTATTACTACATTGCTAAATGTCAGTAGCTTCTATCAAGATTTCAAGAGATGTCGCTACTAATAGTTTTATAGCTATAGGAACGATTAAAGTCGGTGTTCCACATATGGAACTGGGTGCCTTGTAGGGTTAACACTTTTTATTACTTCAGTTTATCTGTCTGTTTGCTTTTTCCCTTCAATAAATATATTTAGAAATCCATAGAAATGATATATTCTATTCAAGATTTTTAGATTTAATGTAGAATGTGTCATATAAATTATATTACATATCACAATACTGGTTTGTTGAAGGTCTCACAAAATAATTCCGATACATTACAGTTTTAGAGACTTACTTATTACAAGCACACTTCAGCATCATTACCATGCGCTATATAACTAAAATTACCATAATTATTTTAATATAATCGTTGATTTTATAATCATAATTTTAATGTAATGTCAATCACATCGTTTTTCTGTAGAAAACGATGTGATTGACATTAATAATTCATTCACAGGGTAACGCAAAAGTACTCGGATACATTACGGAAAATTGCTGTATGTGCATGTTCAGTTGTGTTATTTATCTTTTCTACTTGGATGAACTTCCACCATTAACACGTAAGATAAAACATCTATAAAATTTTGCTAATATAAACAGAGACAGACACACAGGTATACAAGCAAACAAACATTTTCTATAAATGATCTCTGTTCAGGACACTTCAAAATGTGTAAATTTGTTAAAAATGGGGAGTCAAAAATTTTCACAAATCTAATACTTTTAACGTAAAAAGTTAAAATTACAATTATTCTGAAAATTTTCATATATTTGCATCGATGGTTTCGTTTCTTGAAAAAGAATTTTTTGTTAAAATCGTAGAATTGAAAAAAAAAAAAAAAAAAAAAAAAAAAAGATCGATAAAGGAGTACCAGCAAAATAAATTGAAAAATAGAATGCAAAATACAATGTTTAAAAAAATATCATGTAACATACGCTTTAAAATGTAACTGAAATGTTTTAAATTTCTTTCGAGAAAAATACAGAAATTTGAATCAATGCAATGGTTCGAAGCATGTAGTAATTTTATCTCTTAACCGATTTTTTTTTTTTTTAACCTCTTTGAAAATTAAAGTATAGCATAAAAATCTCCTTGTACATGGACATGAGATCAATTGATTGAAAAATAATCTGGTGTGCCACTTACACGACTTTCTCCTACCCTGAAATTTAATACTATAAATACAGGTTGGAGATTAATAGGTAAGATAACGAGCAAGGTTATGTAAACCTGTGTTAAACAATTCCAATTAGGCTTCGGAAGAGTTTTATATGATAATTAGTTATGTGTTAACCCCCCGTTTCATTAATGCACCTACATTTATATAGAATTTAATTTGGTTATTAAAAAGTAATATATTAAAATTATTTTTTAAAAAGATTATCTTTTATGATAATGCAGACTATTTCCATATTAGAGAAGTAGTATAGCACTAAAAAAAAAGTTGAATTTATTCTCAATATTACATTATTTATTTTTTTTTGTGTGTGTATGTTTTAAAAATGAAAAAAATCGACAACTTTATTTTAAATTATCGCAGATCGATGGTTCAACCATTCGTTTTAAAGGTATTGGCGAGCTCTTTTGAAAGATACCCATCATGAAAATTTACTCCCCTCGAGGGAGGACATCCCCCCAGAGTGGAGGCAAGGCTCCTACATACACAAAAAAAAATTTCCGAGTTGACTATCTCTATTACAAAAAATATATATTCGTTTCATTTGTTTTAGTGCAGTCTATAGATGTTAAACTCTACTTACCTGCAATTTCCCCCATTGATGTAATGTATTTGAATACTTTTGAGTTTCCCTGTACACGAACCATTTGCTTCATCTCAACGAAAAGCTTACTGTAGCATCCCTATATGATACACATTTAGAATACCGAGTTTGGAATTTCTGCTACTATTTGTTCTTGAGATATGCTCATAACAGACACACAGACAGACAGACACACAGACCATTCGCTAAAAATATGATTTTCGTATTCAGGGCACCTCAGAACATGTAAATATAACAAAAACACACGTTCAAAAATTTGACTCTAAAACAATACTTTCTCGACCCTATGGGTAAGAGAAAGTAATAAATGAATAAATGAATAAATGAACGAAATTTTATTATAAAGTAAAGATAAAATCATGACTAAAATCATTTTCTAAATATTTAAAAAATTATTGAATTACAAAAATTATATTCGAAAATTTTTTTAATGAATTAGTTACAAAAAGATTGTGTGAATTTTTAATTATTGCTAAGAAATGATTGAGATTTGTGGTTAAAATTTAATCTGCATATTATGTACATAATTTTGAAAATTACAGATATTAATGTTTAATTATCAGGTATCACAAAGCCGTAGTTTGAAGTAATTTACATCAGCAGTCAGTATTATTCCAGGATGACCTTTAAAAAGTAAATACACATTGACAGAAATGTACTGAGAATGTGTTCTGATATATTTTCAGTATGATTAGATAGAGAAGTTTTAAACTGCATTTAAATTAATTGGATCCTCGGATAATTCAAGTTCGGATAATAGGTACTCTAATTAATGTGTGTATTTCAATTAATTTTTAGTGACATGAAAAGCGTGTACAATCAATATAAAAATTAAATGACAGCACTATAAATATGAGTGGGCCCGACTATGCTTTTAGAAGACCCGGGGCACTGATGCTATTTGGAGGCCCCCTTACCGTTATCCTGCTCTAATAAGCTTGCCAAAAGGATTCATTCTCAAAAACAAACATAAATAGAAATAGTGCGGGTTTTTTTTTTTTTTTTTTTCCTTCAATTATACATTCTGTTTCCGCATTTTTTTAACAACCTATAACAAACTCATTGGTTTTATTTAAACTTTAAAACTTTTTTACACACGAACACAGTACAATCGTTTTTGAAAGGACGTGGCCTTTCTTCTTCGGGTGCAAAAAATACGTGCTTCTGCCTTGGAGGCGAAAGGTTGTGCTGGTGTTCGATTTTATGGTGTGTGAAAAAATTTTAAAGTTTAAATATTCAGTGTACACCCGTTTTTGGATTTACTTTTGTCATAATTTTTATGTTCAAGACAAATGAAAAACTGAAGCACATTGATCAGCCAATGATTCGGAAATCAGTCATAAAATATGATTGTTTATGCTCTCTAATAAAATGTAGAAAGAAATATTTAATCAATTTTTGTTTTTAATAGACTTATAATGAAAAAAATTGTACTATTACTTCTCAATTTTTGGAAATGATGCCCTCTAAATTTGGAGGCCCTGGGCCAGTGCCCCGTGTGCCCGTGCCATAATCTAGCCCTGCCGACAGCATCAAAAATGTAAATGGGTCACGTGATTTTGATGGGGCCCTTTTTTTACTTCTCGAAACCAATATTTTTGAAGCCACGCCGCCACAGATCTTAACAAAAATAAATAAATAAATAAAGGTTCTACTTCTTTTTAGTGATAATTAACATTTTAAATGTTCCTCGAACAGGTTTAATTACTTGTAATCTATAATGGGAGTGTAACATTTTTATGCTTCAGCAATTTTTCATTTATAAGTAGGTGACAGTCTATTTTTATTTATTTATTTTTTTCTTAACCCTGCTATAGTTTTAGAATTAATTTATCTTTCGCATATTTTAAATGTTTTAACGTCGTTTAGTTTAGGAAAAATAGTTTGAAGAATTTCAAAAACTTTTACGAAATTCTGCGTAAATTTATTACTTTTACATTTTAGTTGTAATGGTTTATTTCTTGAAAGAAACAAAAATAAAAAAAAAAACTGTCTAAAATAATTAGTTTGATAAATTTTCATGTTCTTTATAAAAAAAATATATAAAATCTTAATATTCTCTTACAAAAATAAATGATTTACAATAGCTCACACGTATTTAAAAAAAACTCAGAATGTCTGAAATTTCATACATTAAGTCTGAGGATTCAGGAATCGTCAAGCAAAATTTTAGAACAACTTCCTCCCAAACAAATTATTTCATAAATTCTTATATATTAAAAATATATTCCATCAATATTGCTCGATGAGTTGATTTTTTAATTATTTTTTCTTTCTTCTAAATTCAAGAAAAGATTTTTTTTTTTTTTTTTTTTACTCCGGTTTTCTGTAAGTTTTTACGTTTTCCAATCTATTGAACATGATTTGGCTACTTTTAGAAAACATCGGCATTTGAATTTTTATAACCATTTTCACTTTCTCTATAAAATGATATAGTGAGACAAAAATAGATAATTTATGTTATTATTGTTTCTGTTTCTTTCTTTCTCATATACTTTTTTTTTTTTTTTTTTTTTTTTTTTACAATTTTATAATTTATATTTCTGATGCGCTACTTGTCCTAAAATGGCTGTCGCGAAAGCCGACTCCTTGGTGAAAAACGTCCTGTGCATTTCAGCGTCAAAATTTAAAAATATTGTACAGGATTATCTCTAAGGATATTAATATTATTTAATTTTAAAGTTATAATGACGTCACTTTGTCACACGCATGAACAAATTTGATATTAATAATAATAATAATAATTATTATTATTATTATTATTATTATCCGTAAAAAATACATTTATTTTTATGTAGGGAAAAAAATGAACTCGTAAACTTTCTTAGCAACAATTAAATTTATATGGCTAATAAAGGTTATTATTTTTATGATTTAATTAATTAAAAAAAATTAAAAATTCGGATATTGGACATCAGGTGCACCAGGTGCATCAGGAGAGGTCATTACAAACTTCCAAGCAAAATTGTGTCGCTCTGCGATCAGCCATTTTCCTAAAAAGCGCCGGACACACACGCACATCTTCTTTTATTATATATGTAGATATGTATATAGTATATATTTATTTCTTAGTTAAAATAAATGAATAAATAAATAAATAAGCTGATATGCACATCATGTATGTTAATCGCCAAATGCGCCAACTTACGTGACAATCAACTAATTAGAAATTAGCGGCGAGAAAACAAAGTGGAACGAAATAAATAAATAAGAATATATAAAATAAAATAAATAAATAAAAGTATAAATAAATCATGCATTTTATAGATTAGTCTATTTTAAATGATACATTATAAATAATGTAAAGGACATTAGATTAAATATATATATATATATATACGTAGCTGAAGCATTAAATATATTTTTAAAATTAAATAATATTAAATATAGTTTATAATAATGTTTATATGCCAATATTTAGAACATTCACAAATATGTTTTTTCTTTCTTTCTTTTTTTTTAATAAATCATATCATTAGAAAAATAAATACATTTAAAGCTATAATAACATCAACTTTACCGTGCAAGTTTAATTTTTCAGAAAGCTTTATATGAATTTTATTGCTTACATGTAAATATATTTATTTTCATGTCAAGAAAAAAAAGAAAGAAAGAAATTATGAAAATAAACTCACAAGGTTTGTTTGTAGATTTTTAATATTGTCAATTATATTGTCGATTTTATATTGTCGATTATATTGTCGATTTAATATAGTAGATTAGACTTAGATAATTGTTTGTGGAGAAACACAAAAGCGAAATTACAGAAAGAAATTTAATCTCAGCTTGAGACTTTATTTTTCAACCCAACTGAATTTTACATCGGTTTACATACAACTACTGAATTTTCTAGAACAGAATATTCTAGAATTCGAAAAATTTAGAAATTACATAATATTAACCGAATAATTAATATAAACGTAATTAGTATAATGACATAATGAATGAATGAGAAATAAATAATTTAGATTTAAACAAAAACTGATTTTAAACAATTTCTGCTGCATAGTGGTGAGCAGCCTCCTTCCGTCTTTCAAATATTTCAAATAATAACAATAACGTTTTAAAAAAAATCTTTGAGAATTTTCTTTTCAACTTACACAAGAAATCAACAATTATCTTATGGGAAATTTGTAACTTTAAAACATATATACTATTACAATAAGGTAAATGTATGTAGATATGAATAAAAATTAATAGATTTTAAAAACTCCATTTTCTTTAGAATGACTAATTATTTTCTTTGTGACAGTTCAAAATAACTTTTGAAGATCCGGAAATGAAAATAACACTTTCCTTTTACAACACTACTTTAAAATCCTCATTTTTCATTTAAAAATTTAATTTAAAATTACACGATACATTCAAGTAGTACATTTTCTTTTTCTTGAATCATCTAAATAGTTCTTCACGTTTCTAGTATATATCCATTAAAAACAAAAATTTCCATTTCGCTCGAAATCATCGAAGCACGTTAGGTATCGACAGACCTTGTTCCCGTAAGTCTGAATTTGACATAAAGATTAAGTAAAGACCTGCGAAAAAGGCGGAAGCATTTAAAAAACACCAGGAGATAGCGCGACAAGGAAAAGTCAGCGAGGAAGTTCCCTAAATGGCCATTAGTTTAAGAAATGGCGACGGAAATCAGAATACGAAATAGCATGTTGTCAAGAAAATATGCTTAAATGGCCGTTCATCATCAATAGTAAGTGGTACTGTTGAATTGCAGAGGAAAATAGATTGTTTCTATCCATGTAGAAAGACAATTTTTCTTTTATAGAAGATTTATATTGAAAGTGTTAGAAAAGATAAAAAATAAGAGGAGATATTTTATTTTTAAGAGTTTATATATATATATATATACAAGAAAAGAAATAAAATGCGAATATTTCGCACAGGTTTGCTAGTTAATAAACATTTTAATAAAAATCTAATTAAAAGTTTTATATTCCACGTGATTTTAACCGACATTTTGTGTACATTCATTTGAAATATTTATCATATATATTAGAATTTCGAATCTTCATATATATATATATATATATATATATATACATTCATTTGAAATATTTATCATATATATTAGAATTTCGGTTCTTCAAATATATATACTTGAAGATCCGAAATTCTAATATATATGATAAATATTTCAAATGAATGTACACAAAATGTCGGTTGAAACGACGTGGAATATAAAACTTTTAATTAGATTTTTAGTAAAATGTTTAAAACTAGCAAACCCGTGCGAAATATTCGCATTTTATTTCTTTTCTTATTTACCTTTAAAATTTGAAACTCATAAATGTTATACCAATTTCACCACCTAATTAAAATTTTAATTTACCAGAAGCCAAATTATTAATAAAACCAAATTAATATTGTACAATAGTGAAACAAAAATCATTCAAAGAAAGATTTCTAAATGAAATTAATGGTTCACGACCCAATTTTCATACTTCCACAGGCGGTAAAATTTTAATATAGGACTCCCTCGACGCCTTTTAAATTTTTGTCGTCATGTTGGCGATGACTTTTTATTAATTTTGGTGTGTTTTTTTCTTTTAATAAATAAATAAAATAAAATAAAATAAAACTATTTTCCATAGGTGGACGCCACGCAGTTCCCCATCACGTATTTATTTCCACACATTTTAATTATTGCTTAAAACTATCAAAGTAAAATTGACACATCGCATCCCGGCAAGAAAAATGGCACAACTTAAATATAAAGTATTTGAGAAGAATCAACTTAAAGATGGTATAAAGAATGAACTTGGCTATAATAAAACTAACATGAATGCCTCTCAGGTGGATGAATTGAGAGTTATAGATGCGACATTTTCCGCGCTCATTGGGGGCATTTTATACGCATTTTTCAATGACATAAACCTAAATTTGCCATAGGTTGATTTCTTTGGAAATCGAAATATTCTAATCACTTCGTTTCTCTCTCTCTCTCTATATATATATATGTATGTATATATATATATATATTCTATATATAGAAATACATTAATATAATCAGTGCAAAAAAAATTTATGAAATTTAAAGATGACTCAACTTCAGTATTAAAACAATTCCTTGGATCACAAGCTAAGACTACCCATATCAAATCAAAGAAGAATTAAAGAAAAATCGAAATAAATATTGTAAATTGGAATAAGAAAAAAAGCATTCTATATATATATAATATAATCGAAATCCTATCATCACGATAACACCCGAAATAATACTCCAAAACGAAATAATTTTGGACAGCGAATTTATCTTATAAATATCTTTGATAAGTTCGTTAACCAAGTTGCTTCACAATTTTGTTTTCAAGTGGCGATGTATGCATAGACCATATAAGGGCCTCAACTAAGTTTATAAATGATTTTATCCGCCATGATATTTCCAAGCATTTTTTCTCTCCAAACAATCCGTAACTATACACTTTCATCAATATCGCTCTGTCCATTTCCGTGTAAATCCTATTTCTGCCATACATTGTAATTGGCCTTTAAATATTTAACAGCAAACGCGACATTTTCTAAAGATGAAAATATTTCGAATCGTTTATGCACCCCCAAACTTTCATCAAAATCCTTATACCCATTTCCAAGTAAACCCAATTTCTGCCGTATGTTACAACTGGCCGATAAAGGTTTAGCTGCGAATGCGAATTTCTCTGAAGATAAGGATAAGTTCAATCGATTAAGCAGCCCGAAAAGCCTTTAACCCGAAACTTTCATCAAAATTTCTATATCCATTTCTAAGTGAATCCAATTTCTGCCACATGTTGCAATTGACCGATAAAGGGTTAAATTTGAAAGTGAATTTTTCTGAAGATGATTATAAGCTTAAACGCTTTAGCACATCGAAAAACACTTAACTCCAATATTTTTTTAAAATCCCTATACCCATTTCGAAGTAAATTTCTGCCATATGTTGCAATGGGACGATAAAGGGTTAACAGCGAACGAGATTTTTCTGAAGAAGAGGATATTTTCAATCACTTTTTCTCACCAAAAAATCCCTAATTCAAACTTTCATCAAAATCGCTCTGTCCAATTTCGTGTAAACCATATTTCTGCCATACGTTGCGATTGGCCTTTAAAGGTTTAACAGCGAACGTAAAAGTTTCTGAAGATGAAAATATTTCCAATCATTTATGTACTCCTAAACTTTTATCCAAAATCTCTATATCGATTTCAGAGTAAACCCAATTTCGGCCATATGTTGAAATTGGCCGATGAAAGGTTAACTGAGAATGCGATTTTTTCTGAAGATGAGGGTATGTCCAATCATTTTAGCACCTCCCCGAAAACACTTAATCCCAAACTTTCAACAAAATCGCTATATTCATTTCCGAGTAAACCCGATTTCTGCTATGTTTTGCAATTGGCCGATAAAGGGTTAACTGTGAATGAGAATTTATCTGAAAATGAGATCCAATCGTTTTTTTTTTTTTTTTTTTTTTTTCTCATCAAAAATCCCTAACCCCAAACTTTCATCAATATTGCTTTTTTCCTTTCTGTATAAACCCAATTTCTGCCATACGTTACAATTGGCCTTTAAAGGTTTAACTGTGAACGCGAATTTTTCTGACAATGAGGACAATTCCAATCGTTTAAGCACCCCAAAAGCTTTTATTTCCAAACTTTCATCAGAATCCCTATAACTATTTCCGAGTAAACCCAATTTCTGCCATAGGTTGCCATTGGCCAATAAAGGGTTAATAGCAAACGCAATTTTTTCAAAAGATGAGGGTTAATCCAAGCACCCCCCCAAAAAAAAAAAAAAAAAAAAAAAAAAAACATTTAACTACAAACTTTTTTGAAAATCGCTATATCCAATTCCGAGTAAATCCAATTTCTGCTATATGATTATATGATACAATGGGCCGATAAAGGTTTAACAGCGAACACGAATTAAAGTCGCATGTTTATAGTTAATGGTGTTCATCCCGGCATCAAAACTGATATTTAAGAGCTGTTCTTACATCTTTACGATAAAAATATTTTTTTTCATGCACGCTTAAGGGAAATTTTTCCCTATTCTCCCAAGTTAAGAAAATCGTAACTTTCGAATAACTTTTGAAGTTTTTTAATTAGAATGTTGCAAATAAATAGGGTTCTTGCCAGTGCCATAAATAATACTTTAAAACTAGTCTGACCTCTCTGGGATCATTTGTTCGTGAGATATCGTGTAAACAGACTAACACACTAACGGACTAACAAACGAACAGACACCCTACAGACGGACACCATACAAATTTTGTCATTTTCGGATTCCTCACGCCTGAAAACGTATAAAAAAGTCAAAAAACCGAGGTCGAAAATTTTCATGATTACCTAAGTTCCCCATACCTATAGTATGATGGAGAACTAATAATTCCTATTTTGATTATATTTTTTATGTTTGTGTTTTAGTCAATTTATGACACAAAAGTTCATATTCTGTATATATCTTTCAAATATTGCTAGGTTTAAAATGACGCTTGCAAAGATTCTGAAGAAACAACTGTTAAAAATACATTTTTTTTTTTTCGCAAAATATTTTTATCAGACAAATGTCGTCATTTTTAGTTCCCCATCATACTATAGGTATGGGGAACTTAGGTATTCGTGAAAATTTTCGACCTCGGTTTTTTGACTTTTCTACACGTTTTCAGGTGTGAGGAATCCGAAAATGACAAAATTTGTATGGTGTCTGTCTGTAGGGTGTCTGTTAGTGTGTCAGTGTGTCAGTCCGTCAGTATGTCAGTGTGTTAGTCCGTTAGTTTGTTAGTCTGTTAACACGATATCTCACGAACAAATGATCGCAGAGAGGTCAGATCAGTTTTAAAATATTACTTTCGATACTGGCAAGAACCCTATTCTTTTGCAACATTCGAATTAAAAAACTTCGTAAGTTATGAGAAATTTACGATTTTCTTAACATGGGAGAATAGGACAAAAATTCACTTAAACGTGCATTAAATGGAAACTTTTTACTGTAAAAATGTCAGACCAGTTTTAAAATATCAGGTTTGATGCCGGAATGAACATTAGTAACTATAAATGTGCTACTTTGAAAATTGTGCAAGTTATTGGAAATTTACGAATTTCTTAACATGGCAGCATAGGGCAAAATTTCACATAAACGTCAATTTTGAGAGATATTTTCATCGTAAAAATCTCAGACTACTTTTGAGATATTAGTTAGAACACTGGCATGAATATTAAAGACTATGAATTTTCCAATATAAAAATTTCGTAAGTTATTGGAAAATTACGAATTTCTTAACATGACAGCATAGAGCCAAATTTCACATAAACGTCAATCTTGAGGGATATTTCCATCGTAAAGATGTCAAACCACTTTCGAAATATTATATTGGATACTGGCATGAATATCATAGACTATGATTTTTCCAATTTAAAAAATTCGTAAGCTATTTGGAATTTACGATTTACTTAACATGTCAGAATAGGGCAAAATTGAGCATAAATTTCCATTTTGAGGATCATAAATACATTAGACAACTTCAAAATTACATTTATGTTATTTGTTTGAACATGATTGAATACAAATATTCTAATAGGAAAATTTCGTAAATCATTCGTAATTTACGATTTTATCAACATAGCGAAATTGTAAATTTTGCATATAAATATAAATTTTGAGGATTATTGCATTGGAAATAGTAGCATGAAAACTAAACAACGGAATTGACCCTGATAAAATAAATTAATAGATTAGAATAAGATATATATATCGAAGTTAACGGTGGATAGCCTATTAGGCGGGGATTTCATTCTGTCACTGTATCAAGCTTTGGTCAAATTCATTTCTTTTAACATGATTATAATATGTCTCGCACTAGAAATTTATGAGAACATAAATATGATGGGGATCTGAGCAGAGTCCACCTATGCCAACTAGTTTTCTTATTAGTCCCTTGAGCTAAGTCCGCATGCTATAATATTGTTCATGTATAAATATTTTTTTTTATCCTCGCATATGGTATCCTTTCGACAAAAAATAATTGAAACTGGTCCACGTTAGAGAAATATTATGTAGATTATTATTATTGCATTATCATTTTTTTAAAAAAAGTCATATTTATTCAAAAAAAAAAAAATAATAATAATAATAATCTGGCGTGTCATTAACATAAGTTATTACTAAAATTTATATGTATCGGTGGATATCGCAGAAAAATAATTTCATTTGTGAAAAACTAAGCATCTGACTGCTTCCTTTTCTAATTTTATATATTAAATATCAGCTTATCTTAACGCATTTTGGTGCACTGGTGTATCTCTATGTATATTGCTCTTAAATAACACAAAGCTTTTAATTTCCGAAAAAAATTATTTACAATTACTGCGTAACTAATGTGCTGTGGCCACCACAAGGCTTTCTTCTATAGATTCCCATGCAAAGTTACTCTGTAAAAATAATTTATTAAAACTACTAGTTAATACCCATCAAAATTTGACGGATGATGTGTAACTATAAGATCTCTTCACGGCATAAAGTTTAAAACACCCTTGCTTTACTATTTCACATTCCTCTTAACCGGTTTAAAACCCCCTGCTCAATTTTCCATATTTGTAAAACCACTTGGACATAATCCAAAATATTAAATTTTTGTATACTAAAAATGAACTGCAAATCAGAATAAAGTTAAAATTTGTTTTTACTGGAAAAGTATTATAACACTTTATTCTATCAAAATAGTATATTTCAACAAAAGTATTCTGTTAGAAATAAATAAATAAACTAGTGGATTTGCAGTTCAGGAGCCTCAACGTCCTATTTGCCCCAGACATTTTTCAATAGGTCATTTTTATTTATTCCTTATTATACAATAGTATATATTGATTCGATCGACTTATTACCATAATCAGATACATTCCTGAGGGGGGCTGCCGCCCCCCTCAACCCCCCGCTGTATCTCTCTTTGTACACCTATTTGTATATCATATAATGTGTTACGGAATTGCAAATAATTGAATTTATTTTTTTATAAATTTTTTCAAAGAGGCTTAGTTAGTTCATAAAATGCTAATTTTGTGCATTTCTAGTCGTTTTAGCGTTAAAATAGCCTAATTTTCCTTTAAAAACGCATTAAAAAGCACCATTTAAGGGAAGAAATGGATTTGGTGCCAAATTTGGCGACCGTTTCCCCCTTGGCGATTTTTTTGGCGACCTTGGCGAGAAAATCCTTATTAGAGATATACCAAATATGGAAGCTCTAATCTCATTGGCTGATGAGATACGATAATTTTCCAGAACAGTCTGTGTACGATAGAATAGTATAAAAGGAGCATTTTTTTAGCCAAGGCGGCCAATCTCAGATGTGTGTCAGTTTCGTCAAATGCTTGCTTTGCTTTGAGCCTCTTTGAATGAGACTTGCTTTATGTGTTATTGATAAACAGTTTGTACTGTTGTTTTGCTGTTAACGGCTGTTGTTTAAGCTATGTTTACTGGTTGAATTGAAGCTGATACTTGGTTTATAGACCTGTATTTTTCTGGAACTTTCTGTGAATAAATCACTGAATTTTTGCAAGTTTCGCCTTTCATTCTCGGACAACTTACGAACCCCCAAGTGCGCAACAATATGTATTCTTAATAAACGACGGTCTTGTATTATTTCCCTGAAATTCATAAATACCAAATTTCATACAAAAAAATTACATAGCATATCGGAAATATTTTGCGTATTCTTTAAACTAATTATCAATTCTATGCCCACAATTTTCAACAGAAAAACATGCTTTTAAAATTCTAATAAAATTTCATTGTATTTGATGGGGTGCAACCATGTTAAAATACACTTTTAAGAAATATCGACTATAGACCGTAATAGTACGAAATTCCTTTATGTATCCCGGAAAAGTAGCCACAGTCATTATAAACGCCAATAATAAGAATAAACCAAATTAATTATAACTCATTAATTTTTCAAACTAATTTGACATCATTTGGATGATTACAGTACATACTCGGAATTATTTTGTGTGGTCCCATAAATTATTTAGTCTATACATAACCTTTTTTAAGAGAAAACATGATTTTAAGCATCTTTATAATGTATGTTAACTTTATTAAGTTCAATTCAGCATAAACGCATTAAAGTGCGCGCTAAAATTAAAAATTTGTCCATAGGCTCTAATGTTACGAAATTCTTTCGTGTGTCTTTGTAAACGAACCATAAACATTGTATACACCAGTAAAAACTATTCAGCTTATTTTGCGTTTAAAATTAATAATTGTTCCAAATTTAACATCGTTTGGATGACTAAGTGACATTGTCAGAACACTTTTGTAAGGTCCTGTACATCAATTAGAAAGCTTAAGAGCACATATTTTCTTCAAACAACATAAGTTTAAGCATCTTACTCACGTACTCTAGTTTCATTTTCTTCATTGCAAAGTAATGATATTAAAATGCGTTTAAACGAAATTCACCCCATACGCCGTAATGTTAAGAATTTTGGCGTGTCCATGTACACAGTTTATAAAAAATATAGCAATAAAAATTATACAGCTACTTATATGCAAAGCTGGAACGTGTGCGCCAATTTGCAAGTCAATCGAAGGATTTTTGCGGCTGCTATTGCGGTACATACAAATTTTTCCCATAGGCCGTAAGGATAAGAAAAATTTTGGCGTGTCCCTGTACACGAACAACAAATGGAATACACACCTAAAACTATACAGCGAATTCCGTTGGGCTCATGAATATGTGTACAAAATTGCAAGTCAATAGCGTTCTTTTTTGGGCCGCTATCGCGGTACATACAAATTCTTCCCATAGGCCGTAATGATAAAAAAAAACTTTGGCGTGTCCCTGTACACAAACTACAAATGGAATGCATACCCAAAACTATACAGTTAATTTCGTGGAGATCATGAACATGTGTACAAAATTTCCAGTCAATAGCGTGATTTTTGCGGCCGCTATCACGCGACAGACAGACAGACAGACGGACGGACAGACGGAACCCAAAATCCTTTTGAGTCTCAACAGAGGGCTTCCACTGACGTTTCGGCAAAAATTGGAAGTCAATAGCTTGATTTTTGCTGTGGCTATCGCTGTACATAAAGATTCTTCCCATAGGCCGTAATGATAGAAAATATTGGCGTGTCCCTGTACACGAACTGCAAATGGAATACACACCTAAAACTATACAGCTGATTCCGTTGGGCTCATGAACATGCGTACCAAATTGCAAGTCAATAGCGTGATTTTTGTGGCCGCTATCGCGGTACATACAAATTCCTCCCATAGGCCGTAATGATAAGAAAAACTTTGGCGTGTCCCTGTACACGAATTACAAATGGAATACACACCCAAAACTATACAGCTGATTTCGTGGGGCACATGAACTTGTGTACCAAATTGCAAGTCAATAGCGTGATTTTTGTGGCCGCTATCGCGGAACATACAAATTCCTCCCACAGGCCGTAATGATAAGAAAAACTTTGGCGTGTCCCTGTACACGAATTACAAATGGAATACACACCCAAAACTATACAGCTAATTTCGTGGGGCACATGAACTTGTGTACCAAATTGCAAGTCAATAGCGTGATTTTTGTGGCCGCTATCGCGATACATACAAATTCCTCCCATAGACCGTAATGATAAGAAAAACTTTGGCGTGTCCCTGTATACGAACTACAAATGGAATACATACCAAAACCTATACACCTGATTTCGTGGAGCTCATGAACATGTGTACCAAATTTTAAGTCAATAGCGCTATTTTTGCGGCCGCTATCGCGCGACAGACAAACAGACAGACAGACACAGCCCAAAACCGTTTTGAGTCTCAACAGAGGGCCTCCACTGACGTTTCGGCAATAAATAAGAATGAATTTAATACTTTAGCAAATTAATTTGCTCATTAAATTTTTAATAATAAATTATACTATGTAAATTTTTACTCGTATAAAATATCAATATTTTAATGTTATTCTTTTCAAATTATTTTACGCTAATATTGTTTCAAAATGAAATATCAGAAATTATAATAATTAGATAAATAATAAGTAAATTAATAAGTAAAATAAAACAAAACCTCCTTTGATTTTAAATATTTATCTCCATCTTTTCTAAACAAAGTTTTCAACTGATGAAAGTTAACTTTTAAAGAACAATGAACTTTGATAATTTGTTAATCTTAAAAGATTTTTTCTTTTTTTTTTCTTTTAAGAAATGGAAAAAAAATAATTTTAAGAATATGGTATAATATATTGACATGGAAACAGATGGCGCCACATCCAGTGTACAGAAATTTTCGGCGAGCGAAAATGCATACGATGGTAACCGATACATATTTGCGAATTGCTTTGTTTTTAATAGGTATACTTCCTTGGAAAATATGAATTAATCGTGTGAATTATTTTTATGATTGAGCCACGGAGTAATATTAACTTTAATTAAGCGTTAATGAGCTTTAATTATGCGTTTACCATAGACATATCAATATTAATGTCGTCTGCTGGATCTATCATCGGTATTCTGCATAAAAAGAAAGGAATATTCCCGTTCCCAATTGGTTCAAAAATTTCTCGCGCATGCCCAGATCATACGATTTTGATCTTACAGAATATGCTTTGTGTTTTAATATTATAGATTATTTATTAAAATTATCTATCAGTATGAATGCAGACAATTTTCATCTTAGAAAAAACTAAGACTAAATTTTCAAAGAAAGACAGTTTTATTCTTTTTTCACATCTTAAAAAATGCGTTTTTATAATGGTTATCTCTCATATCAAGTTTCGTACACTTATATGTCATAGAAGTCTAGATACAGACTTCGTTTTCTTCAGTAATTTTGTTACCCACGGCTACTATATCACATACTAGATTAATTATTTCGTGATGTGGCCATATTGTGATCCTTTTAAGGTCATAGGAACAATAATTTAAAAAAAAAATATTTGAATATGAATTGATTCATAAAACATTCATCAAAATTCGTTGGACAATATAACTCATGAATTCAAGTTTATTTAAAATTTATTAAAAAGGACAAAATTATAAACGATTTTTATCTAAGATCGGAAATTTAATTAAATGTTTAACTTTCCATTCTAACAGATAACACGATGTTTTCTAAAGATTAACAGTAATGAGTCGCTTTAAAAGTTTCTAAATATTAATCCAGAATTGCCGTTAAAAACTGAAAACTTGCAACTAACTTAGATTTTAACGACGACCTTTTGTCATTCTTTTCGTATGCGTGTTTCTTTTATCATTCAGAGCACGCTCTATTTTCACGTTTTCTAATACCGGTTAACTGTTCAGCTAAATTCACGCAATGAAGTTCTTAATTAGTATGAAAAATTAGTTTGGTAAAGCAAATTAAAGCATTCGGTTTCACTGTTAATCTAGTACTAAGAGAAAAAAAAAATAATTAAAAAGAATATTAAGCTAAAATATTTTAGACAAAATGGAAATAACACCAGCGGAATATTATTTTAGGATAAATTATCCATTGCTTCACAAAAGTTTTATTATTTTTCATTTAACTTTCGCTTGTTATTGCAAAAGTTTATTAGCTTTTCACTTTCGGAACATACATTATATAAGAAAGGTATTGTAATCACGAAAAAATTCGACCATGAGATTTTGGTGTATGTACACCCCGCGACAAAAAGATAGGTACAAAGGGTTTTTTCTCTGATTTTTCATAAAATAACATTATCTAAATTGTGCTTATCATTTATTATTATCATAAAATAATACTATTCCCGGACTAATTTAAGACTAATTTAGAAAAGTTTTAAGACTAAAATGTTTCTAATTAAAGACTACACTCCGCGACAAAAAGATAGGAACAAAGGGTTTTTTTTTAATTTTTCCTAAAATAACATTATCTAAATTGTGCTGATCATTTATTATCATAACAAAATATTATCATATCAAAAACATATTAAATATTTGAATCATATTCAAAATATTCATATTCAAAATAATCATATTCAAAAATTTAAAAAATCTTTTTGTCGCGGTGTGTATTCTTAAATTAGAAAAATTTTACTCTTAAAATTTTTCTAAATTAGTCTTAAAACAAAAATTAGTCCGGGAATAGTGTTATTTTATGATAATAATAAGTGATAAGCACAATTTAGATAATGTTATTTTATGAAAAATCAAAGAAAAAACCCCTTGTACCTGTCTTTTTGTCGCGGGGTGTATGGTTTGAGACCTTCATGGTTCCTTTTTACAGTTTTCATGGTGACGTGTGTATGTGTATGAGTGAATATTGTAAAGTCTAAATGCTTTGAATGAGCTGAAATTTGGGAGGTATTTTATAGGTCACCGTCGTCGGATCTCTATGGATCTTGTTAAGTGTGCAAATTATAGTTTCTTTACAGGAACACAAGGAAAAATATTTATCATTTCGTCCAAAAGACTCAAATTACTTAAAATGTGACAGTGTCTAAAAGACTTATTCCCTTGAGATGAAAGTTAATAAGCATGTATGTTATAGGTCATAATTGCACGAACTGTACTAATTTAAATAAACGTATATGTTATAGTTTTTTTTTTTTTTTCAGGGACACAAAGAAAGTATGACTTATGGAATCGAATTGTTTAAAATGCGATAGCATTTAATCGCCTCATTTGATTGATCTAGAAGTTTGTAAATATATTATAGGTTACAACCACATAATTAATGTAGATTTTGATGAGTATGGGACTTACAGTTCTTTTACAGGTACAGAAAAAAAAAAATATTCATTATTATGATTAATGAACTCAAATTATTTTAAGTGCGATAGCGTCTGAATGATTTATCTAATTGAGTTAATATTGAGGGTATATTTTAAGTTAAAGCCAACGAGATATATAAAGTAGAGTGATAAATGCTAACCCTTGAGAAGGTCCAAGATGAGTCATGTGACATGCTCTCCTTTCACCTGCGTATTCAGCGGTTCCTTTGGTAACAGCTTATTTTCAGTAAATTTCTATGACAACGGTTTGGAGATTGTTCAATGTTTTTGTTTACTTACGTAGTTTAATATTCTTTTGTTCTAAATCATTTTGATTTTGATTTTACTTCTTTTTTATTTCGTGCAGTTGAACTTTAACCAACAAAATGCTTAAAAATAGTTGAAAAATTATTATTTGTTGTTAAATTTAGCTCTTTAAAAGTTTAAATTTTCTTTTATAAACGCTTTTAAACTTTGTTGGGAAACGATGAAAAAAAAAGGTATTTATTATTTATTAAAATGTGAAATATGTGTAAAATTATTTTAAAAACAATTTATTTCGGTCCTAGGACTGTCATGTTACCTAATAATTATGATAATTTGTCGAACTGATATTTTAAATTCCAAAATAGCGATAAAGGGCCAAACACAGCAACCTATTGGAGCATGTCACGTGATTCATCTTGAACCACGGAAAGCTAATCCTTCATCCATTGAATCAGCATTCTAATATATATATATCTCATTGGTTAAAGCGCGTAAAGGGTTTTTCTATTTACCAGATGTCCTCATAAGTCTGTAGACATTTTAAAAATTTATAACTATTCATTGATAGAATTGAACTCTATGGATCTTTATTGGTTTGCAAAAAAATCATTCTCGTAAAGTTTTTTTTTTTTTTTTTTTTTTTGTAAAGAAAAAAAAAATTAGTTAAATTTTTTATCGACGATAGTTAGACAAATAGTTAAATTTTTAGCATGTATGTGAAAGAGAAATATGCAAATGAAAGTTCTGTAAATTCCACAATTTTGCGATTAAAACAGTTTATTTCTTATTTTGCTTCCTACTTGTGCATACATGAAGTTTTAATTCCGGTGCTGACTTGGTGGATAAAGCGTTATTGGTGAGAATGTTTTCCCTCAGGTAAGAACCGGCGACTGAAGTTGGAGTTAGCAGTGTTATAACTCGTTTGCAAACTGTAATTTGTGATGACGACGAACACACGAAATAGTATTTTTACGCCTGTAAATATTTGCATGCGAATAAGTGCAGTTTTTCATGAAAATCTGTGATCTTGTCATGCGCAGCGCCCTCTATCGACAAATAGCTGAATTATTATTATTATTTCTTTTCAAAAAAAAAAAAAAAAAAACCTCCTTCACGAGGATGATTTTTATCGCAAACCGCGTCCAATTCTATCAATTCCTTCAATGGTTGTGAATTTTTAAAATATCTACAGACTTATGGGACACGCAAAATTCGTTTGCAGGAACAGAAAAAGAATTTTTTTTATCAATATACAATGTATATTAGAATTATTTGACGTATGTTAGTGTCTAAACTCTGCATTCGATTGAGATAAAAATTGGGAAGCTTGTTATAGGTTGTCATCGCAATAAATGTACAGATTTATACAAGTGTAGAACTTAGGGTACTTTTTTTAAAACCAAAATACGAAGAACAAATTTTGCACAATACGGTGTATAGGCTCACATTATTTAAAGATTAAGTTAGTAATGCTAAATTGTAAAAATAAATAAATAAATAAATATTTGATATTGTGAGCTTGTCATTTGTAGTTCTTGTAGAGGAACGCACAAAAGAATTTCTGCACTGTTCATTACTATCCGTACTCAAACACCTGTTATGATTTTCTCTTTTGTACACGTAATAACTTCTCTCATTAAAATATGTCTAAACAACCGTCAATTACTAAAAAGTTCAGAAAGCTTGGTACAGTCACTCCAGACTTTTTACTTTCATTTACTAAAAACCGGTAGAGTTTTTAAGTTAAATTATTGGAAAACAAAATTTTCCTGTATTTACACGTTTTTAGGTCTTCTGGATCCGATCATCACATTTTTAGTGGTTTGTCTGTGTGACTGTTTGTATATATGTCTGTAGGTTTGCTATCAGTAAAACTCAAGAACAAATATCAGCAGGATGTGTAAACTCTATATTCTAAATCTGTATAATTTTGGAATGGCACTTGAGATATTTTATTGAAATCGGACAAACGGCTCGTGTTAGGTGCCATACAAAATGTATTTCAATACGTTATGTCTATGGGCGAAATCTCGAATTGGTGGAATTTGTTATAAACTGCACTAATAAAAAAAAATTGACATATATTTTTTTTATAGACACAAGCATGTTTCACATAAAACATGGTATGCAAAATAAAATTATTCTTTGTTTTTACAGAGCCATATATAAAAATCACAATATAGTAAAGATATGCTCGGAAATCATTGGAAAAACTTTTTAATGGATTTTATGTTTGCGTGTGCGTGTGTGTTGTGCTAATTTTAAGCAGATTGTTTGGTATGTATATAATATTTAAGTAATGTTAGGGCTATTCAGAATTAATCCAGTCTTTCAAAAAGTGCTGTGGCGGCAATTTCCTAAACTTTTTTTTTTTTTTTTTTAATTTATTTAAATTTAATAACAGCCGCAAAAGTCTTATTACTGCAGCTATAATATCTAACCAGGAAGTTGTTAAGGGCAACAGATAGCATTCAAATGATTCTTTTTTTTTTTTCAATAAAACTGTTTTTGAAATTGTTTTAGAAGTTGTTTAAAACATACTGTACGTATTATAAACGAAGTGTGGCACCACCTTATGATACAAAATAATCAAGACCGCCATTCAAGACCTCCAGTACAGAAGTCGTCGTCTGAAGAGAGCTGAGCTCTCAGCTGAAAATATTAACGACGAAACACGGAGTAATATAAAGTTTTTTTTCAAATTTATTTAATTCATACTGTAAATGTTTAGATATCCTTAAATGTTATACTTTAACCCTTTAACGTTCACTACTTAATTTATTTTAAAAATTACTAAACTAATTTTAAAAATGGCTTTTAGACACATAGCTAATCATAAATATTTAAAAAATAAAAAATTAGCATTGTTCCTTTTCGAGAAATTTTCGGTTTGAAACATCTGTAAGTAAACCTTATTAAATTCAAATAATATTTAATTTAATAAAGAAATCACTTTATAAGTAAACATTATCGACAACAAAAACTCGTAAAAGTTGCATAGATCCCAACATTTCAATTTATTCCGGAGCATTTTAACCCTTTGCGGCGCAAGGTAACTCGGATCATTTAAATTACATAGCCACCTTAATTTACGAACATAATTAAAATACAAGAAATTTTTAATTTTCACGTTAAAAAAAGGGCCTTTTCGGCTATGTTATAAATGTAAATTGTTGCTAAAAAATTTCCGGGATGAGTTTTTGCACTTGAGAATTAAAATTAGGTGTTCCATTAGCGGGAACACTGCGACTGAAAGAGTTAATGTGTATTATTACTGGGTGGCCCATAAGTCTATAAATATTTTTAAAAATCATAAAAAAAAATAAAGAAACTGGTAGAATTAAATGTGGTTTCCAAAACAAGTGATTTTTTTTTTTTTTTTTTTTTTTTTAATGGAAAGGAAAAAAGAAACAGTTAAAATACTCGTCGATAAATGGCGTTGTACGGGAACAAATTACCTATTTTCATACAAAATCATATTTATTTGAATGGAGGAAAAGATTTACAAGCATATCACACTTATTCTTTGAGTCTGCCATCTCTATAAATTACAGGTTACAAGCAGGTTACAAAACTGCTAACTGCAGGATGCACCATTTTCGATTGGATGCAGGCGATTACGTAGCGAATGGCGTTTTTTAGCTGCACCAAAAAAGATGGTTTAAATTAAAATTTTAAGTACAAGTAAAAAAGGAGAAAAAAAAATGATAAATGAGCAATTTATAAAACTTCAATTCCCATATTTTTTATATTTGCATCTGTGCAGCGCCTCTATCGACGAAAATTTTAACTATTTTTTCTCTTTACTAAAAAAAAAAAAGAAAGAAAGAAAGAAAGAAAAAGAAAAAGAAAGCGTCTTTTATGATAATAACCCTTTTTTAGCAAACCGCGTTCAATTTTACCTATTCGTTTAATTTTTATAAATTTTTAAAATATTTAGGTTCATACTTATATGGGCATATCTATAGCATTGCAATGTAAAAGAAAATATTGTGAATACTACACTTAAACATAACTTTCAAAAGTAGCCTAAGAAAGTTTATTATGGAAATTACTAGCTTATTCTAAAGTATACAAGAAAAATAAATCATATCCTCTTACCACATTGAAATTGTAATATTTTGCATATATAAGCTATAATAGTTAACTAAAATAGAGTTTTAAAACATTAAGCTTACACATACGAATTATATTTCAGACTAAAATATTCATATATCGCGAAATTTTCAACTTTGAATTTTATTAAAGCTGTTTTAAGCTTTTCTGTATTAAAAGTTTAACCTAAATATTTATTTTAATGCATTATCAACAAAAGTTATATTCTGTACTTAAAGCCTTTCGCAGGACTTGCAAAAACAGAATCATTATTCTTCACATTTTTCGATGAAAGGAGAGTCAAAACACGTATCAGATCGAAAATAATTGTATTTTATTATACATTTTAATTTTGTCTAAATTAATTTGGCGTAGCACTGACACTGCTTTCTGTAGCCCCAATATTTCTGGAAAGGCTATATTTCAGCTTTTATGTTTTATAAATGCACCAAACTTGATATATATGAGAAATTTGTTATAAAAGATTAAACTGATTCAATTCGGGTGTATACTGGCATAAAGTTAGATTTTGCAATTTTCCATGTAACTATATCTCAGAATCTATCGGTATAGGGGGAAACGTGTAATATGGACCGTCGTGTAATACGGACCATGAGATAAATTTATATATTCAACACTAGATGGTGAAACCATCTCATTGCCTTTAGTGAATAGTATTGTTATACTAAGCAGGAAGCGACTTTTACATGCGTACCTATATTTGGACAATTATGAAATTGAGTTTTCGGTTTATATGATCATTGATGTAACAAGCATGTTAAAATGAAAGTATGACTTTCTGCTGTTAGGTAATTGTAATATAATTTTCGTGTTAATAGTAGCAAATGCACTTACTTTCTGAACAACAATTTAGACATGTGTTTCATAGGTGCCAATTTGCATAGCGATATGTGATTGGAAACAACCTTGCTCTGTTTATGCGTGTAATACGAACCCTGCTCTGTTGTGTAATATGGACCAGTGATCCATGAACAAAACAGAGAGTATTTTTTAATGCTTGACGTACATATGTCGCACACTGAAAATCTTGAGGATATAGAATAAGCCAGAGAAGCAGGGGGTAATCAAGCTATCACTTCCTTCGCATACTACCCATTGAATACTTCGCATACTACCCTTTTGGACCTCCTTTTTTTCGTCCATTTCTACTATCCCTAAGAGATGGACAAGTGTATGAGGGAACATGCTGGACAGTTCGTTTCACAATTCCAAGCGTGTCAACTGTTCGGGAAGGGCTACTTTGGCAAGGACCACTAGGTCCATATTACACGAACGTATGTGTAACATGGACCACAGATACATAAATAAAATACTTATTTCCTGTAATTATTAATAGTTCCCAGAGTGCTTTACCAATCATGAACCATGAACCATGCAACTATACAATTGTAATGAACACACAACAAATTAAATCTTTTTATTTTAATAATTTTAGTTTTATGAGCATTCTTGCTTAGGGGGTCCATATTACACGGAATCCCCTAATTTGTACCAATCTGCATGCATAAATTGTTAATTGTGAAAAATTATATTGATTGACATTTTTGTGCATGTTAAACTTTAATTGACACTGTTGTCTAGAGTGGTATAGAAGAAATTTTGTGATGGCAAAAGCACACTAGTTTTTGTAATTGTAACATTATGTTTTCTTAACGCAAACAAGTAAAATAATTTCATTTTGGAATACAACTTATATTTTATTCTTTAAGAATATTTTGAAGAACATTTTCAACGCTTTCCAACAAAATTTCATCCCTTCCGTGGAGGATCAAAATTGTGATGGCATGTCTCCGGACCACCTCTAGGGGTGAGCCCGAGACCGTCGCCAATTGCCGATCTGCGCAGCACTAGTGCGACGTAAAACCCAACCATCCATCCATCCATCCAACAAAATTTTTAAAATGATTATTATTTCGTTTTATTTAACATTTTCACTCCCATGAATATATTTAGAAGCTCTTAAAACAAATATACTTTATGAATGTTTTTCAGATTTACTTTAGATTCTACCTATTGAAATTCCGACATGTAACACAACTGATTTGTGTACAACAAATGACAAAATATTTCGAATACATTAAGGTCTCAGAGACGTATTACTTAAGAGAACATTTTAGCAAGCTTTTACTATGCTAAACATACGAAATCCAATTTCAGTTTTCAGGTGCAATGAAAAATTTTTTCCAATGAAATTGATTTATTGTTGTTACTGTTAGTTATACCAATCATAAATTCCGACCCTGGTAGTAAAACTATTCGAATTCAAGGCGAGAAGGTGAGCCTTCCGTTTCTTAAAAGCGCCAAAATGGTGGAATTATGATTTCTGCTGGACAAATAGGCGATAGATGGCAGCCTCAATAATGAAAAGTTCGTAATTTTTACCAAGACCAGGGTCGAGTAATTCCTAATCCAGTATCCCATAGGTTTAATTTTGATGGGAACTTGGGGGATTTTCCGACAGCGACAGATTTAATGTGCACCAATCACTTTTAACAGAAACGATGGTATTCGGCTATCTCGAGTATCGAACCCGCAAAGTAATGTAGTTAACGTTAGTTATTCCTTTACACGTCCAGGCAAAAGTATTCAGACTTTTTCCGATAAATTGACAGAAATTAATTTTCATTTGTGTTATTTATTTTCTACACATACCAGTGAAATTGAAAACCCTTTATTTTTTATGATCTGAGGAATAAATGCAATTAAAACTATTTTTATTCAATTTTTTGATTATTTATGTAAAGGAAAATACTAAGCAAACCGAAATCATTTAAATTTGACAAAGTATCCTAAAATTGTTTTTAAACAATAATATATAGGTTGTACCACAAGTAAAAAGAGTGTTGTTAAATTATCGCATTAAAAATTATAAAATAAAACAATTACAATTATTCTAATGATTTTTATATGTCTGTATGTATATTCTACAATATATTTGAGATAAAAAATGAACACATACATTTAATATAATAGCTGAAAACTATATGAAACAAGAGTAAAATCTAAACAAATGAAACTTAAATAACAACAAGTAATATAAAAGAAAAAAAAAAGTTTTTAAGTCAATTCCTACTTACAAACACTATTAACATTTTTTTTTTTTTTTTTAATATATAATTTTGAATTAGGAAATAAAAAGCGCGCGCGAAAAATGAAATAGAAATAATTATAAGAAAAAAAAAACTTTTTATATATCAAGTTTTAAATTTTTTAATGAATCATAGGGCTCTTACCAATGGGCATAAAATTTTTAAAGTGATAATGACTTCAATTTTTGTGAGATACATAATTTAACTTTTTATAAATTTTTAATGTTTACGTTTCATTAACTGTATTTATTTTTACGTCGAAAGAAAATGAACTCATAAATATTTTTTTGGCAACAATTAAGTTATAGCTAATATTTTAATGGCTATTTTAACGCTATTAGGATGTTATTATTTTCATATTTTAATTAATTATAAGAAAACTAATAAAAAAAAAAATAAAAAAAAAACTCGAAAATCGGACTTCGAAGTATTGTGTTGTCACTGTGTTCTGAGCAATCAGGAAAGATTCAAATTTCTAGCTAGTTTGGAAGTTAGTTAAAAATCGATTGCAAGATTTTTACAAGATATATATAGGGAGAGTGTAAAATAATAGTACGAATTGAATAAAAAGCAGCAGAGGCTACCACAGCTAAAGACGGATGGAGCGAGTTAAACTAGTTTTTCAGGCGCTAAACTTTCCCAAAAACCTTCTGCAAGACGGTAAGAAAGAAAAAAAAAATAAATAAATAAATAAAACGAAGGTTTTAATATTTTCTATAACAATTGATATTTTCTATAACAATTGATAATTCTATAACAATTGATATTTTTAAACAAAATTTTTATAAACAAAATTAATCATATACAATATGCTTTAAAATAATTATAGATATTTATAAGTCAATTTTAAATTAAATAAATCATATATATTTTAAAATATTATTCACTATGCATAGCTAATAAATTATTCAACATTTTTGCAGAAGTTTAAAGTAACTTATTCTTCTATTCATAAAATGAAAATTTATATAAAATAACAACACACTAGTTACTATTCAAAAATATTTTTTTTTATTTGATTGTAAAGAAAAATCACGTTCATATTGTTAACAGGCGAATAGCCAACATTTCGGTTTATTAAGCTTTTCAAAATAGTTTTATCTAGGTTTTTCTTTATTGCATGTCGGAAACGTTTAACGCACTTTAGTTGTTTTGAATAGTTAAAGAAAGTTTTCACTAAATACTTACATTGAAGTCGTTGTTGTTGCAACATTTTTACATTGTTTCAGATAACTCGTGCGAATTCCAGAGAATTTTTAGAACAATTCACTTGATGTTTTGTTTTTAAAATATAACAGCAATATGAATATATTAAAGTTTATTTATAAAATGTAACACGGTTTAATGCATTATTACAAGCTTCTCATGCGACAAAAATTCATCAAGTTAAAAACTATTGTTATTTAAACTTATTTATTCATTTAAAATAATCTGGTGCGTCACTCACTCGACTTTTTCTTACCCTCAAATTTAATACCTTAGAGATTGGTGATTAAGGGGCAAGATAACGAGTACTGTTATGTAAACCTATGTTAAAACAAATCAAATTAGGCTTCAGAACTGAGAGGGGCTATCGCTTCCCCCAACCATCGTTCCATTATTGTGTCTACATTTATATAGAAATCAAAACTGTCGTTAAATTCAAAAGTTCATTTAAAATTACTTAAACAGTTTTCACACGCAACATTCAGTGAAGCTTATTAATCTTGATCAAACTCTTCTTGTAAAAAACTTGTTAACTTCAAAATACAGCATTTGGATCGCTTGAAATTATATTTTTTTTATTTACTCTAACAATAAGAGACACAGATAAAGACCAAACGTTAAAAGCTTGACTTTGGTATTCAGGAAACCTCAAAACATGTAAGTATGCAAAAAACTAAGCGATAAGTATTTAACATAATAAAATAAATTATTTAATATATGGCATTGAAAAATTAGTTTCAATTTCTGATCAACTTTCCTGAGCATGTTAAAATATTATAGTAAAGCCCTTTTGCTCACAATAATAATAATAAAAAAAAAATGTATGGCTTAAATATTGGCAGCCCTGTATATCTTCTGGAGGTTATATACACACTAGATGGTGCAAACAAACGTAACCTTATAATAATAATACACGGCATAACCATAAATACACTTCCATCAATTTTCAAGTACTGTCGTACTATAATCTAGTTCTTTTGTGTAGCCCTGTAAACGAACACTGAATGATTTCAGCATCGTATTCTACAAGAAATATGTTTTCACACATATAAAAAGTGTGTATTCGTTTCATTTGGTTAAGTTCAGTCTATAGATGCTAAACTCTACTTACCTGCAATTTCCTCCATAAACGTAATGTATTTGAATTCTCTTGGGTGTCCCTGTACACGAACCATTTGCTTCATCTCAACGAAAAGTTTAGTGTAGCATCTCTATATGATGCAGATTTAGAATACCAAGTTCGGACTTTCTGCTATTATTTGTTCTTAAACTATGCTGATAACAGACAGACACGCACACAGACACACACACTCAGAGACACACACACCAACCGCTAAAAACATAATTTTTGGATTCAGGGGACCTCAAAACGTATAGATATAATAAAAATTGAGTTTCGAAAATTTGTCCCCAAAACAACACTTTCTCTACCGTATATATGGGTAAGAGAAAGTAAAAAACGTTTCCGAATCTTTATTAAATAGAGAAATTTCGAAATTTCTTTTGCATTTACCAAATTTTTAATGTATTAGAAAAGGTTATGAATTGTTATGTCAAGAAACATAACGAAAACTTAAAATTCTTTTATTATTTTTTTCAGCTTTTCAAGAAGTACGCTTAAAAGTATTACTATAATTATTATAGCATATATATATATATTTCATTCTGCGTACTTAGTTCGTTTATAGTATATTATGATAATTTTATTTAAAATAATAAGTACTACTAAGTAACATTTATGGATTTAAATAACAGTTTCATATTTAAAATAAATCGTTATAAAAATAATTTTAATTAAAATCACACAATCAACTGATTGGAAGAAAATCATATTTATTGAAATTTTATTTTTCCGACTGAGTGAAAATAATGTCTGGACCGGGAGTCGAACCCCGGATCTTTGACTTACAAGGTCAAGGCTCTATTAATTGAGCTATCCAGGCCGACAAACCGGTCGGCATTACTCACTCAGTCGGAAAAATAAAATTTCAATAAATATGATTTTCTTCCAATCAGTTGATTGTGTGATTTTAATTAAAATTGTATTTCTTTCCCATTGTTTAATGGTGTTTTCCTTTACCTGCGGCTTATTTCTGTTGAGCTATCTAAATGATAGACCAGATGTTTTCTGCCTAAAGGTTGTCTGAGTGAGTAATGCCTACCGGTTTGTCGTCCTAGATAGCTCAATTGGTAGAGCCTTGACCTTGTAAGTCGAAGATCCGGGGTTCAACTCCCGGTCCAGGCATTATTTTCACTCATTCGGAAAAATAAAATTTCAATAAATATGTTATAAAAATAGTTAATAAATAATGCAAGTTTAAATTAACATTATAGTAATTGTATAATTTAAAAAGTAAGGTTATTTTTGAAGGTGTTAAAGATAATAGTTAATTTATTATATGAAATAAAAAATAATTTTAAATAGTATCTTTAAATAATATAAAACATTACCTAAGAGAGTTATTGATACCATTAAAATTACTCAATAGTCTATTTTTTTTTCTGAATATTGGGTATATCTAATTAAAAATAGTAGTTGTGTGGTAATATATTTATAATTACATTCATAGTGTAAAGTTTTATATTTTATGCTACTTACTTGTAATTATATTTATTGATGATCTACCTAAATGTTTGTCTACTTACATTTATCCCTATTTTAACTGCTTAAAATACCTAATCTTATTGCCTTTTGCATTAATATTGTATTATGTTTAATATTCCTAAATTAAACTTTTTAATGTATATTAATATATAAATGGATGTTCTTTGGTACATATACATAAATTTTGTTTATTTGTTGGTATTATTTATTTATTTATTCATTATACATCTAAGTGTCTTTTAGTTAACTGTCGAAATATTTAATCTGTTGGTCGATGATAGTGATTTTATATGATGATTTGTTACATTACTGTCGTAGAAACAACTGAATTTTATTTCCTTGCAGCTATAATTGCTCTTGATAAAGATATAGAAGATTTTCAATTTTTCAGTTTTTCTACATTTATTAACTATTCAATATATTTTGTTTTTTACAAAGCCGTATTCCCATAAGTAGTTGGTTAGTGATTAATTCAATTCTTCTTTCTTGATATTTTATTCTTCTAATGCTGAATTGTTATTTTTACGTATGACGTTCAAATTTGAAGGCTGCTACTGAGATATTAATTTGCAAATCTTTTATATTTCTAAAATCTTTTATATCTTTTAAATCTGAATTATTTTTAGTTTGAAAATATCTCCTTACTTAATGAAACCTATTATTACATAATGGTAACTTTTATGTCTTTTTATAAATGACATAACCCACTTATGTGTTACATTTTGGTAAGTTAACTCATTGTGTATATATATATATATATATACATATATATATATATATATATATATAGAGAGAGAGAGAGAGAGAGAGAGAGAGAAAGAGAGAGTTTCTGGAACATACCTTTTTTTAATGTTATATTTATTTGTATAATATTCTTTTTTAAATTTGGATGTACTCCAGAAATTCATTCTTCCCGTTTTAATTTTTATTCTATCCAAGTTTTTATTGAAAGGAAAAAAATGGAAATGAAAGAAAGAAAATTGCCAGATGTTACATTGTTTCTAGCATAAATACCTTTTTTATATTTGCTATTCTTTGCAATCTCTTTTTGATTTTGCGATAATAGGTCGCAGTACATTTTGCAATATAAAATTCATAATGAAAATATATTTAAAATGTTAAAGCTGGTAATACAGATCCTTTTTTCATAAGAATATAAAAAATATATATATAATTTCCAACTGGTAAATAAAAACACCAGTAAACTGGAATTTGTATTATGTTAATTTACTAGCTTATTTAGTATTTCTTACATAAATTTACAGAAAAATTCTAAACAAATTGTAACCAGATCTGTGTGTCTGAATGGTGCAGGTGAGTTTGAATTTTTGTAAATATGGAAGCGTCAATTTGAGTATTTTATTTTTACCTGAGACGTTTTGCATAACTTGTTTTCTGCGCAGGTCTTAAACAATACATGTTTGGCAAGCTCCGGGGTTTTCACTTTTTAATTTACATTTTCTTTAATCATTTTACTTTTCGTCATGTTTTAAATTCATGTTACACTAGTACTGGGGAAGTAATTTTGGAAGTTCCCAAACGACAGTATACTAGTTATTAATTTTCCTGCATTTGTGTGCTTTTTAATGCTGTTTTTACTTTTTTTTTTTAGCTTCCTTAAATTGCTAGATACTGGTTTTCACCAAAATGTTTTATTGGAAGTAACCTCACGGTACGAGGAATGTATTAACACTGTTAAAAATTTCGTGTTTTTTTTAACCAAAACTTAGTACTGAAGTAGTTGCAATCAGCTTTTACCATGATTTTTTTTTTTTTTTTTTTTTTTTTTTTTAACCAAATATTGGTATTATTTTTAAATAATAACTAGTTATTACCCGTCAAAATTTGACGGATCATGTGCAAATTAAACCATTTCACGGCATAAAATTTTAAACATTCATGATTTAATATTTCGCATTGCTTTTAACCAGTTTAAAACCCCCTGCTGTAATCAATTATTTTTTGGTTAGAGGGGAATCACCAAATTTCAATATACAAAACGAAGTTTTCAAGTGATACAAGTTAAATTTTAAAGAAAATAAACTCTGAGAACTTGTTAATTTTTAAAGTTTTATTTTTTTAATTTTTTTTTTTTTTTTTTTAAGGCATGGAAAACAATAATTTCAGAAATACATATGTTTTATATGGTAACAGATGGCGCCACAGTATAAAATCCTGATATATTATCCTGAGGAAGGAAATTTTCGGCTAAAATGCACATGACGATATCCGATAAGAATTCGCTAACTGGTTTATTTTAATATACTGCTTTGAAAAGTAATGAATTAATCGTGTGAATTATTTTTATGATTGAGCTTTAATTAGGCGTCTGCCATAGACATATGAAATATTAATGTCGTCTGATCGATCTCTATTATCGATATTCGTATTGCTCTGCATAAAGAGAAAGGAATATTCCCATTCCGAATTGGTTCAAAGTTTTCTCGCGCATGCCCAGATTGTACGATTTTGGTCTTATAGAAAGTACTGTGTGTTTTAATATTATAGATAATAATTTTTAAAAAATCAAAAATTGACCGAAGCGAGAATCGAATTGAATTGAAGACTTCCTTCTCTCAAGTCTAACACTCTGGCACTGTGCCATTCTTTCTTCCCCACTGATTCTGTGTGTTTCGTTGATTTTGATAAAAGGGTCTAAATTTTCTAGGGACTTGTCTTGACTCATGGGTGAGTTGTTACACAAAATTTCCACTTTTCCCTATGTTTTCGACCACAGCCTTTAATTTAAGCTTGGTTTGGTTTCAAAAAAAAAAATTTATTGATTCATACTTCTTGGATAGTATTAATAGGTATTTCTACCTTCTTGAAAGGATATACTACAATAAAATTTCTTATAGTAACATCTGGTTAGTGATCAATTGAATTAAGAACTTTTTTTTTTCTCGTAATTAAAGTTGGTTTTAAATAATATAATCACACGCGATTTTATTTTCACTTTCCGGCTTACAGTCAGTGAAAGCATACACCCTCTTTCAGCGCGCTAGTGGCGCCATCTCTTGATTCTAAAGGAATCACAATTGTATGTACGCCGAAACCTTTCCCTTGTGAGTAGAAGTATGACTGCTCGAAGTTTTGGTGCAACTGAAATTCAGTCGCAGGAAGTATAAAACTGAAAAGTGTGAGGTTGAACCCCATTATGGTATTGCTTATAACTTTACTCCATATAGTGGTTCAAGTTTGAACTGAAATTTTTAACTGTGAATGCCGGTGGTAACTATGCGAAGAAGTATCATAAATTCGCATTTTATTGTGTAATGTTATTTTATTTATGTAATGAAGTGTTTTGTAACGACATTATATTTCTTTGTCATAAATTCTGTTTCTGAAAATTTGTGACGTGTTTATTCAGTACGGCTCTTATAGTTTGATAACTTTTGATTGAAAAAAAAATTACTAATTAATTAAATATTTTAAATAACTAATGAAGTTTATGGAAATGAAACGTTTTCTTAATTCTTTAATTTGTTTATTTATGCTAGAAAGGACATTTGATGTAGTTAAATTATTTCTCACTCATTTTGAATTACACTACGGTGAAAAAAAAAAAAAAAAAAAAAAAATACGAGCCTTGATACCATTCCTGCTGATTCTTATGTAAAATGACCTCCTGACCTCCTGAATCCGAATATGATCCCCCTTTTTCGCCCCATTTTCTCGGGACGTCACCTCTTTCTCCAATTTTTATCCCTCTTCGGTAATTTTATGACCATGAATTTGATTTGGAGAATGGAAAATAATTATTTTAACCCTTAAAAATAAAAAAAATACAATGATAATAAAAATTGATTAATAAAATACAATAAATGTAACTTATAATTTCAGTGGCAAATCCTCCCCTAAATCTTGCCTTTGCTGCAAATTTTCTTGTTATAGAATTTTTCCCCTCTTTAGGCCCTCAGAAGATATTTAACAGTTAAAATATTTCTTTTTCTCCACTATAAATAAAATTTATAGTGGAGAAAATTACCGAAAAGCGGTAAAAAAAAAGAAGGGTTTTCACAAAAAATAGTGGGTGATAGGGCAAAATGGCCATCCTATTCGGATTCAGGAGGTCATTTTACATAAGAATTTGTAAAAATTGTGTTGGGGGCAATTTTCATGCCGAGCAGTGTTATTTAAAGCTAAATTACCAATTTTAATTTCTGTGTAGGTTTTGTGAAACATTTAAGATTAAATAATTTTTTTTTTCATGCGAGCTTCAAAGCTTATATTACCATTTTTTGTGTTATAGCCTATCATATATAATCATATTCTTTTTTATCTCACCAGCAAAAAAAAATGTATCTCGCTTCAAAACATTCTCGGCATTATTTAGGTTTCATATTTTCAAATATATTCAGTTTATAAAAGTTTAATATCATTTTTAAGCATATTTGCAGAAAAACAAGTAGCAATCTCATGCTTGAGTTTGTATGTTTTGAATTATTCTTCGACAAAACAAGCATAGAAATATTTTCGATACTGTTTATTTCATACGCCCTCAAGATAACTTTTGGAAATAGATGTATTTTTAGAGAAATACTTAATCCCAAAACACCGGTATTGTTACATACCTTATTTTTTCTTTATGGTTAGTTTTCACATATAACATTTTTTCTTTTTTCTTTTTCTTTTTTTTTTTTTTTTTTTTTTTTTCCATAATATACAACAACATTAAAAGTTTGTGGCTCTTTCTAGCAAAATTTGTACTAGTTTTATTTCTTTATCATTTCATTCAAAATTGCATTTTCACGTTCATTCTAAGATATTTCTTACATAATAAAAAATATATGTGTATAAATATTTATTTGTTCAAAAACTAATTTGTTGTATCCATCACAAAACATTCTTCCATATCATTCTTTTGGTTAACGAAAGTATTAGCACCACCTACCATTTAACATAACAAAATATTTAATCCAATTTTCTCAAAATAAATATTTTACATGTATAGTCTATAGTAATTTTAAGCTACGAACGTGAAGATGTTCTCCTGTAGAAAACCGTAGAAAGGGAGTGATAGCAACGCCACCTATCGACCGATATACACCCAAATTTAGTTAGCAGTCTTATGCATAATAGCCACCGCACATATCAAGCTTGGGGTATTTATACGCTGTAGAAGCACAGATATAGCCTTTCCGTACATGGGGAAGATTGCATTCGAGCATTGCCACTTATTTGGCCGGTATACACCCAAATTATGATAGCAGTCGTTTTCATCATAGTCGTCACACAAACCAAGCTAAATGCATTTATATGTCTTAAAAGCTACATAGCATTCCCATACATGGATAAAATTGCAACCTGTCGGTATGCATCTAAATTTAATCATGTTTATTAAAAGTCAAAATTTTGATAGGCACCAATTTCAGTCACAGTGCAATTAAAAATATACTTTTATGAAATTCAGTGTATTAGTTCTTGAGTTAGAGCTGCGACAAAACTTTTGCTATACACAGACATCGAAAGACAAGCAGACTTTTTCCAGAAATGGTTGAATCGAAAAGGGAAGAAAAACTAAAGGCTGAAAACTTTCGCAAGCTTAATACGCTGAGCGACACGCAAATTCTTACAATCAATTAAAATTCCATAATGATTCATCCTGTAATAAATAAAAATTAAACAAATTTTCATTTTCAATCATTAAATGTAATATTTTTAGTTTTATATCCTAATTTATATCCGCCACACGATGATTGACGCGGCTTTATATCATATTTGACACTGTCAGACACCGATGGTTATTCGAGATGGAGCACCACCTTTATGGAGACTATCCACAGAATCTGAAATTGAACATTATTCAGGAGTGGCACAATCGACAAAAGCCACACCTATAATGGGATTTACCTCTAGAATGCTGTTAGCCTATGAGAAATTTATCGCAAAGGATTTAAATGTTTTTGTATATTTATTTAGTTTTGCAATACTTTGAAGTATGATGCTCAAGTTTTGTGCAGCTGTCGCTGCTTAAATAGAAGAGATAAAACTAAATGCAAGCAAAAAATATCAGCCTACTCAATCTTCTTTTTATGGAATGTAATCGTCTAAATTTTCATCAAATAAACTTAAACAAAAGCGTAAAAGATTTTAAAACATAAAGGATTTTTTAGCGGATGATTTCGAGGGAAAAAACTTTAATAAATAGTAAATGGTGGGCGTATTCTGTGATTAAAAAAGGGAGGGACTAGCCACATATCATTGCACGCACGGTGTGCTAACTTTTTGTTTTTATTTCTCGGAAATGCCTGTTCGAGACGATACACCGTCTCTAACAGGTTCATTTTTAGCAGGTGGTTGCACAATAACTTCACATATACAATAATATGTGCAATGATTGTGAACAACGAGAGATTCGGTCAACAAATAAGAAACCATCCTAGCTGAAAAATGTAATGGACTAATTTTAAGTTAAACGTGTTAACTAGTAACTTAATATTATTTTCTGGTCTTGTTCTTTATCTAATTCTGTTCTTTTTTCTGTTTATTTAATATTTTTTTCTTTGAATAAATTTTTTGTAGTTCTTTTTAAATTGTTTTCCTTTTTCTGATGTTTTTAATTATTGAATTGAAATATTCACTCCCAATGCAAAAATATTTGTTTACAAATACCTTACAACAATGTCATTTAAGTGAACTATTATTATTGATAATGTAATTGTAGTTATAATTAAGCGCAATCTCTCCTACCTATGCGCTCAATCCCTCACACCCTATAAGAAGAGATTAAGTAAAACAGCTCTCTTGGTTTTATTACTACTGTTGTTTTAAAGTACAACAGAGCAACAAAATAGTAATGGAAATGTATAGAAGAAGGATCAATTGAAAGTTATGCACCAACATTTTTGCAAAAAAAAAATAATATTTCGTTTTTTTATATCATTTTGTTGAATTGTGCGCTAACTCTCCTAGCTTTACCTTACTCAAAATCTTGCTGTATTAACTTGACGTATAATAAATCATTTGCTTATTTTTTTTTCCCGTAAATTTAAATGTAATATTGATATTAATAACTTTATCTTACACAGATGGTAGAGAAAGTATTGTTTTGCGGTCGAATTTTCAAGTTTTAATTTTTATTACATGTACACATACTTTAGAATGTAGCTTCAGACCTGTCCTTATGCCACCTGCACGAAATTTCCAGACGACACCTACATTTATACAGAATTCAAATTTAAAAGTTTATTCCAAATTATTTAGAAAAGTTTTACCGAAATCACTCTTTGAAACTTATCAATCTTTTCAAACCTTCTAATAGAATCTTATATGAACTTCAGAATAAACCATCACAAAATAAACCACCTAGAATTCTACCTAGAAATCTACAACTAGTAAACCTAGAATTCTACAACTAGTTAAAAAATAAAATAAATAAATAAATTCAAATTTTTAGTATACATGTACTACATAATTTTTTAATGCTAAAAAAATATAATATAAATAAATAAATGAAATGCTGTTCAACTTTTGATATATATATTTATATATATATTTTTTTTTTGCATGTATTATTTAATACCAATAACCATCTAATTATATAAATATAACTCAACAATTTCATAAATAAAATTTTTTGCCTCTAAATACATACATGTACAATCTAAGCAGGGAAAAAAAAATATATATATATATTTAACTTAATGAGATATTATTATTCATAAATCAGTTTTTTCTCAATGCAACATAAAAAATATTGGTTTTTGTTAATAAACTCAATTTTGGATTTCCCTTGTGATAATATTATTTCTATATTTTTGTTATTTTATAGGAAAAGTTTGAACAGTTATTATTATTATATTTATTATCTAAAATGTAGACTAAAAAATACTCTGTAAAATATATTTTATTTATTTATTTATTTTTATTTTTATTTAGGCTTTAATACGAAATTTCATAATAAAAAGATTCTTCGTTTTTAAATCATTCTGAGGAATTTTTTTTTTTTTTCTTTTTTTTTTTACTATTGTACTTTTGTATCATATTAAATTCCAAAAAGAAGTTTTTCTGGATGAAAATATTGTATGAAATTAAACTTTAAAAGTCAATTGAAACGACGTAATTTAGTCAATTGAAACAACGTACATATTTCACTCGTGTATAAAATACTAAACTTCTACGTTTGTGAAAGTACTTATGTAAAATTATTTTCTACCAGATATAAAGGTAATTGTAGATTTTTTTTTTCCGCTTAAGAAAGAGTTACAGAAATACATTACATCTTTTTGAAATATAACCACGCTTTTATCCACAAATCTGAAATCACGAGCTAGGCAAAAAATGCTTCATATGTTGTTTTTGGTCTTAGAAACAATTTTATTAACTGAAACTTATTGGGAAAATTCAACATCAAATACTGTTTAAAAGAAACCTTTTATAAGAGGGAAACACGAGATCCTTGTTTAAAATGTTAAAAAATACAAATAAATATATAAACGCTCAAAATAAAAAATAAAATAAAATAGAAGGCTGTTTGTATCTATCTATCTATCCATAGCCTCCTAAACAAGATGCCTTCCGCGTGGCTCGGAAACTTGGCAAGAGTTCAAACGGTAGACAGCACCACTTGGAACAGATTGCGCTCTTTTTTATTTAAGTGTCACCAATAATTTTAAGAAGTGATATATGATACATATAATCGACGTTTCTTCGACTCTATTCGCCTTTCATATATGTGAAATCCCACTTTTAAAAATTTTTGGCAGCTGTTGAATAAAAAAGTCGCGCAATCTGTACCAGGTGACGTTGCCTACCGTTAAGTTTCCGAACCACGCGGAAGGCATCTAGTTTAGGAGGCTATGAATTACCTATCTATATATATATATTTAACTAACTTTGATGAAAAATTAAAAGTTAGCTATAATGACTGATTATTGCACAAAGTCATAAAATATTTCAAATTTGAAATTACAAATTTTATAAGAAAATGATGTTTAATTAAATTCAAAGACAATTGCCTGTATTAGCAATTAATAATTTGCGAGCTAGTGTTTTTTTTTAACTGAAAATTATACATTTTTATAAAAAAATAATAGTTAGATAACAGTTATTTAAATATTAATTATGTATATATAAGTTAATTTTTTACACGTTCTTCTCTACTGAAATGCATAATTTTCCATTTTTATTTCATTAACTATTTAGAAACACGCAATATTTCTCCAATTTTGCATATTAAATAATATCTTATATCCTAGAGCTAAATTAAAATTAAAAGATTTTACTTAACTTCTCTGTGGATTGTGTTCTTAGAAAGAAATTTAAAAGTAACCGCAGTCTAAATCAATTAAATTCTTGCAAATAATTATAATTTTCTGCACATAATACGATATATTTTTAACACATATTCCACCATTTATTTAATTATTTATTTATTAGGACTGAGGATAATTAGTCTCAATCTGCGGATTTTTACGATACCAGTTTTACGATAGTTAGACACTTATCGAAATTTAAAATTTATCGAAAAATTAATTGAATAATTTGAAAACGATGTTATAATTTGAAAAAAAAAAAAAAAAAAAACTTAAACTGAATTCTGCTTTTCTCAGAATTTCATCTTTTTTTTTTGAAAGAAAAGAAAATTAATAATAATCAGTATCGAAACAAACACTATCGGAAAAGTTTTGTTTTAATAAAATTTTGAATTAGGAAATAAAAAGCGCGCGTGTAAAATGGAAAAAAAAAAAAAAAAAAAAAAAAAAAAAAAGAAACAAGATAATTAAGTTTGAATTTGAGTTGGTAATTTAAGGATGCCATTGATATAGTAACTTTTTTGTTGTAAATTGTTTTTAATAAATTAAAATGCGGATATCATAATTGCGCTAGTAAAGACCTTTGTGAGAAACGTTCGAGTTACTTCGGTACCAAATTTCAAATTTCGCCAAGGGAGTCCTATACTAAAGCTTCTTTTATTATTATTTATTTATTTATTTATATTTATATTATTATTATTATTATTATTATCCTTTTCTTGTTTTGTTATTTTTGTTGATGCTATAATTAATAACAAAAGTTGTGCTTACGAGGTGTGATTAATATATATATATATATATATACTATGAGTCAATTTTTACAGCAGCAGTCGGCTTCAAGAGCCGGAAGACTGAAGTCTTATTGATTTGTTGCGCATCATGAATTTCGAAGTGCAAAAGAAAGTCTAAAGTGTCAAAAAAGTGCGTTTAAAGCTTATAAAGTTTTAATATCAATGTCTAGCATTAATATTGTGATACTATGATAATTAACTACTAATTTGATAAAAAATACACTTTAAAACACGTACAAAAAAGACAAATTTGATTAAAATCATTAAAAATTTTTAAAAAATCATGTTGTCAAAGTTTTTCGCTCTGCTTATCAAGGCATCATCAGGACAAATTCAAGCCATGTTTAATTACAAGTGCAGCAACAGTTCAAATTATATACCACTGAGCTGAAGAACAACTGGAGGAAATGCTACACCGGTTTTTGCGTGCCGTTTTTGGAAGGTTTGCATTTCGAGCGTTGCACGGAAGAAAGCTTTTAATATCTTTATATTTCAAAGTAAAATTGTGTAAAGGTTGTCTAGTCGCACAAAAATATGCTAAACTTGATATTACAATTTTAAATTTCAATTCTTAAAAAGTATAATAGTATTGGACGACCCGACAAATGTTGCCTGACGTGCAATACTTGACTCTGTACGTTAAATGATTGCAAAAAACCTGGCACGCACGAACTCTGTGTAACGGTATTGGAAGCATTTGCTCCAGTTGTTCTTCATCTCAGTGTTATATACCAATAAAAACATATGACAGTTACAGTTAATTTTGATAAAAAAGTTTGAAATCGTATATTCGGAAATTTAGCTGAGCTTCACTGGGTCACCATGGAGCCATTTACATTCTGGAGGTAAAGAAACTTGTATTTGGTTGGAGCTTTATTGGAAACATGGAGTAACTTTGAAACTGCAACGGTTGAGACTTTACTGGGCTTAAACTTAGTTGAGCTTTACTGGGTCACTATGGAGCCACTTACAGTCTGGAGGTAAAGGAACTTGTATTTATTTGGAACTTTACAGGAAACGAGGAAAAACTTTGAAACTGCAACGGTTGAGGCTCTTTTATGGAGATTTCATTGGATAAATAAAAAAGCCTCAACCGTTGCAGTGAAAAATGTGCGATATTTTTCAATTCAAAAGTATCACCGTAGCTATATACTGATCACCAATAAAACTTAAATTTCCCTTCTCTTTATTAGTGTGACATAATATACGAACTGAAATAATTTATATACATATATATACACATAACAATGCATAAACTAAATCTTTTCTGATAAATTTTTGTAAGGTATTATGAAATAAACATTAAACAATTTTAATCGTACTTACCAGTTTAGTTCAGTTTAACTATTTGAAAGTATACAATTTGTTTTATGATTTCTATGAAAATATAGTTTCTTAATTAAAATATACTTATAAAAGTAATTTTTAAAGACTAAAGTATCCTTAAAATAATAATCCCCCCCCTCCCCCACACACAAATTAAATAAATAGAAAAAATAAAGTAATATATGAACTGAATGGTTAACCCTTTGACACTGACGGCAGTTAAGAAGCGGTTTAACAAATCTGTATTGCATTCCAATACAATTCTTTTTTATTATTATTTGGGGGGGGGGGGGGGAGAGGAATTTTTATGTTCCACCTTTTTCTCTATTTTAAACAGTAAGCCCCGCCTATTTAGATTTTTTATTCTTCTGGTGTTTGTTTAAAGGATTCAAAATGTATCACCAGTAATCGATAAGGCAAATGTCATTTTTGTATATTTTTGCCAACATAGAATAAGAGGTTTAATACTAATACACATAGTCGCTTTTGCCTTTTCTTTTCTATATTCTTTTGTTTTAGAAGAACGACAAGAGACGGGGCTTGTTTTCTTTAGAAAACAATAATTCGTTTGCTAACATTAATATCTAAAATTCATGTTTTTTGTTTCATTTCTTCGAATTCGTTGATGTAATACAGTTTGACCCGTAAATAAAGATAAAAAAATATTTTGTTTAATTTTCTCTGTAATTTTTTAAGATTTTCTTTGTCATCTCATGCAAAACTTTATAAGATATTCCCCCCCCCCCCAAGTCTCCCCAAACGAATCCTTTATTTATATCTCGAAAACTAATAACTGCAATGAGCTGCAAATTTGCACACCCATATTTTTCAGCATTAGGAATCACTTTATTTAAAAATTAATATAGGTCATAATTAATCATTTTTTGAATATGAATTTATTAATATTTTCAATAATTAATCATTTTTTTGAATATGAATTAATATAATATTTTTAACAATTAAAAATATTTTTCAGAATCAAAAGTGATGATGGATTATATTTGTGTTTCTTCACTGTATCTCTTAAATATATATATGTATGTCGATCAAGTTATTTTTGTGAAGATATTAATAAAAGTATGAAATATGAATTTAATATTAGCACCTTCAAACTTTAAACGCTTATAACTCTAGTCGATCAAGTTATTTTTGTGAAGATATTAATAAAAGTATGAAATATGAATTTAATATTAGCACCTTCAAACTTTAAACGCTTATAACTCTATGAAAAAATAAATAAAATAAGGAACCAATATACTTTTCACGTTGTCGCGATCCCAGGAATTCAAATATAAAATAAAAATAGGGCATTACTATTGAAAAAAATCAAAGTTGTTGTGCGTTTTAATATGTAGACGACCCCCAATTCAAAATTTCATTTAATTTTCTGAAACTACTCACAATTCCCTGTCGAATGACATCTATTGGATTTTTGTGCATCGATTAGCACCGAAATTACATCGAGTGTTACGGTTTTTTTTTTTTTTTTTCCTTCCCGACTGTACATAATTTTTGTTATGTGCTTTTATCAAAAATCATGTAAATCAGACTTCAGAAAAAGAATTTTTAAAATATTACTATGCATATCTAGTATAACCTCCCAAGCGTGTATTTTTACTATTAATGTTAATAATAATATAAATAAAGGTTGCTTCTAAATGTACATCCCTACGGATTTTCTAACATAAAATTTGGAAATTGACGCAGATGTGAGAATTTATATTCGAAAATTTCAATAATAAGCCATTACTTTGGGGACTAGAAAGAAAATATCTTGTATTATCAATTATAAAAATAAATAATTTTCGTCGCATGGAAATCATCTTGAATCGATTTGCTATTTGCCTACCAGGGATATACTTTAAATGGTTTTCAAGATATTTTCCTATAAATCCGAAATGAGAAATATATGTAAAGATTTTTTTTTTTTTTTTTCCTTTCGTATAAATTCTATTTTTCGAAAAATATTATTTGTTCTTAGTTTATTTTGGCATATTTATATTTAAATAAATATAATTTCGAATTTTTGGAGTTTAATTATCAATTAGCTACTTTTCCATGCGTGATCAGTCACATCCTATAGTATACTCAAAATAGTAACTATAGAATAAAATATTGCACTTTTATACTCACTGAAGAGATGAACGACCCCGATGCTTTATTTTTCAATATGAGTTATTTTTCAAATATGTCAATTTTTAGTAAGTTTTTTATGTTGACGAACATTTTCGTTTGTTATCAAAGTGTAAATTCTATTTGTTTAGGTCAGATTATTTTTGTTAAAGTATGGACGAAAAAAATAAAAACGACGCACCAAGAAGTAGTTATCCGAATGGGGTAGATGTGATGTACATGTGGAGAAAAACAATTTCTAAAATTTAGGAGGATTTAACCAAGAGAAAGAGCCCCACAAAGTAAACAAGTCAATAAACCGTTAGTCCACTTCTGGCCCTTATGTACGCAGTTATTCGGCTTGGTATTAATTGATAGAGTTGGCAGATGTGCTCCTGTGAAGTATCGTGCCAAATTCTGTCCAATTGGTGCGTTAGTTTGGCAAAATTCTGATCTGGTTGTAGGACCCTTTTTATGATGCTCGAAACGTCCTTAGTAGAAGAGAGATCCGGGGACTGAGCTCAACCCTATTTCACTGAGCCGCATATTAAGGGTCTTTGAAGTACCAGTCACTGAAGTACCAGTTGCACGTAGGATCGACGATAATGATGAATATGAGCTTTGAGTACTGCTTTGCGATTGACTGGTTCTCCGTTTCTGTCCCCTCTTTAGGCTGACCGCTTCCTCCCTGACGCTGTGCTCGGCCATGGTTCAACCATTCTTGTCAATATCACCTAATAGTGGTACCGCTCCTATCCAATTGTCAAAAGATTCATAGATTAGACCAACCGGCTTCTTTGACACCAACTACAATCCACACTCAAATGCTGACATCTGCGCATGTTTTTGTGCACCTATATGCGAGGCATAGTCACTGTCTTTCTAAGTAGACGGAATAAAATTCTCGAAGAATTTATGACTTGGAATCAAAATTTCTTTTTTTGATATTCTACCAATTGCGTAGTTAAGATTCGCTGCAGCGTCACAAGCTCATTCGATGGCAGCCAAACTTTAAAATTTTGCTTTTTCCATCGAAACCTGTATGTATGCCAATTTGTGTCCAGTTTGCATTACTCCTTCTTGGTGCGCCGTTTTTTTTTTTTTTTTTTTTTTTTTTTTTTTTTGGGAGGGGGGGGGGGGTATAAAGTATATGTATTATGTATTTGTTACAGAGTATATGTAGAGTTATTTAGTTTTACGACGGTAATATTCAAGAAGGTATTATTATTTTATTTTATTGTTTGTTACTGTTATTGCGGATAAAGGTGACATTTCATCATCTTTATTCTTGCATTTTTTGTTGCAATATATATATTGGGTGTCCCATAAGTCTGTAGCCATTTTAAAAATTCTTAAAATTGAAGGAATCGGTATAATTCAACGCGGTTTGCAAAAGAGTTACTCTCGTGAAGGGGGATATTTTTGGTAAAGAAAAAATACTTAAAGTTTTCGTTGTAGAGGGCGCTGTACGTGAGCAAATCGCATGCGAAAAACTATATTTGCATGCGAATGTTTACAGACAATTCTGTGTATTCACCATCACCACAAATTACAGTTTCCAAATGAGTTAGAACACCGCTAACGGCAACTTCAGTCAGTGGTTTCTACTGAGGGGAAAAATCTTCATCAATAAAGCTTTATTCACCGAGTCAGAATCGCAATTAATTGTTGAGCGCCATGCTTTTCTTGTTTGGTAAGTACTTGTTCAACGAACGACGTGTTCGCTTTGTTTACTCTTCAACACGAGAAAAAAGGTTAATAAAAGTTTTTAGTTTTAGATAAGCTTCTATCGCTTTATTTCACTCTTACTTTCGCAAAAAGCATAATGAGATAATTTGAAAAATACAATTTAAACATTTTAAATACATAGATTCAAACAGGGAGCTCTAGACTATGTACATATTCTTCAAAAAAAAAAAAATCGGAAGTTCTGTAACTTTCCTACAGAAAATTTCTGTTTTTTAAAACTACAATGTTTTACTTTAAAATTACATTTCATTCTCTTAAAAGTCCTTTTTTTCTGTAAATAAATAAAATATGTAAACATTTGTGCAGATTTTATGTAGTGTGTACCCTGTTCAAATTCAAAAGTGAAGTTCTAAGTAAAAACTAAAAATGTATTTCAGTAAAATTGTGCGGTAACTGTGTGGAAAACCATGGTTTGATCCTAGCAAGTCATTATTTAGGTTTTTTTTTTTTTTTTTTTTTTTTTTTATAGAGCGCACCAAGGAAAAAACTCGTTCTGCAAGAATATTTTCTACATTGTTCTGTTATGGAAAATTTCCTTCAATGCCGTGTCTTCCATAGTAGAAGAATATTAACTTCTAACACTGTCGCCAGGTATCTTCCGTAATATTACAGGTATTTATTTTAGGGTGTGTAATATGTAACGAATACAAAAGGTTATTCGAATTTTCGTGACTCCAAATTTTTAAATATCCCTAAAACATATGTATAGTAATCTAGCATTTCAGCTTTGTGCATTTATTTTAATAATCGAAGAATATTAAAAAGAAAAGAACATAAAGAAACGAAATAAATAATCTTTCAAAAAGTTATATCAATTTTTATAATATTATGCTTTTATTTTTATACTTGACTATTTTTTACTAGTTAAAATATTTTTATGAGTCCTTTTTCGCCATATTTTAGGAACAATGATCCATATAATAACACTAATCCATATTAATTACAAATCATATAACGTTCATTTTTTAAAGCGTTTTTTTTTTCTTCTTCTACTTCTTTCTTTTCCTAAACCCATGAGACATAAATTGAAATTACTTACATGATATACTGTAGTAGGTGGGGATCTCCTATGTACAGAATCACTGCTGACAGACCAGGCAGCTACACCTATTTAAAAATAAAAAATAAGTAAATAAATACTCTATAGTTCAAAACGTACTTAAATTTGTCATATAAATTCTTAGTTAAGCGGTGATAAAAGAGATTGATGGGTAATATGTTTTCCAAACATTATCATTGGCAGCACAGTAAAGTTCAATTACGTTAAAGATTCCTATTATTGTGAAAATCTGCAGTTAAAATAATTAATAGCTTCTTTGTGGATCATTACTTTGAAAATTTCCTTTAGTGTACGAGTTAGGAGGGTTGTTAAGATAAATAACCCGAATTCTGATTCAATGCAATATATTTTAACTGTTCTTTATTGGAGAGTGAAAATGATGTAATAACATACACTAATAGAAAAACAGCTTAAACAGTTAAAATTATTTATACTTTAAAAAATGTATATTTTTTGGCGAAAGGAATTTATAGCTTATAATAAAAGCCGTAAAAAATATTTAAAAAAAAACATAATATCAAAAAATAAATTTGATTTTTAAATTATTTAAAGTTATTTATTTCAAGCAAATCATATTTAATATACATTTGCCCCCTTCTAATTGCCAGTATTCCTTTTACACGATCCTTTTTTTTACGCTGTCAATTATAACGCTATTTACGCTTATTCTTTATTTTAAATGCCAGACTAAAAAGCAGGGGTATAATAAATATGAGTCATTTATGTATTTCTATGTGTGTGTGTGTGTTTATGTGTTTTAGCGTCGGTCTGTAGTACTGTAACTCTCAGACGGATAGATCAATTCAAAAAGGATTTTTTATTTTATTATTTTTCTTTTCTTTATTTGAACGTTGATGGCATGGTTCGTAAAGGGCAAAATTAACGGTCGCCACCGGCCACGTGGCGACTAAATAAAAAAAGATGGCGATTAAAAATTATGCATCGATCGCCACTAAAGTCGCCACTTTTTATGATCATTAAAATAATCTAAAAATCGAGCGACGATAGGCAATCGAAGCCTTGTGATTTCCAATCTTTTTGCATCCATGGCATAAATGTCAATGTTCATTTTAAACTTGCTTTATTATATTCTACAACCTATAAAGAAGTAGAATTGTTTAATATGTCTCACTCATATAATTTTTTGGACCCCCCCCCCCCTCCCTTTCCCTCCCCCTAACGATCTGTGATCACACAGCTTATAGAAAGCTTTATAATTTCTAATCATTCTCCATTTGCTGCAAAAGTATAAATATATATTTTAAACTTACTTTATTAGATTCTAGAATCTGTAAAGAAGTAGAATTGTTTAATATCTCTTACTCATAATTCCCCCCCCCCCTCCTCCAACGATTAGCAATCACATGCTCCACTGAAGTCTTGTGGTTTACAATCTTTCTCTATCCATAACATAAATGTAAATATCATTTTAAACTTTCTTGATTAGATTCTAGAACATTTAAAGAAGAACATAAATGTACCCTTCCCCCCCCCCTCCCACACACACACACATGTGAGCTCCATTTCCACAAGCAGTTAATGATCAAATGTCCTGCAAAGCACAACCTTTTCCCATTAATATCTCCATAGTATTTAGTGTATATTTAACCCATTTAAGATAGTTGACAAATGTGTGTATTAAATTTGATTTGACTTAAATGTGTATTTTTCAAAAATTTTTGTATTTGCTTTCTTTTGTGTAGAAATCTTCCTTTTTCCTTCCCATTTTAAAGTAGAAATCTCCCTATTTTTAAAGCTACAAATTTGGCAGCTAAGTTTCCATATCTATACTTTTTAAGAGGAAGTATTTTATCTCTATTGAAATAAATTCATTTAAAAAAGTGTGTCTTTAGAAATAAGAAAAAATAAATAAAACTAATAACTGTATTTACACATGACCATGTAAAAGGTTGTGATGATGAATCAGCTGATTCATTTACTAGAAAATATCAATGTGAACTGTGAATGATAACAGCTTATTTCACTTAAGTAAATTGAAAAAAAAAAGTACTACTGAATTATCTGAAAGATAATAACTTTTGCTGTTATTATTACAGCCCTAAGCAGATTTTAATTTAGGATGTGCAATTTAGGATTTTTAAAAAGAGTGTAATTACAAATTACAATTTCAGTGTCCCTGTGTTAATTTTATTATTATATGTATTTCTTATTTTCATATTTTTCTTGTGGTAATTATACCGCGAAATGGTGACAATGCTTTTTGCAGTCTGAAAGAAATAGTCTTATCATGTGAAAAGTGGCCACTAACTTAAAAAAGTGGCTACTAATGAAACTGACAGTACCGGCCACTGGCCACTAATGAATTTTCCCAGTTTTGCCCTTTAATGGTTCGTGATTGGTGATTACCTATGCTTGACAGATTATTTAACCGACTTTAAAAAATAAAAGGCAATTCTCAATTTAATCCGCATTTCTTTCTTTCTTTTTTTTTTCTTAATCTCATAATTTTCCAAAAAATGCCTCGATTTTCATACTTTAATTTTAAAACTCTGGACCTGAAAATGATCTCATTTTCATATCATTAAGATCAAAACAAAATCCATTGGAGCCACTAAAGTCCGTTCCCACTCTTTTAACTGAATGGCTGCCACTATAGTCATAAAAGAGGTGTTTTTTAGGGTGCCTAGATAAAGGCATCCTATAGGCACCCAATATAGGCACCCTAGTGTCTATGTATTCCAAAGTGTTTCCGCTCTATATCAGATGCGACCTCTTACAGGGACACCGGTTCGAAAACAGCAGAATTATCACATGTGAAAGAAAAATTAATTATACATTTGTAAAACATTATAGATTTAGATATTTTTATATATAATATAAACTAGATTATGTAAACTACCAACAATAAAGCTGGATTTACACTTATTCGTGGATTTCTTTGTGCGCAGTGTCAATGTACACGATTTTATATACGCAGCCAGTATTTATAGTGAGTAGTTTGTGAGTGGTTTCAAAATTTGATATCACTAATCTGACAATAAAGTAATAATTGCGAAGTTTTTTTTTTTTTTTTTTTTTTTTTTTTTTTTTTTTTTTTGAGGTGGCGGTGGGGGTGGGGGGGGGGACAGACATTTTCTAACAAATAAATTTTGTTACGCTTGCGCACGCACAGTTAAGATTTTTGAGTAAAAGTGCTCATATTTTATTATATATTTAACATTTTTATATTATATTGCAGTATTTTAAGCCTACTGTAGTACGTCGAATTATCTATATATGACGCTGCATTCGTCGGAAACTCTGCAGGTTAGAAACATCTCGTTGAAAAAGTAAAATAAAATAAACTTTATCTTCAATTCAAAGAAACCTTTATATCACGCAAATACTATCAATTTCAGCAAAAAATATTAAAAACAGTTTTAAAAATTAAATGTAGGAGCCATGCATTAAAAAAATTATTTATGAAAATTTAAAAAAACGGTTAAAGCATCAGGACAAGAATTTGACGTAATTATACATAAAATAAAAGTAAGATAAAAATAATCATAAATCCAACGAATTCTAAAACGCAAAATTTTTACGCAAGTTTAAAACTTGTTATTTTAACAAATTATTTAAAACTACTTTCTGTAAAACATCGTAAAGATATATAAAAACTTTATTCAGTTTGTTTGTTTTCTGATATTTTATTAAAAGATAAACATTTTATTTAAATTAGTTATTGAACTATTTTAATGACATCTTGCAGAAATGTACTCTTTCACTCGATGCGGTCCGATTTTATTAACCCATCAAAGATAAGAAATTATTTAATTATTTTAAGTTAAATTATATTTCTAATTAACTAGCTTAATTTTTCGTGAACATATCTTAACATAACAGTAAAGCCCATTCCATTTTGAACTACACCATTAAAATCTTTTCTATATTTCTTCCTTTCTAAATTTACTATTGTGCTTTATCTAGAGTATGGTAATTAACACGGAATTTAGAACTAGATAGTTCGTCGTTTTATAATCCTTAAATACCCTAAAGCTCTACCAAGTTTAGAATGACTATTTTATTTTCAAAGTTTTATAGCATGTTTAGCACTTTATCAGATAACTTTATGCCTTTCGAACAATAACGCATAATATTCGAAAGGAAGAACGAGATTTTAAACTGCACAATTTTGTTATCGATCGCAGTTTAAAAAGCTCTTTAGCGGATACTTTTAAACTTTATAAATACTGAATTATCGTTGCATATTTGGTAATATGTTTTTAAAGTTTTACTTCATTTCTAATAACTTTCCTTTGAACTTTGCTGTTTTCTAGTAATTTGTATATGTTATGTTTATAGCTTTTATTATTTATTATTATTATAATTTTAATTATTTTTTTTTTAACTTTTTCGTGCGTATTACAGTTTCTTTTCTGAGATTTATATAAAAAGAGACAATCTCGTTTTGTACAAAATATTTTGAAACTAGTAAAATTTCTAAAGTACTGTTTTAATCTACATACATAATAATGCATTTCTGCTAAAAACTAGGCCCCAACCAGTGAACGAGTAGTTCTGCTCACGAAGCTGGTATACGGGAGGTACTGGATTCGATCAAAATTGACTGTTGTCGTCCAAATCTTTGAAAGTTGTCCTTGATTTTCTCCAAAATTTGCATAAATACCGGCAAGTATCTCTTAGAAAGACCCCAAGGACGGCTCTCTACTCAGACCTGGGACCTCCGTCCACCTAAACAACTACACAATTTTTAGAATCTATACCTTCAGTTGCTATGTTTATATTCGGTTCAAGCATCACGGATATTCACTGTGGCACAGACTCCATTTTAGGCCACAGGTTCCGATTGTATGAACCTTAAAATGCGAAAAAGTTGATCGCAGAAATACACTCTAAACCTTAAAACCAAGGCGGAACGGAGGGGGCGGTCCGCCCGGGGCCTCACGTCATGAGAGGGCCTCCGAAAAAAATTAACCTTTAAGTATATATATATTTGATGAAGTTGCCGCTGAATTATTTTAACCTGAAAAATTCCCTGCAGTTCTTTAAGTCGTAGGTTCCTGTCTAAAGAGCCTTAGTGTACAAAATGTGACAATAGAACGACAATTAAAAAAAAAAAAAAAAAAAAAAAAGGGATCATTTATGTTAAGCCTAATTAAGGCAGCACAAGTGGTACCAATGCCCTTGGCCTTCTTATTGCGTGTTTGGCTTCTGAATTAATCTTAAAAAAATGTTCAGTGTCTTTTTATAGTAATAAATTTAAGTGAAGAAGTGCGATGGGAGGGCCTCTAAATAGTAGGGGCTCCAGTTAGGGGACCCCAAGTGAAATTTTTGCCCTGGGCCTCGAGAGTTGTAGGTCCGCCGCTGCCTAATACTGGACTTTTTTTTCTTCTAGATTTTAGGTTTTCTGAATATAGCAACATTACATGTAATGCATGAAATTAAAAAATTCTATTACTGTTCAATGGTGAAATTTTAAACAAATACTTATATTAGTTCTTGAATAACAATAACTTTCTTTTTTTAACTTTTTAAATTAAAAAAATAAAAGAAAAAAAAAATGAAAAGAAAAAAAGATAAACGGGGAAGGATAAAATAAATCATTAAAAAATATTTATGACAGATTACAGAGTACTATAATATCAAAAGAGCTATAATATTTTTACAATAATCAATGTCGACTTCAGTATAAAAGTTTAACAATTTGTACTCAAATTTTAACTAACAAAACAACATTTCATTTCTATATATTTTACCATTTCTATTTATATCAAAAGATCTGTAATTTTTTTACAACAATGAATGTCAAGTTGAATATAAAGGTTTAGCAATCTGTACTCAAGTTTTTAACTAACGGAACAACATTTCATTTCTATATGTATCAAAAGAGCTGTACTTGTTTTACAACAATGAATGTCAAGTTGAATATAAAGGTTTAACAATCTGTACTCAAGTTTTAACTAACGGAACAACATTTCATTTCTATATGTATCAAAAGAGCTATACTTTTTTTACAACAATGAATGTTAAGTTAAATGTAAAAATTTAACAATCTGTACTCAAATTTTAACTAACAGAACAACATTTCATTTCTATATGTATCAAAAGAGCTATACATTTTTTCCAACAATGAATGTCAAGTTCGATATGAAGCTGTAACAATCTGTACTCAAATTTTAACTAACAAAACAACATTTCATTTCTGTATTCATCAAACGAGTTATATTATTTTAACAACAATGAATGGCGAGTTGAATACAAAAGTTTAACAATCAGTATTCAAATTTTTACTGACACAAAACAACATTTCATTTCTATATATATTACCATCTTATATTACTATTAAAAATAGTAGTTAAAATTGTATCCCAGGAAAAATTATAAAAGAAAATATAAATAAGAAAAAAAAAATAACGTATTCTACCTTAATAAGGAAAATAAAATTTGATTTTGTCACATTATAAGAATGGTTTTTATTGCTTCTTTTTATGGCATCGGAATTTCAAAAATTCTGAAGCCATCTAATTTCACTAATGCATTTTTCTCATAAATGATAATGTGTTGAATTAAATATTTCATCACTAATGCATTCCGAGTTCCTTTTAAGCGTTCGCAAAAAATGTATAATTTTAAATGAGTCTATGTTGTATTAAATTTTTGTGCCCATTAAATTGTTGTTGATTTTATTTTTTACAGTTTCTCTATTACAAATGCTAGAATTCGACTCTATATGAAATATTTATCAGTTGGTTTCAATATAATCTCATTACATGTTATAAGAGAAAAAAAAAATGTAATTTCTAAAAATTCCGATAAACTTTTATGTTTGAAATGTATAAATTTGATGAATGGTCACATTACTCTAAAACTACAAATTGTATAATTTAAAGGTTCTTTAAATATAGAAACTTTGGTAAATTACCGTTAATAGGGATTAAAATTAGCATATCGGTATATTTTAAAATCAGTGAATCTAACAAAATAAAATTTTGCTATATTTGGCACACTGAGACAAAATTCTGTAACTGACTTCTAGAATCTAGATTGTGGCTCTAGAAAAAATAGTTCCATGTCATCCTTATAAATTCTAGTCCCCTTTCAAAATGAGTTCTAGAAACCCTTATTACAATTCTAGCGCATTTGTCTATATTATAGAGATAAAACTTATTTAAAAATCTCAGTAAATAAATGTGAATACAAGAGGCATGTTATAGCAACTATAATCTTGGTTTATGACCCAATTCTAGAAAACCAAGCAAAAATTTCTCGCAATACAAAGGATTCAGAATATTGTTTAGTAAATGTGTAGCAATGAAAGGATATGTATGGGATTAGGATATTTTGTGTGTTTGTAAATACTAAAAGAGTACTCATAAAAATCTACGCAATTCAGGCGAAGGTGTCCTATAACATATCTACCAACTTACAACTTAATTGATGGAAGCGCTTAGACGTTATCGCATTCTTTCTCTTTTCTTTCTGTCTCTCTCACACACACATACATACATCACCGTAAAAAAATAGCCAAAATAAACTCTGGAAACACAAAACAAATCCCACAGTCGAAGATTTTTATGATCACAATAATTTCCTTACATGATGTATGGTCGGGAAAGAACATTCGAAATTTTAGTCAGTTTTGAAGTAGACTGTTTCCTTAAGAGATCTATAGCCTTTTAAAAATTAAAAATAAATTAATAAATAAATAAAAAATAAGAAAATGATTCATGTAGATGCAGGAACTATTCTGAATATTTAACGCTTTTATTTTCTTCTATGCAATTTGGTTCAAAAGGTATGAGCAAAATTTTGACTGATGTTATGATGTTTTATGGCACTATCCACAAAATTCTGAAAAACCTTTATCTGTTATAATTTTAAAACTATCCGCGCACATTTAAATGAAGAATATCGACAAAATGAAATAAGGATTTGGAGATATTTAAAAATTTGCGATTTTTAGGAACATTTAAAACCAAAGAATTTTGAAAAAATCGTAACAAAATAGAGTTAGTTTAAATATATATATATAAACGAATTTTGTAGATATATTTTTTATAAGTACGTTCGCAAAGTTTTAAAGCTATAGTGGAAGAAGGTTTTTAAATTTTTGCGAATAATGTCAAAAAAAGCACTTTTGAAAAAAAATTAAATGTTAAAATTTGGATGATGTTCAAGCTTAACAATAGTTAGAATTTTGCTCATAACTTTTAAACCAAAGGACGTAGAAGCGAAATGCAATGACAAAATGTTCAAAATAGCTCACATATTAGCATACATATGTAACTATCTATCTATCTATGTATATATATATACTTTTTTTCTGAAAACCTTTTAAAACATTACACATGATAAATAATAAATAACACATAAAGAAACTTTTTTTTTATTATTATTAATATAGTAAGAATTTAAATGATGAAAGCATACAATATCAGTACTCCATCTGGGCCATTGATTCCATATTGCATACTAAATAGGTGTATTGTATTTTACTCTGTAGGCCTATGGTCCGAAGCTCCTTTACTCCAATAGAAACATAAGAAATAAAAACCAGAAGCAAGATTCAAAACATAAGCAATCTATAGGACGGTGAAATATAACTTGAAGGATAAAAAGTCATATGAAGATGAAAGAAACTTACATGATAAAAAACTTACAGTCATGAAGAAAAAAATTACAATCAGTATAAATATCTTATGGAATGTCTTATTTTATTTCTCTTTTGAAATGCGATATTTTTTATACTATTTTAGATGCCCTTATTTGGATATTCAAAAGTTATTTAAAATACATATAATAACCAAAACAGTATATTGGGAAATAAACAGATGATTAAAATGCCTAAGCAACCCACGAAAGCCTAATAGGTTTCTGGTTAACTAAAATAAAATTATTTAAATATGTTGACCAGTATTTTTAAAATTTAGATATGAAAAGAAGAAGAACACTTAATTTAAAATAATTCCGATGTGAATACAAATCACATAGAAGCAATACAAGAAGAAGCTTTTTTAAAGATCGTAAATAAGAGTTTTCTAAACGAACTAACAATAACAAAATGAACTAAAAGAAAGATAGGAAAAGCTTAATTTCATGGAACAAAAAATAAAAAATTAAATAAAAGTTCAAAAAATTCAAAAAATATTTTTTTTCAATAAGTTTAAAACTTCTACACCCCTTAATTGAAGATAATAATTGCACAGAAGTGTTTTATTATGTTTTCATTAATAAAATGACATAAAGTAAGTAATTTTTTTAAAGAGAAAACAGTTCTAATAATAAGAAAATACTTTCTTTACTTTCACATAGAATAATATTCAAGAAATTCATTCTTCAAGCTTCATAGATCCGTAGGAAACAATTATGTTAATCATCTTATTAAGTACATTTTTCTCAATTAGCCTCAACAAAATGTCTTGGAAAGAATCATACTTTCATAAAATAGCTTTCAAATCTCAAATATGTAGACAAACTAATTGCAACTTAATGTATTTATGAATAACGTTGAAAAATGTATGCATCATGCTGTTTTATTGAGATCTTATAATAATATTTAACTTCAACTCATTTCACGGATGGTGGATTAGAAAACAGGAAGACTTTATTCTATAATAACTCCTTACTCTTTGTTGATATATATACAGTCGAACCTCGTTAACGTGAATCTCAAGGGAGATAAAAGAAAAGAAAAGAAAAAAAATCGCGTTATCAGTAGTTTATGCTATCAGTAACTAATCTTCATATAACTAAATTAATTTTCATTTTGACAGGGATTGTGGAAACAGTTCACGTTAACGAGGTTCGACTGTATATATATATATATATATATATACTGATAAACCGCAGAAGGATGATCCCTGGCGTCATCTGCGCATGGGTGAAAAAGACTGGTCAATTTATAAAATAGGAGTGTCCGTAGTACCTAGGGATGTGTTTGTTTATGGGTATGAAAAAATTATAAACTCACTGATTGCATTTATTTTCCTTCTTTGAACTGATTCTTGAATATCTGGTTATATAAATATTTTACGATTAATTAAAAGAAAGAAAAACTGATTATGTTATAAAGGGATAGTTTTCCAATTAGATTTCAATATAAATATTACTCATTTAAAATTAAAAATAAAAGCTTTGATAGTATTTTGAAACTTTTGAAGTGTGTAACACTAATTAAAAAATTATGTCAATTATTATTTATAAACTAGTATATAACACCGTCATAAATGACGGAATGTGAAATCAATTAAGGTAGTGAATCAACGAATGCTTTGCCAGCTTCGCTGGTCACTATATTTAAAGGAGACTAATGTGCAAGTTGTACCTAAAGGGACTAATGTGAAAGTTGTACCTCACTGGACTAATGTGCAAGTTGCACCGAACGAACAAACTACTTAAAATGACACTATTTAAAATTGGATGTTGCTTTAAATATTTGACACTTACTTTCATTTTTATATTTATTATCAAAATTCTTGAAGAAATAATTAAAATTCTTCAAACAATAACTTCTCCTTCATTCTTGATTGCAAAACTTAATGACATTATGTATAATATGCTTCGATTCACTACAGAGAGGTTTAATCCGAGAACTTGTACCAGATGTATGAACCATTGGTATAACTTTAGTATATCCCCACAGCTGAATTTGGCGATTTTTCTTTGGCGCCGTTTTGAAAGATAACGATGTCGTTCTGGACTGTTTGCGATATAATATGGCAGCCTATATGTTGTTTATTTTGGATTTATGATTTTATGTTTTATGATTTAGATTATGATTTTATCATTTAAGATTTAGCCATAATCACCAACAAAAAATCGCCAAATATCGTTGTGGGGATATACTAAAGTTGTTCCGATTCAACATATAACAGAAGAAACAAGAATAATAGAAAAATTTCCCCTCTCTCTTTCTTTTTCCTTTGCTGTGTCTCCCAGCGAGTGAGTGGAATCGTCCTGTCACTTTGCCAACCAGGTATCAATCGTCCGCGGGCGGACATATTAAATAACAGTCTGCACAGTTTCAGATCAAAATGATTAAAGTTACCATATTTTCTGAAATGTTTCGCCACAGAATATGTTCTCTGTGTGCAGATACTTCAAGCTGCAAAACTTTTTACGGAATAGAAAATACGGAGGAATTGAAATATACTCAGAAGTTTTTCATCCTGTTGAATTAACTTAATGAAAAAGTTGAAAGTTGATATTTTAGAAATGAAACTTAAGAAAATTGATTGCACTCTTTTGAAAAAAAACATGTTATAATTGCATATCGGATAGCATGTGTGCAATTTAATTTTTAAAAATTATATTTCAGAGAAGACCCGAATGCTTTTAGACGTAGTTCTTATAACTGGAATAAAAATCAATAGCGGTGCATTAAAATTGATTTCGATATTTGAAAAAAGCTAATTTAAAGAAATGACTATTATTAACAAATTGAAAAGCATTGTAAAATTACGATTATTGTATTTTTGAAAAATATTTAAAATATAGATTGATGTCTTAAATTTAAGCATAAATTCTCATCAGTATACCTGTTGTTAAATACAAGAAATACAGAATTCGGATGTACTATGACGATAAAAGAAGAAATCAATGCAATAGAAAAATAATTAATGGACTGTGACTATGACAAAACTATTTTCTACGTATTTTTTCTAATGATATAAATGTCATTTATATCATTCTAGTAGTGCATTAAATATTTGCAAAACTAAGTAAAAACTGAAAAGAACTGTATGACAGCGCCACATATCAGCCGATTAGCACGCAAATTAAGTCAGCGAAGTTTCTCATCGTAAATGTTAGAAATTGCAGCATAGCAGTGCTCTCTATCGGCCGATATGCACACGAATTAATTAAGCGTGTTTTACATAATAGCTATCTTGCATTTAAAGTGTATAGTGCATTTAAAGTGTATAGTGCATAGAACAGAAAATACATCCTTTTCATACAGAATCTCAAAGCCAATTGTATTCCGATATAAATAGACCCTTCCAGTGAACGGAACTTCTGTTCTCGAACCTGATAGATTAGTTGTCGTTGCCGGATTCAGATTCGGTCGCATTATTACGCAGTTTTCTCCGAGACTGCCGTGAATGCCTGCTTGGATCCTTTAGAAAGACCTCTTATGAAGGTATGGTATTTACAGTATTATTAGAATATTTTGAGAGAAGATCTTTAGAGTTATTCATTGGTCATTTTATTTCAATTTATAATGGCGGTGGTTGGTTGTTAGCCTGTGATTCATGGAAAGTAGCATAAATTAACGGTCTAAAAAGATTTATCTGTACAAAAATCGATTTTTTGAAGCATATATATATATATATATGTTGGTATGTTGAGACATTTTATTAAATTTAAAATTTCTCTTGAACTACAACATTATATTTGCTGCTTAAAGCAAAGAATGGATTTTATAATTTAAAGTTTTTAAATTTTTTTCATATACTCGAAATGACTTGCTTAATTTTTTAAAGATTGTCTAAATAGTATTTAATAAAAGAAAATATGCATTTAAAAATATATTGGATTAAACAATTGTTTTGTAATCAAATAGTTTGGCCTACAAGACTTATTTCAGTGGAGAAAAAAAAACTGTGTTGGTCGTCACCATACCAACTGTATTCAATGAGTATTTTTAATAAAAAATACATTTAATATATATATATATATATATATATATATATATGTATGTATATTAATTATTGTGCATTTTAAAAAATAGTAAATTTTGTAATATCTTTAAGTATAAAATTAATTTTATTAAATAAGTTTGTACAAACAATTTAAGACCGTTCAATGGTATTATTTCTTATCGTTAGTAATATATGTTGTTACCATCACATGACTTTCTTCTATATTTTCCTATACAAGTTCACTCTGTACAAATAATTTATTAAAATTAATATTTATTAAAATTATTTTCCATGATCCATACAGACGATTTTCATTCGAGAGAAGTATAACATTAAATATTCAAAGATAGTCAATTTTATTCTCTATATAGCATCATAAAAGAAATGTTTTTTTTTTCTGAAAAAAAATTAATAACTTTATTTTAAGCTATTACATATCAGTGATTTTACCATTCGTTTTAAAGGTATTGATGAGCTCTTTTGAAAGATATTTATAACGAAAATTTGCCCTCCTGACCGATACAGCAACTGATATCCATTAGACATCTAAATTACATCCAATGATCCATAAAAGGTACAAAAAATCTAAGGAATGTCCTTTAAACGTTCTGGATATCCTGTACTAATTATAGATATCTATTAGATGTTTAAATATAGACGAAATTTAGACGTGCCTTTTCCGATGTGTAATAGATGTAACATGTTAGATTAATAGAAGATTTAGATATTTTCAATATCTATTAGATCTACACTGTAAACGTAAATGTCTTAAATTCGATTAAAAAATTGTCTTAAATGGATGGTCATTTTTTAAGCAATATATATATATATATTTCTTTTTAAGACATCTTTTTGCATCTGAAATTAAGACTTGCAAGTGTCTTAAAACGCCGCCATGTTTTAGGCTTGAAAGCACAGTCATGTTAGGCTTAAAAATTTACCTTTTTTAAGGCTTTTTAATAAATAAATAAATATGGCATGCGATTAAGTTTTTCTGTTAAAAATAGATTTTAGAATTGTTTAGACCATTAATGAAATATATATATATATATATATATATATAAGAAAGAAAAAATGAAAGAAGGATTGCTGCATTTAATTTTATTCCAAAAATTAATTGGTTGAAAATTGGTTATTAAATATGTTATCATGGAATGATACAACTCAACTTCTAAAATGCCATTTTCTCCTGTTAAGTTCTCTGTTTTGCTCGTATTTTGAGTTCAGTTCTTGTGGCTCGTGTTTTTATTTTATTTTATTTTTCTGGTTGGTGTTTCAATACATCAGGATGGATTGTGTCTAAATTGCCTTTCTTTCATTTCAGGGGATTTTTTCTAGCGGGTTTAGGTTTTGGTTTTATTACTTTTTAGGCTCATGGTGTGTTTTTGATTTTCTGAAGGGTTTTCAGTTTTTGTTTTTCTGAAAAATAATTTGTCATTGTTTCATTTGATTCATTTCGGAGATCTTTTTTATTATGGGTTCGTAATCAATCAATAAATTTCCTGGTTTCATTGTTCTGTATTTGCTATGGGGTTTTGCTTCTTTTTTTTCATCCATGTGTCTCCTAATCGGGTTTTGGCAGGCTGGGGGAGTGTTGCCGGCGTAAAACTAATTTAACCCCACAGGCAAGTCACAAGTCTTGCCACTTGCCGACTTCCTTCCTCTCCTGGGTTGTTTTTTCCCCCTGGATTTCGATTTAGTTTGAGTTTTTCTGTTGGGATTTGGTTAAGTTGGTTTGTTGTATCGTTTGTTTTGCGGGCTGTTAAAAATTAAATTTGGTTTCTTTAAATATGTGTATTTTATCCCCTGATCAATTTTTTTTTCACCTTTCTGAACTTCTCCTACATAGAGAATTTGTTCATTCTTATTGGTCTTTTGTGGTTTTGGTGATCTTGTGTCTGTTGCTTGGCTTTTACTGTGCTTAATGGGTCGTTATTGTTCGTTACAGGGTTCTCTTTTTTCACCTTGAAATATTGTCCTAGAGTCAACCTTCTTTTCATAAGAGTCTAATTACACGGTCCTATTTCAATTTTCAACTGGTATTGTTGTACAGTGGATTGGTGTCAGTGCTATTGTTGAACTTGATAATTGAATCAATTTGGGAAATCTTGTTGCTTTGTTTGGCGTGTGTATGTCTCTTTGGTGAATTGCCTGACTAACTATTCTTCATTCTTTGCTTTTATCACGGATTAAGACTATCTATAGGATGAAAAACAAGATAGGGCAGCCAGCGCGGAAACCGGAGCTTTCTATTCCCCATTAATTCAGCCGAGTAGAGGAAAACGATCCCATCGCCGCCTTGTGTAGTATCTTTGAAACTTATCGGAAGAAAGTGAAAGCCCGCCCTTTCGGCTTCTGTCATCATCCTACAAATTTAAACAAACGCGCTGATTGGTAGAGTGTGAAGATCTGTTCGCCCTCTATCTGCAAGATAAATAATTACTACTTTTCCGTAGCATTCGTAATACATCCTAAACCCTTAATCCGTGGCTTCTAGTACCAAAAGGTATATATATATATATATATATATATATATATATATATAAGAAAAAGAAAAAGTCCCATTATCCAGCATTGGGATTCAAACTCACACTGTCTAAGGAAACAGAAACTTCTAGCCAAGCGTTGCTGGAGTCAAGCATTTACCAATCACGCCACCGTCGAATACAGCGATACTTTTTTTTATGATAAAATGTACTGCAGTATTCGCGAAACAAATAGCAGTGCTATGTTTTATTTCTAATTTTTTGCCATAAAACTATTGATAATATGGTATCTTAAACTTAATAAATATTATTATCTTAATTTTCCTATCTAGAGATCTAGAATTTTTTTTTATAATGCATAACAAATATGTGAAGATTGGATCCCTCTATGATAACGATTTCTTTCCTTAAAGTGATATTTAAATACAAACAAACTATAATAATGAATACAGGAAAATTTGTTGTTTTACAAAAGTTAAGTTATGAAAGTTATGAAAGTTTGTTGTTGAAAGTATGTTGTAAAGTTATGAAAGATTTTTTTTTTAATGAATAATAATCAGAAGAAAGGAAGAAAAAAGTTAAGCACAATTTATTCATGATTGTTCACTTATAAATTCGCTTTCTTCTCTACAAGTTACTTGTTACGTCCGTCTTCACACTTTTTCTTTTAATATAAAAAAGCTTTAAAGACAAAGATTTTTTTTTTTTTTTTTTTTTTTTTTTTTTTTTACGAAATAAGCTTTGTATCTAAATATGTTGTTTATGAATTATGTTAGCATGCAAATACCATTCACATCCCTAGAGTATTATCCATAAAAATTTAATTTCATAAAACTACCATAGTTTAAGTAGCTTAACTACTTATTATTTAAAATAACAGTACATTTATTGAATGTGGAAAGAAGCAGGATACACATATTTTCTTGAACTAGATTCCATATGAAAAATTTTCTAAGCAATGCAAATGTCTGAATTTCTAAAGAGTCTGTAAATTCAAACGCGTTTGCTATCAGAAAATTCGCGTATTTATGTGTCTAAATTGGTATTTCAGACATATTTCTGTCTTAAATTAAGATATCTATAACGTCTAATCTACATTTTTAAAAATTTACGTGTCTTAAATGCCGTTTAAGTTGTTTTTATGTCTTACTCTAAGACCCTTTTATTTGCAGTGTAACAAGTTCAATTATTGAGTATTTGGAGATTTATTGGATATGTAACAGACATCTAAAGGATGTAAATAACGGGTGACATTTTTCGTGCTAACACATATCTTCAGGATATTTACAGAAGTTTAATGGATCCTTTTTTAACTTTTTTTTGCGTGTTTATAGATGTCTTATGTTTGCGTGTTTATAGATGTAAGTGGCTGTTTGCAAAGGGGAATACTTCTCCCTATGTGGAAGTATCCCCCTACATATCATCCCCCATATCATCAACAAGTACCCCCATATCATCCCAAGTATTCCCCATATCATCACTCCTTCATAGCATTCCTACGGGGAAGTGATGCCCCTACATATAAAAATAAAATTCCCTATTGACTCTCGCTATTATGAATAACTCTTTTTAATTTCATGATGGTTCTTTAAAAACAAATTTTTTATGTACATTTACACGAAACTTTGTCCTATACCGCCATGTTTAAAGTTTAGAAAAAGCAGGATGGCAACGCCACCGCTTTTCTGTTGGATGATCTTCTCTTTAATTTGACAAGCACTAATTTGTGTTAAGGTGCAACTGCATATCAAGTTGTATCAAATTCTGTGCAGTCGTTCTTGAAATACAGTTGCCAAAAATTTTTGTCACATAAACTAAAAGACATTTTATAAAAATGGTTAAATCATGTTCAACATCTCTCAAAACCTGTAATTCCATCAAAAACCCGTAGTCTAACATTTTTACGAAACCAATACTTTTTTTTATTGAATATAGAAATAATAATAATAATAATAATAATCTATACCTTATCCAATTGCAATTTCGTATATTTCAAAAGTTATTTAACGTATAATCGTATTCAGCTATTAATTAAAATCTTTAAAGAAATCAAGTTCTTGAGTGGAATTTCTTTAAAGCTTTTTACATCTATAAAAGTATTGAGTGGAATTTCTCTGAAGCTTTTTATATCTAGAAAAGAAATCAGTGAATTTCTTTCAAGCTTTTTACATCTATAAAATTCTTTAAAATGTTGTTCATTGTGATTTCGCTGTATCCCATTTATCTGATTATTGGAAATTTTACATTCAGTCCACATTTTCTTAATTTCTTCTACATTTTTCACATTTACAGTTTCTCAGTTTCCTGTTGGCCAGTCTCTCACATTCCGCGTAATTCTATTGACTGATCAAAATTCGATTCCTTTCCTGTATATACGAGCACTTCTTACTCATTTTTCTATGCACAGTATATGGTACGCTAAATGCTACAGGAACAGCTGTCTACTTTTCAGTTTTTTCTCTTTGGCACCCGACGTCGAAGATTTCCTTGGTTTTGATAATCCAGTGCCAATTCTCCTTTTTAATATTCATATAAATTTTGTTTATAAGGATTGTTTTACACTTTAGATGTTTACCGCCATCGTTAACAGTTTTCAAGATAGGGTTGATAACATATACATTTTGTCATTGGCGTCATAGCAACTGTTTTTATGTTAGAACTATATCCTTTTTATTTAGCTTGATTCTTATTTGAATATTCTATTTTATTCCGCTGGTATACCCAAGCAGTGACATAGATATTCTGTTATGGAACCTAGGAGAGGACTAGTGCCGGTTTTGAACCCAGGTCGCCCACGTCAACCTATCCATTCGGAGTTTCCGTAATTTTTTCCGAAACTCACTTAAATACGGGCTAAGGCACCTTAGAAAGACCCCCACCCAGGTCTGGAACACTCATACATACAATTGTCCTTAAAACCTACATCATCACTATTCCATTCATAAGTTATTTGTCGTGATCGTTTTATCTACTCAACTCGACTGAATATTACCTAGAAACTCATAGGGGTGGTCTTAGAAAAGACACGTACCCCACATATAATATCTCTCCCCAAGTGTGTTTCCCCCAGACTCTCAAATGCAGACTTTTTATACAAAAATTTAGCACAAAAATATCCTTTTTTTATTTTTGAAATTGCATTCTTGGCAAATACTCTGTACATAAAAACCTGAAAATACCTAGATAAAATAATAATTTAGATAAGATATATTTTATACTAAAACTTTTTTAAAAAGAATTTTTTGAAAGATGCAATAAACTGAATGATAAATACAGAAAGTATCTGAACAAAATCCTTTCCGATGCAATTTATTTTTTATTTATTAGGTTTATTTTCGAAAAATATCAGTTTTTATATTCTAGCAAAATATTGCATCACTTTGATCTCAAAACTACCGCTACACTATATTGCAAAAGAATTTAACCTATTCGAACTCTATTTTCAGGTTCTCTTTAGGAGATTAGATTTTTCTTTTTAAAAAGAATGTTTTTACCAAATTATCTTCGAGAAAGTTTCTAAGAAATATGAAAACAACTTACGTTATGAAACTATAATCTTTTCTTGACATAAATTGTACGAGAATAAAACGACCTCGTTTTTGTTTTATATCTATCAATCTGAAATTTCTTATAATATCGACATATAATTTTAGAAGGAATATTATATGTTTTACAAATATAAAACCGATTACCGATCGACATTTTGTTTCAAAAATAGTTTTTAATTATCAGCCGCGTTATTACTTTGTTATTTTTCTAATTGCTTTTCCTTACACATAGGATATGTGCTCCAGTAATTGACATCTATCCCGAAATAATTAATAAATGACAAAAATAACAAAATCATACATTTTACACATAGGAATTTTAACATTTAATGTCAAACACTGGAGCATAGGGTGCTAATAACTGGTAAAATGAATAACTAGCAGTGTCAAACACTGGAACATAGGGAGCCAATTACAGATAAAATGAAAAACTGGCAGTGTCAATTACTGGAACATAGAGTGGGTGTCAAATAAAAATTCCTAAAAAAAATTGTTATCAAATGTATGTATTTTAACATATATGCGGTTCTGAATGTCTTTCATGCCATATGTACTAACTTAAGATTTCTAAAAATATTTTCTCATGTCTAAAACGTTAAAAACATCAGAGATTGCTCTAAAAGTGTCAATCACTGGTGTACTTACCCTATATGGAAAAAATAATAATAATATTGTTTTTAGATCAAATTTTCTAATAATAATAATAATAATAATAATAATTGCTATATCTACGCGTTTACAGGTCCCCTGAATCAAAAAATGAGGTTTTGAACAGTTACCCAAAATGTCAGTTTGTATTTAGCGTAACTCAAAACTAAATATCTGACGTTCAAAGTCCGTATTATAAATCAGTATCATATGGAAATGCTACTTGAGACATTTTGACTAAAAGGAACAGCTGATTCGAGTACAGTGGCATACAAAATTATTCAAATGCATTACGTCTATGGATGAAATTTCTAGTAGGTATAATTTAAAATATTTATACTGTACTAAACAAAATGACTACACGTGCATTCTTTATATACATAAAAACCTGTTTCACATAAAATAGGGAATGGAAGATATAGTTACTCTTTGTATTCTTTGTTTTTACTGCACTGAGAAAAAATTCTGTAACTGACATCTAGAAACTAGATTGTGGCTCTAGTAAAAATAGTTCCATGCCATCCTTATAAATTATAGTCCCTTTTGAAAGCGAGTTCTAGAAACTCTTGTTAGAATTCTAGAGCATTTGCCTATATTATAGAGGTCAAACTTTTTTAAAAATCTCAGCGAATAAATGCGAATACAAGAGGCATGTTTTAGCAACATAGTCATTGTATATGACCCAATTCTAGAAAACCAAGCGAGAATTTCTCGCGATACAAAGGATTCAGAATATACAGAATATTGTTTCACCTTTTTCAAGACTGATTCAGTCTTGAAAAAGCTATCGCATAGTATCGAAATATGTGCTCACATTTTAGTCTCTTTTTAACTTTTAAATTGCACTTTTAGCAAATAAAAGAGTATATTTATCGAAAATGTTGTCAAAATTAAACTGTTTCTAAAACTGTTTTGAACTTTAGTTCTCATATGATACCGTGTGTCTCATATGATATCATAAAGTAGATGCAATATGGTATCGAATCATATGTTGACTTTTTAACCTTTTCACTTTTAATCTTTTAAACTACACTTTGTTTTGAACTTTTCTGTTTTCACATGTTACAATGTAGCCTGCATCACTTTGTCTACACTTCTACAGTGATGTAGGGTTAAAAAAAAAAAATGTGAGTGTCATTGTCATGCTTGATAATTTATAACTACTTTCTCTTATCTATATTTGTTAGAACAAGTTTTTTTTTTCTATTTTTTAAATATTTTATAATTAAATTTTTGATACAACTACACATGTTTTGAGGTGCGTTGAATAATAATAATAATAATAAAAAAAAAAAAAAAAAAAAAAAAAAAAAAAAAACAATCTTTCTGTGGTTGGTTGGCGTATCAGACTATTTTTTAAACTCTTTATTGAGATTGCACAAAAGTTTCGATTATAGAGACATACAAAATATTTAAATACATTACGTCTATAGGCGAAATTTCTCGCTTTTACAATTTAACAACTTTATACTGCATTAAACCTAGTAAAATGAACATATTTTCATATATATATATAAATACGTTTTTCATAGACTATGCTTTGAAAAACACTTATCCTTAAAGTGCAAGGCTACGCAAAATAATTTATATAAATTGGGGCTATATTTAGAAATGGTTTTCATTTCATTTCAAGTTACGTTATGAATTTTCTTGTTGTATTAAATTGACGTGCACTATTTAGTGCTTTACACAATTTTATAAATTATGATATGATTTACTTCGATTTGTCCTTAATTATTTCTTTTGCTTTTAGCAAAATTTAACTGCACACAGATACAGCAAAGAATAAAACTACATTTCCAAAATATTGTCTTTCAAATATTGAATCTTCTATTATATCATTTAAACTGTTATTTATTAAAAATCATTTCCGTATTTGTTAAAGCTTTACCTAACACATTATAAATTACACATGCACATACGTAATAAGTTTATTAGAAGAATATTGCGTGCAAAGAAAAGGGACAGTGACGACAATTTTCCTTTTATATGCGCCTTTCGTGATTAATGACATTCAATAAACGACTGAAGCTACGCTGTCCGCATTTATGGACAGTCTATTTGCGAACGAAGGCTGTTTTTTCAATCATTTGTACTTTCTTCTACATACGTTAAAAGAAAGTATTAGATTCGGGAAAGTTTTCGATTTTTTAGGTTGATTTCTTTAGAAATCGACCTATTGCAATCACTTCGTTTATCTATATATATATATCTATCTATCTATAATGAAAATTTTGTCATCACGATAACTCCCGAAATAATACTCGAAATCGAACCAAATTTGGACAGTGAACTAATCTTATAAATATCTTGGACAAGTTCGTTAACCAAGTTGCTCCGACTTTTTGTTTTCAAGTGGCAGCCACTTGAAAATTTCAAACCACCATTGTAAAAAGCATAGTTAAAGCAAGATTTCCTTGAATTTTGATGTAAATACAGGCCACATAAGGGTCTCAATGAAGTTTGTTAATGAAGTTTATCCGCCATTTTTAGTACAGTGGCAGATATTTTAAGTTAAGCGGGATCACTTGAAATCAGGCTACCACTTGGAAATTTAAAATCACTATAACTTCCGAAATAATACTCCAAATCGAAACAAATTTAGACAGTGTCTTAACTTATCTTATGAATATCTTAGATGAGTTTATTAATCAAGTTGCTCCGCCAATTTGTTTTCAAGTGGAGACCACTTGAAAATTTCAAATTCAAATTGTAAAAAGCTTATTCCGAATTTGTTTGAAATTTGATGTAAATACAGACCATATAAGGGTCTCAATGGTGTTTATTAATGAAATTTATCCGTCATTTTTAATAAAGTGGTAGATAACTTAAGTTAAGCGGGGCCACTTGAAATCACGCTACCATTTGAAAATTTAAAATCACAATAACTTCTGAAATAATACTCCAAATCGAACCAATTTTGGACAGTGTCTTAACTTATCTTATAAATAACTTAGATGAACTTGTTAACCAAGTTGCTCCGCCATTTTTGTCTTCAAGTGGAGACCACTTGAAAATTTCAAATTCAAATTGTAAAAAGCGTATTCCGTTTTTTTTTTTTTTTTTTTTTTTTGATGTGTACATAGATTACACAAGTGTCTCAAATAACTTTATTAATGAACTTTATCCGCCATTTTTAATAAAGTGGCGCATATCTTAAGTTAAGCGGGACCACTTGAAATCAGGCCACCACTTGAAAATTTAAAACCGTGATAACTTCCGAAATAATACTCCAAATCGAACCAAATTTCAACAGTGTCTTAACTTATCTTACAAATATCTTAGATTAGTTTATTAACCAAGTTGCTCCGCCATTTTGTTTTCAAGTGCAGACCACTTGAAAATTTCAAATTTAAATTGTAAAAAGAGTATTTCGAAATTGCTTGAATTTTGATGTAAATACAGACCACATAAAGACCTTAATGAAGTTTATTGATAAACTATATTCGCTATTTTTAATAAAGTGGCAGATATCTTAAGTTAAGCGGGGGTCACTTGAAATCAGACTCCCACTTGAAAATTTAAAATCACGATAACTTCTGAAAAAATACTCCAAATTGAACCAAATTTGGACAGTGATATTATCATATAATTATCTTGAATATTTTCACTGGGCAACTTGTCCCGACATCTTGTTTCTAAGTTCCAGCCACTTAAAATCACACTGCCACTTGAAAATATGCCATCACGATAACTTTTAAAATACTCTACTGATTCAAATAAGAGTTGGAGAGTAAACTTATGGTTCAAATATCTAGGATAATTTCACTTGTTGACATGATCCCCAATTTTATTTCTAAGTTGCGGCCACTTGAAAATTTGTTATTATGGTAACTTTAGTAATACAGAATCAATTCGCATCAAATTTGGGTAGTGGATTTATCATTCAAATATCTCATATAAGTTTGCTGGGCATCTCACTCCACTTTTTTTTACAAGTGGTGCCACCCGAAAATTTCTTATGACGATAATTTTTGAAATACTGATTTAATTTAAATTAGAACGGGACAATGTACTTAACGTAAAAATATACTGGATGATCTCGATGGGCAAGTTGTTTTGCTATTTTGTTTCCAAGTCGCAGCCACTTAGACTGTCACTTGAAAATTTGCCATAAGAATAACTTTTGAAACACGGCACTGATTTAAACCACAGTTGGACAGTGAACCTATGCTTCAAATATCTTGGATGTGTTTGCTTGGCAGTTCGTTCCACTGTATTGTTTCCAAGTGGCGGCCACTTGAAAATTTGTTATCACGGCAACTTTAGAAATACTTAATCAATTCAAATCAAAGTGGAAAAATGGATTTATTATTCAAACAACAAAAATTTAGAAAATTCACGTAACTCGGGAACCAATCACGTTATTGCGTCCAACTTTGGTATATCTATAAAAAGTATTTTATCGCCAAAAGTCGCCTAAAAAGTCGCAATAGGGGAAAAGTCGCCAAGTTTGGCGCCAAACCCATTATCTGCGTTACTGGATCTTTTTAATGCGTTTTTAAGAAAAAATTAGGCTATTTTACTGCTAAAACAAACTAGAAATGCAGAAAACTAACATTTTAGCAGCTTACTAAGCCTCTTTGAAAGAATTTCTATAAAAAAAAAATATTTTCAAATTTGCAACGATATCTTAGATGAGAAACTTTCTCTGCCATTTTGGTCGAAGTGGCAGCCACTTAATTTTTCAACACGATGACTTTTGAGATTTTGAATTAATTCGAACTATATATGTACAGTAGACTTATCTCACAAATACATTTCATATATATGTCAACTTAACCCAGAATTTTGTTTCCAAGCGCCGGCCACTTGAAAATTTTAAATTCACATAAAAATGTATTTATGAACCGATTTGCTTAAAACTCCATATGTAGTATGTACATAGCCCACATCAATATTTCTACCAAGTGCATTAATAATTTGTAGCCGCCATTTTGAAACAAAATGACGGCTACTTGATAAGGAAAAAGAAATCAACCTACCCTTCCGAAAAAGCCGGAAGGACTTGTTTTTTTTTTTTTTTTTTTTTTGTGAATTTACACGTTTTAAGATGTTCTGAATACGATTCGACTATTTTTTAAAATTTTCTGTCTGTCTGTGTGTGCATTAGCTAAAATTTTTGAATAGTGTTTTTATAGAAAAATTCGGTTCGAAAACGGACAATTTTTCAGAAATTGGTGACTTTAAAACGGATTTTACAAAATTATCAGTGAATATGAAATGGACGAAAATTAGAAAATTTAAATTTACAACAGTAAAATGTTAAAATCACATCGTATTGGTCGGATTACAAAAAGCTTTTTATAATATTCTGATGAGACAATTATTTCCTTTCGATAAACAACTAAAAAAATAAAAAAAAAACAAGAAAGAAAACTCATGCAGTACCCATAGATTAGTAACACTTTCCAAATGTACGTAATTGTTGTATCTAATAACTTTTAATATTCTTTGCCTACGTTATCACACAACAGGCAGAAGGCCTGAAAAATATACAGATAGACTAATTGATTTTAAAATTACTCTTAGGCATTTTGGAAAGTGTTAAAAAGGTTTAACGCAAAAGAAAATGCAGCGATTAGATTATAATTACAGCTTTTGATCTCCCTGAATATTTTAGTGTAGCCCTGTAAATCAGAAAGTTATTCATATCATATTCTATACAAAACATTATTTTAGAATATTAACAATACATGTCAATGTATTTATGATTTTTACAGTAGAAACATTTTTAAATATAACTTTCAAAAAATTTTGTCCTAAAACGTAATGCATTCGCCTTTTTTTTTTTGTCCCTGTAAACAAACTAGTTATACAGGACCTATTAATGTCATTTTAAATAGGAAACATTCTATAGGGAAAATATTTATAAAAATAACACTCATAGAACACAATGCTTTCGAGTGCTCTTGGGTGTCCCTGTACACAAACCAGAAGAGATATTCCCTCCATTTTCAATATGGAACATCCGATAGTGAACTTAAATAAAATATATCAGTTTCGAGAAATTCCATAAATATTTACAGGAGTTAGAGCGCGGGCAGGCAGACAGACAGACAGACAGATGAATAGATACGCAAACTGAAATCATATTCACACTTAAAAAGAAGTTAGAAAGAGTTAAAAACGCTTAATGTAAACGAAAGTACAATTCTAGCAAATTTTTATTAATAGCTGTTAATATAAATGGATATTTTTGTGTCACCCTGTAAATCTAATGTTAATCATGCTATATTCTATGCAAAGCATTTTTTTTTTTTTTTTTTTTTTTTTGTGCATATAAATAACATATTTCAATTTCCTAAATCTTCGTGGAAAGTAAAGTTATTAAAATTTGATTTCTAGAAATATCTCGCATAGAACGCAATGCTTTGGAATACTTTTAAGTGTCCCTGTACTTAAATCGGCGGTGGTATTTCCTCCATTTTATACAGGGAACATCCAATAGTGAACTTGAATAACATATTTCAATTAAATTGAGATATGTCTACAGTAAAGGTATGAAAATATGGTTTATAGAAATACCTCTCATAGAACACAATGCCTTGAAATACTTTCGGGTATCCCTGTACATAAACCAGTATAGGTATAAACTCCATTTTCAATTGGGAACGTCCGATAGTGAAGTTGAATAACATATTTCAATTTCATTCAGATATGTCTACAGTAAAGGTATGAAAATATGGTTTATAGAAATACCTCTCATAGAACACAATGCTTTGAAATACTTTCGGGTGTCCCTGTACACAAACCAGTAGAGGTATAAACTCCATTTTCAATAGGGAACGTACAATACTGAACTTGAATAAAATATTTCAATTTCATTATGATATGTCTATACTAAAGTTATGAAAATATGGTTTATAGAAATACCTCTCATAGAACACAATGCTTTGAAATACTTTCGGGTGTCCCTGTACACAAACCAGTAGAGGTATAGACTCCATTTTCAATAGGGACCGTCCGACAGTGAACTTGAATAACATATGTCGGTTTCAAGAAATTCCATAAATATTTACGGGAGTTAGAGCGCGGACAGACAGACGGACGGACAAACCGAAGTCATAAACACTTTTCAAGCTTGTTGGAAAGTGTTAAAAAGTGAGTAAATTAATTGTTGAACGGCTACTGATGAGTTAAAATTTCATTACCTTCAAACTTTTAACGCTTATAACTCTATGGAAAATTATATAAAATGTACAACCAATATACTTTTTCGCGTTGTCTCGATCCCAGAAATTTGCATATATAATAAAAATAGGGCATTGCCATAGAAAAAATCAAAGCTGGTGTGCGTTTTAATATCTAGACGACCCCATATTCAAAATTTCACTTCACTTTCTGAAAGTACTCCCAAATCTCCGTCGAATGATACCTGTTACATTTTTGCGCATGGATTAGCAACGAAGTTACGTCGAGAGTTGAGTTTCCCCCCTTCCCCTAACTGTACATAATTAACGAGAATAGTGTGACAACGTTTCCCCCGCCTAGCATTGAGAACGATTCCAAAAGCTTTGAAGGGTGCCAAATTGACCCGCAAGTTTGGATTTGGTAAACATCCATTTATTCGGCTTTCTCTTATCACCCCTATTGCAACACTGGACTCGTTGAGTCACTACTTGCGCAGAGACTTCCATGATGGCAATAAACGTAGATAAACAATGTAAACATTAATTCTCCAAGGAAATAAACATATTTGTATCTCAATTTTCTACCACTGTTTAACTACACATCTAGTAATTTTTATAACACAGTGTTGAAATTTTGTTCATCACTTTAGAAGGAAGCGTACTGTTATTCACGGGATGACTTTCATTTTTAAGAGATGGGAGTCTGGATCGTATAAAAATTTTATTTTTGCAAGTCTTGTAATTGTATCCTTTGAAATATTTTACCAAATTTATGAATTACTGCACTTTTTTTTTTTTTTTTTTTTTTTTAACACATCATCGTAATTTGTTATACATGCCTAAAATCAATATCTAAATAAATGACGCTGATCAAATATCTTCGAACACTCTGTATAGACACTAATCATTACAACGAAAACAAATTTTAAAATGACTTTAAATTTTTGCAATTTATTAGTACCTAGCATTTTTAATTGAAGGAATTAATGTTATTTTCTCATAACATAGAGACAGTTTACCTACATGCTTATTATTTTATTATGCATACCTTATAAAACAAAAAGTTTATATCAAAGTTTATATGTACAAACAAATATGTATAAATGTCGAGCGCCGTCTATTTATATATTACATAACTTATATTCACTACTGAGAGATAGATCCCTGGCTTTTATCTCACTTTCAAAATCCCGATACTCAAGCAAACATTATTTATTTGATACTCCTAAGCAAAAATGTTTCTTCCTGAAGCAATAACCGGAAAAGTGTAGTTAAGATTGACATGAAAAATTACATCAAATGCTGAAAGAAATGTTCAGTCTATTGGGATGCTCTATCAATATATTCTGCTGCTACTCAATGTACCATAAATTCTTTTGCAATTCTTAAAATGCCATTATCCACTTCTACACTAATTTATTTATTGTGGGACATTAAAGAGGTACTTTGCTTCTAAACAACAATATTTATATGTTTTAAACGATGTATGGGTATATAATGTATACGTAAGAAAAAATATACATATATATCTATATTTATATAAATTATTTGTTTTATAAAACTTTGTTTCATCGTTAAATTTTGAGTAATATTTCTATTTTTTTTATTTCTTTAAAAATATTACTTACGGGATGATGATATGTAAAATAATTGTATTTTAAGGAAATACAATTATTATTAAAACCCGAATAAACTAATACGTCATAAACGCCAAAAGAAAAATATTTGCGATGCATACAGCTGTTTCGGTAGCCTTAAACGTACCGCCTTCAGTGCAAAAAGAAGACGGTTCTTTTTGTACAGAATACGGTACGCTTAAGGTTACCGAAACAGCTCTATGCATCGCAAATATTTTTCTTTTGACGTTTCTGGCGTAGTAATACATTTTAATATTCCAACGCCAAGTCTCCTGTTACTACAATTATTATTACCTACATAACTAAAACAAAAATACAATTCGTAATATATTGGGTTTGCTATTGTGAGACAAAAGCTCACAAATCATGTTGCATAATTACATCATTCTTTAAGAGATGCTAGAAAAAAAAAGTCACATTGATCTGTTTCGTTGTTATTATTATTATTATTATTATTATTTAACAATCTGATACGCATATAATTACAATCTGATAGCTGCAGGTATTCCGAAAGGGTTTGGTGTTTCTAAATGTATATTAAATCAAATAATTGAAATATGCATAAACACATACAAAATATTTATTATGGAAACACATCCCATTCGTTTTATCACTAGACCGCAGAAAATCTTACTATCTTGCTTATACTCGACAGCGAAACATCCATTTTGTTGAGTTGAAATGCATCAAACTTTATATTTAGAATCATTAATATAAATTTGCATATTGGTACTACTATTTTTTATACAGTCGAACTTCGTTAATGCGAATTTCGGGGGAGATAAAAATTTTGTTCATGTTATCAGTAACTAATTTTCATATAACTAAACTAATCTTTATTTTGACGGAAATTGTGGAAACAGTTCCTATTAAAAGTAATTCACGTTAACAGTGTTCACGTTAACGAGGTTCGACTGTATTCTATAAATATTTCTGGCTCACGCTTTCGGCGCATCTGAACGTCATGAGCAATGAAAAGACTCATGAGCTGGCAAAATCAACCACTCAAAATCCGGATATCGATCATCACTCACTTCATCTGCCTCTTTTCTTCATCAAAAACTCTCTTTCGCAAAACTTCCAGCAACAGTGACAGGAAAAAGAAAAATACTATAAAGGATTATGTCGGTCTGTACTTTAGAATTCTCTAATTTAGACGAAAATTGCTTTATTCTCGCTTCCTCTAAAAACAACGCAATTTCCATCAACAGGTATTTTAAAAGAACAGACAACAGAAATGATTTAGGATACATTGCTGTCAATAGACTACAGCTATTTTATGCGTATATTAATCAAGTTAAAATGTCTCAAATAAAGTAAAATTAACCCTCTCTGCCGACAGTACTTTAAATTTCCATTAGATTAAAAACTTTATAAAATCGAATTTATGGAAGATATGGACAGTTCATTGTAAAAGTGCTGTAGCTCCATATTTTTTAAATATGTATATTTTAGCTTAATTGTATCAAATTTAGTCATACCTTTCATTATAAAAGTGAAAAAACACCAATAATTTCATTAAAATCCCATAAATGACATTAAGTGTTTTCTTTACTCCCATTACCCTACTACCATAGGTAATGGAATTATTGTATTCCGTCTGAAAATTCGATATCGGGTTTTCACCTGATTTACACGTTTTAAGGTCCCCTGAGTCCAAAAAAGTGGTCTTTGGCAATTGGTCAGTGTGTATATATGTATGTGTGTGTGTATGTATGTATGTGGAGAATCTTCTGACTATTATAGCTCAGAAACTAATAAAGATAGAGCTACGAAACTTTAGAATTGAAATACGTCTTTTGTACAGATGAAATTTCCAAATTTTGGTGAAAATTGAAAAACCGGAAGTGGGACCGTAAGTCAGTATCTCAACAACGGCTCTAACGATTTTCTTCAAACTTGCTATATAAACAATCTATTAGATGTCCTTTCGAATGGTATAGTTGGTTAGTTCAGAAAAATTGATAGGCGTCCTGTATAGATAGCTCAATTTCAGGCCTCGCAAAGGCGTTCCTTTAAAAACGGTTGTACGGATTTTTTTCAAACTCGCCATTTTAATTCACTTTTAAATATGCTTTTGTATGTAATTATAGTTTTCCTGTCAATAAAAGAAATTTATCTGAAAATATTTATAATTAACATTTTAAAAATTACTGAAAAAATAATTAAAGTTTCCAAAAACTTTTACTCAAATAATAAAATTAATGCAAACTATTTTCTAACAATATCTCCTCAGAATTTTGTAACATATCTGGAAAATGATTAATATATATATTATTATTATTCTAATTATTATTTTAAATAACTTATTTGACGGATAGAGCAATTTTGTTACTTATTTAAATCAAAAATGTATATAAAATGTTTATAATGTGTGGAGTACTGGGTAATGGAAGTCGTGTGGCTGTTACACACCAGATTTTTTTTTATAGAAAACTAAAACTTCTAAATATTCAACATAAAAATGAAGTTTGTAGTTACTTCAAATTCACAGGTCGACATGTAAAATTTTGATTTTATAATTTTGGCTGATCTTTGTGTTTTTTGGTGTGCTGAAACCGAAAATGAAGTCAGTTTTTCTCTATCATGTATAGATTTTTTGTCAATACGGGTTGCCTACCTATGTAATTTCTTCCATTACTCTTCCATCAATATAATTATATGGTAAGATTTATAGTATGTTTTCATGATTAATTAATCATGGATACCTATTGTTGTACTAGCGCAGCACTAGTGCGACGTAAAACCATACCAACCAACGAACCACCTATTGTTATGGTGGTATATGTAAGAAATTGTGTCGGTAAGCACCTTGTATTGACAAAAAATTGTACGTGATAGAGAAAAATGAGCAGCACATCAAAAAACATAAAGTTCAGCTAAAATCATCAAATCAAATTTTGTCAACTTCAATTTTGTAGGCTTGTGTTATTTATCTTATAGTTTTTAACCCTTTGAGCGATGAATACTCGCAGCTTATGCGGTCCATACGGACGGTGCGCGGTTGGCGCTGACGATCGCCAGGGACTGAATACTTTTTCGCATAGTATGGATCTCGTTGACGGTGTATGATACATTATAATATAGTATACAATTATTATTCCGTTGTCTATTTCACCACTAAATGAAAATTACGTGCACTGTAAGCAGCAAAATGCCAATGCAACAATTATAAATGTACGGCGTAACAGGAGAAATGATTTATTAGAAAATAACTGAAGTAGCGTATAAAACAAAAGTTTGTTTTTCATCGTTACTAAGTGACGAGGTATGCGAGTGTTGCATAGTACACTGATCATTTTTGCCGGGCGCGTATTTGCGTCCATAGTCCATACTGATAACATCTGCTAAGCGCGTATTTGCGTCCATAGTCTATATTAATGACTTTTGCTGGACGCATATGTGCGTCCATAGCACTCAAAGGGTTAAATTCTTATCTCTGATTTGTATTAAACACTAAAAATTAACTAAAAACACTTATTGAATCTTGACTTTTTTTCCAACACATAAATTTCCAAAAAGCTCATTATTTCAAAATTCATTTACAAGGAGATAATTCACTTTTACAATGAACGACCCATTTATCAAAGAGACATTTCTAAAAGAATAAAACCTATATACCTCTCTTTAATCTCACTACAAAGCACTAGACGCTACATGTAGCCGTTTTTGTTGCAAAAAGGATTTTATAGCGTACTCCCGTTGTTTTTGCTTAACATTTTTCAAAATTTTTGCGTGAATTTTCAAAAGATTTAAATCACTATTTATTTTTTATATCACATTTTGGGATTTGTAACGTAATTAAAAATTCCTTTTAAGGTCAAAAAGTCAAAATACCATATCACAAATTAAATTAAATTAAATATTTCTTGCGTTTTACACTCATTTTGCAACAATGCTCTATGGTCTTATGTGAATGATTCTAAAGAATGAATCAACAATTGTTTACAAAATTAATGGATTATGCATGGGGGAATAAGTAAGCTGTAATTTAAAAAATGCAGCTCTTAGAACATCAAAACTGTTAATTTTTTAAAAGTTATACATTATTCATTAATTTTAAACTGTTTTTAGATTAATATTAGACTCTTATTTTAAGATAAAAGCAATCGAAGGATATCGCGTTGTGAAACTTTGCAACGTAATACCTTTAAACCTAATATCTTGATGTATATAGTGTCCTCACAAAAATTGAATAGTTTTTAGAGCTCTTTTAAAAGTGCATAACATCTATGCAGTATCTTTTTAAAAAAATTCATCAGTTTTACTAAAAAAAAAAGAAAAAAAAATGGCCAACATTCATCTCCAAAGTAGTTAAATCTAGACCAATCAAAAATAGGAGTGGTCTGCCCGGATATGTTCCGCCGACAAACTCTTTGCTTTATTTATATAGATATCTTTGAAAAATACTCTTAACTAATTAAAAATTCTATGTTTCAAATACGGTAGACAAAGGGTTTTAATAAACGATGTGAATCAAAATATTTAAAATACAGAAAATTTATAAAGTAAAACGTTGAGAATTACATAGAAAAAATATTTGGTAGTTCGTTTTTAACATTACAAATAAATATCCGATTTCATTACACAAAGTGATAACATCTCTAACAAATTTTTTCAATATATTCTTTTTTTTTTTTTTTTTTTAAATAGTAACTGCTAATTATGATAGTATATGTTTAATATCATTATATTGTAAAAATTGTAAGAAAAATGTAAATCCAACATTAAAAACATGTATTTTTTTACTAATTTATAATCACTTTTGCGATTTGAACTTAATGTAAAAAATCGCGATCAAACTTTTTATGAATTTTAGGGTTTTGATGTATAACTTTTTTAAAATTGTTATATGCGCATTACGCCTTCATTGTAAAACTACGATAATGTTTATGAACTTATAATCTTTTTATAACGAGCTCAAAATTTCAACAAAATGCATATATGATTTGTATGCTTCACAGAGGTTAAAAAAAAATAAAAAATATATAAAAAAAGTCATTTTGCAAATAACACGTTTAATATATGATCCCACCTTTGAAGATTAAATCCATAAGCAAGGTTAAAGAAGAATTTTTAACTTCAGCAGATTCAAGTTTTAATAACATCTATAATAGTAAGATCTGTTATGCAAATTTAACTTCTGTAGCAAAGTTATTCGGTATTTAGGGCAAAATTTGAATCGCTACACGTCATTAACTATAAAGAAAAAAATATATTTAAATTTCCTAAAAGTAATGTAAAATTAGGATTATGGTATTAAATTAAATTTTTCCCAAGATCTTTTGTACTTAGAGGCAATAAGATTGATTTTAAACGTATGCGTACCTTTTAATAACACTAAAAAACATTTTTTTTGTAAAACACGGCACATTTCAACAATTGAACTGTATTAAGTATCAGGCAAAGAGTTCAAGTAAGAAATTGTTAATTTAGTGGTTTAAAAAGACCACAAAGATTAAGATTTAGTGGTATAAAATGGTTGGCAAATACAGTTGAACTTGATTATAGAGTGATGTCTATTACACAAAATAATACTATAATACAAAATGTAAATAAACAAACAAAATAACTCAATTACATCGCCAGTTTGGTTACAACATCAAAAATATTTGTTCCAGCTCAATTATTCTCATAGCTGCCAATTTTTTTAATTTATTCCGCAATGGTGCCCGCCCTTTATTTACACCCCTTTTCTTGAAGAGAATTTTTCTCCTTATTTAACCAAAATTATATATTGAAGAAAATTACTCTTCAAGAAATGTGGTGTAAAAATGTGCTGCACCAATAACCTAATGGAATAAATTAAAGCATTGGCACCTATGAATTCATAACCCTCAATTTTAAACAACTTGGTTATGACTCCGATTGTATCTATTGTGAGCGTCTTCTACGTTGTATGCAATATTGTACGAAAATATGCATTATAATTTAAGATATGCATAAAATTTTTAGAAGTATATAAATGTTTATGTTTGTGAATGTGTGCACAAAAAGGCGAATTATTTTATTAATAAATGCTTTTGATGGGGGGAACAGTAAAACCAATGATGTCATGGTTGACCAATGGAAACCATTTCTGAGTGGATTACACTTTTAGGATAACGCCGATTTCAGATAGTATCCTATAACATAAAATAACAAACGTAATATAAAATTTTTATACAATTAATTAGAGAAAGAAAAAACCTTAACTATAATTCATGTTTTGTCGTCATAGTATATTCGGCTGGGTGCCCAGCGCTTCTAAGCGACTTCTTCTGTAGTGGAGCTCTTGAACTGATGTTCTTGTATAGTCGTCGCCATAAGGTAGCGCCACACTCTATCTGGTGTCATTGCTCCGCTGTCGCTGCATACCTCCAGGTTTGTAGCAATTTCAATGGCTTCTCGGTACATTGCATAATTATAATTGTTGTAATCTGCGAGTTTTCTAGTTTTTTCAAAATCTATCATAATATCCTCATTACTAAAGGTTTTTGCTAAAACTGTATTAATTTTACCAGTTTTTATATCATTTTTATGTTCATTTATTCTTGTTTTAATTTTTCTTTTCGTTACTGCGATGTAAGAACCTGACCTATTATTTTAATTAATGAACGGTGTTTTATTAATGAACGGTAACCTGGAGGTGTGCAACGACAGTGGCGCAATGGCACCAGATAGAGTGTGGCGCCAACTTATGGCGACGACTATACAAGAACTTCAGTTCAAGAGCTCCACTACAGAAGAAAGTCGCTAAGAACAGCTGGCCGCCCAGCCGAAAATAGTACGACGACAAAACATAAAGTATAGTTAAGGATTTTCTTTCTTTAATTAATTGTTTAAAAATACTTCATCGAACTTATATATTCATTAAAATTTTTATGTTTCTGCTTTTACAATAATGCAAAATGTCAAAAGTTCTTTTACACGTACAATCTTTTTCTCATTTATTTATTGCTTTATTTTGTTCCTTTATGCAACACTTAATGTACTATTTCATTCATTGGAGACATTTAAAACTAATGCTAATTCACATAAGTATTATACTATGACATTTAAGTATTAGAGTATAACTAGAAGAAATTTCAATTAAAATAAAGTGCTTAAAAATGCAATTCATTACTTATTGCACTAACCCTTCTTTTCAAACTAATTATACTCTATTACAATAAACTCCACTTTAGGGAATATTTCAATTGAACAAAATTAATTTAATTGCTAATTGATAGTTAATTAAATACATTAAACTTTTAAGTTGTATTGTGAATTTCTCTTAAACAGGAGGTATTTAAAAAATATTTTATTTGTCGTTTTTAAAAATTATTGCAATATAGACTGAAATCACTTAAATATTTTTTTTATTTTTCTAATCTCTTTTTAAGGAAAACTTTTAAAATAGTTTAAATTTTTTTGTTGAATTGAACAAAAAGTCTTGTAAATTAACAGAATTTTTATCTTTCTTTATGCTGGTGAATTTAAAAGAAGCAAAACTATTTTTTTTTTTTTTTCTCAGTTTACGAATTACTTTGATAAGTGTTTTTCTCCAGTGTATAAGTAAATCGTATTAATGAATATTTTTCAATTTTTAACTTTCAAAATAATTGTAAGTAACCTGATAAGTATACATATTTATATATTCAAGACTTAAAAAGGAACTTTACTTTATTTTGAACTAGCAGGCTACGCCCGCTTCGCTGGTCACTAATTTTAAATGAATCACAATAATTAATGAATTCTCAAAATTGCATTAATTTGTATCATGTGATAAAAAAAGAGAAAAAAAAATTCTGATCGGGAAAAATGTCGCACCGGGTCCCCACTGCCTTCGGCAGCGTAGACCCTTTCGCTGCGCGCACGTATTCCTTCACTATTCTTATGACTTCTCAAAATTCAATGTTATTACTCATAAACTTTCATTCTCAAGAAAAGGAATTAAAAAATATATCATTTAGCATCGGGTAAAAACTCACACCGGGACGCCACTGCCTTCGGCAGCGCAGACCCATGCGCGCTGCGCGCGCACGCTTGAGGATATACGTGCGCTGTACACGCATATTCCTTCTCAACTCAAACTTTTATTATTAAGAAAAAAAAAAAATATCGGGTAAAAACTCGCACCGGGTCCCAAACCCATGCGCGCTGCGCGCCTATTCCTTCCCCACCGTTCCAGCCCCTCCTAATTAACTTGCATATACCAATTTTGAACGGTCTTACTCAATTAGCTGATATGCAAAAGAAAACCTGATCAGGACACTTTAAATTGTAAATCAGGTGAAATCTCGAATTCCACTTTCGATAATGTAAAAGAACTTTAAAATATCTTTCGAATGATGTATTAGAAATAATTTAAACATAATTAGAGTATGAAATATTGAAATTTAAAAATATTACAGCGCCATCTGGCGGTAGAAATTTCTGTAATCTATTGTTCCATTCCAGTTACTTATTCTTACTCAATTAGCTGAGATGCAAAAGAAAACCTGATCAGGACACTTTAAATTGTAAATCAGGTGAAATCTCGAATTCCACTTTCGATAATGTAAAAAACCTTTAAAATATCTTTCGAATGATGTATTAGAAATAATTTAATCATAATTAGAATATTAGATCAATATTACAGCGCCATCTGGCGGTAGAAATTTCTGTAATCTATTGTTCCATTCCAGTTACTTATTCTTACTCAATTAGCTGAGATGCAAAAGAAAACCTGATCAGGAAACTTTAAATTGTAAATCAGGTGAAATCTCGAATTCCACTTTCGATAATGTAAAAGAACTTTAAAATATCTTTCGAATGATGTATTAGAAATAATTTAATCATAATTAGAATATGAAATATTGAAATTTAAAAATATTACAGCGCCATCTGGTGGTAGAAATTTCTGTAATCTATTGTTCCATTCCAGATCAACAAAGCTTACAAATGATGTATTACTCATGAAATTATTTTAATTAGTAGATGAGATACAAAAGAAAACCTAATCAGGACACCTCAAAACGTGTAAATCGGGTGAAATCTCGAATTCCATTTTTCGATAATGTAAAAGTACTTTAAAATGTGTATCAACTAAAATAAGCTTTCAAATGATGTATTACTTATGAACTTTTTTTAATTAATAACTGAGATACAAAAAAAAAAAAAAAAAAAAAAAAAAAAACTGATTCAGGAAACCTCAAAACGTGTAAATCTGGTGAAAACTTTCGATAATTTAAAAGTACTTTAAAATATGTATTACAAATAATTTAATCATAATTAGAAATTGAAATATTGAAATTTTAAAATATTACAGCGCCATCTGGCGGTACAAATTTCTGTATTCCACTGTTCGATTCCAAATCAAAAAAGCTTTCTATCGATGTATTACTTATGAAATTATTTTAATTAGTAGCTGAGATACAAAAGAAAACTGATTCAGGACACCTCAAAACGTGTAAATCTGGTTAAAACTTTCGATAATTTAAATGAACTTTAAAATATCTTTCGAATGATGTATTAAAAATAATTTAATCATAATTAGAAATTGAAATATTGAAATTTTAAAATATTACAGCGCCATCTGGCGGTACAAATTTCTGTATTCCACTGTTCGATTCCTAATTAAAAAAGCTTTCTAATGATGTACTACTTACGAAATTATTTTAATTAGTAGCTGAGATACAAAAGAAAACTAATTCAGGAGACCTCAAAACGTGTAAATCTGGTGAAAACTGTCGATAATATAAAAGAACTTTAAAACATCTTTCGAATGATGCATTAAAAATAATTTAATCATAATTAGAAATTGAAATATTGAAATTTGAAAATATTACAGCGCCATCTGGCGGTAGAAATTTCTGTAATCCACTGTTCGATTCCAAATCAAAAAAGCTTTCTAATGATGTATTACTTATAAAATTATTTTATTTTGTAGCTGAGATACAAAAGAAAACCTAATCAGGATGCCTCAAAACGTGTAAATCGGGTGAAATCTCGAATTCCATTTTCGATAATGTAAAAGTACTTTAAAATGTGTATCAACTAAAATAAGCTTTCAAATGATGTATTACTTATGAACTTTTTTTAATTAATAACTGAGATACAAAAAAAAAAAAAAAAAACTGATTCAGGAGACCTCAAAACGTGTAAATCTGGTGAAAACTTTCGATAATTTCAAAGAACTTTAAAATATCTTTCGAATGATGTTTAAAAATTAATTTAATCATAATTAGAAATTGAAATTTTGAAATTTTAAAATATTACAGCGCCATCTGGCGGTACAAATTTCTGTATTCCACTGTTCGATTCCTAATTAAAAAAGCTTTCTAATGATGTATTACTCATGAAATTATTTTAATTAGTAGCTGAGATACAAAAGAAAACTGATTCAGGAGACCTCAAAGCGTGTAAATCTGGTGAAAACTTTCGATAATTTAAAAGATCTACTGTTCAATTCCAAATCAAGAAAGCTTTCAAATAATGTGTTACTTATGAAATAATTTTAATTAGTAGCTGTGATACAAAAGAAAACCTAATCAGGACATTCTAAAACATGCAAATCACGTGAAATCTTTAATTCCATTATCTACGGTAGTTTTATTAATGGAAGTAAAAAGAAAAATAAATATTTTTTATTTCGCCAAAACCTATATATATATACCACGGTAGTCGGGTAATGGAAGTAAAAAGAAAAAAAAAAAAAAGTATTTTTTAGTTCCTTCAAATGTATTTTGTTGCTATGGAAACTCCTATCGTCTATTGAAAGATAGATTACGTGTTAGAATAAGATTTAATTAGCAATTAAAATGTAACTACTTTGTTTATTAATGATATTTGATGAAATTTTAACTGCAGGTTGGTTTTGTGCTGAATAGGTTGTATATTAAGTGTTGTGTACGAAAAAGAAAATTTGAAGCACTTTGAAATTTGCAATTTTTAACCCCAGTTAAAGATCATGTGACATTAATGACTTGCACATGTTTTTTTGCCGTTAGAGACACCTTTTAAATCGTCTGCTGAATGCTGATAGAATCCTCTTTTTAAGCAATAAGGATTTTTGGTCATTTTCGAGATCGATATGGGTCAGCATTTTAATTAATATCTTCGAAACTAATTAAGATTTTTAAATTCTGTTTCGAGGAAAACATCGGAAAGGCCTTAGAGCATCCGTATGTCAATTCTTGTACTTCTGCGTTCAATAGGGGCTGAACGTATAAAAGAACAGACAGACAGACAGACAGACAGACAGACAGACAAACCTTTCCATTTATTATTATAGATAATCTATAATAATAAATGGAAAGGTTTGTCTGTCTGTTTGTCTGTCTGTTCTTTTATACGTTCAGCCCCTACTGAACGCAGAAACACAAGAATTGACATACGGATGCTCTGGAGCCTTTCCGATGTTTTCCTCGAAACAGAATTAAAAAATCTTAATTAGTTTCGGAGATATTAATTAAAATGTTGACCCATGTCGTTCGAACAATGACCAAAAATCCTTATTGCTTAAAAGGAGGCATTCTATCTGTTGTGTATAAACTGTAACCATGAACTTCTGGAATAACGCGGTTGCCATATTGTTAACGGCAACCGCCAACTAAACAAAAGAGACTGTTTTGGTTTCGAAATGCAGCTACTACGCAGCTAGCGATGATGGCTTTTAATTACTTGTTTAATCTCTTAATTTGTGTATAATTATTGTAAATAATGTGTGTTACTGTAATAAGTGTGTACCGTAGTTAGTAAAGATAAAGGAATGCCAAAATATAGTACTTCTTCCAGTATGCATCACACACAAAGTAATGACAGCTGGCGACGATACTAATAAAGGATTAGGGCGTGGGCTAAGCCGAAGTCATCTCAAGGTAAAAAAGATTATTATTTTTCTTTGATCGGAAGTAATGGAGGAGCAAATTAAAGCGTTGCTTGAACAAAATCAAGAACTATTAAAGGCACTGCAGAAGAAAGATTCTTCGGTGCAACAGAAAGTAGCGGTACAGTTTGAGAAATTTAATGATGAAACGGAAAATTTCGATTGCTTCCTGGAACGCTTCGAGACATATCTTGATGTCCAACAGGTTCCAGAAGAATTAAGAGCTAAAGTTTTTATTTCATCTTTAAGCCCAAAATTATACCAGTTATTGAAAAATCTGTTAGCTCCTGACATTCCTTCCGACCTGACCTTGAATAAGTTGAAAGATGTTTTAAAAACGCATCTAAATCCGAAACCCTTAATAATCCCTTCACGCCATAAGTTTCTTAACCGTAAACAACATGAGGGGGAAACTATAAATAATTATATGGCTGAATTAAGAGCCCTTGCCTTGCATTGTGATTATGATACTAATATGTTAAATATTATGCTGAGAGACGTTTTTGTGAGTGGATTGCGGGATAAAACTATTCTCGATAGATTGTTCGAAGAGGATAATATAGATCTCGACAAAACATTACAGATAGCATTAGCGATGGAGAAGGCTTGTAAAGGGACAAATGATATTATGGGCAGGGGAATAAATGCTTTGCATGCTGGGAAGAAGGGTAAAGAGAAGTATCAGAAACAAACTTTTGCGGAAAGGCAGAAAAAATCGGAATGTACGAGATGCTCTGGCACGGACCATAATAGCAATAATTGTAAATTTATTGCAAGTAAATGCAATTATTGTTCTAAAATCGGCCATATCCAAAGAGCGTGTTTTGCTGCAAAGAAAGTGGCTGCCAAACCGGTCAAACAAAAACAGGTAAATTTGAATAATGTTATTGAGAACAAAAATCAAGTACCTTTATTTGAACTACAGGCTGAGGGATATACATTACGGGAGGAAGAGCCAAGGCAACCCCCGATAATGGTAAATCTAAAAATTGAGAATAAAAACTGCCAAATGGAATTGGATACCAGTGGGGCCGTGAGTGTTATGAGCATTAGGAATTTTAGGAAAATCTCTAATAAGGAAATTCGGCCTACTAATATTGTCTTCAAGACGTATAAGGGGGACTCTTTAATGCCAATGGGGTATGTCACCGTTAAGGTTGAATATAAATATCAATGTTTGCTGTTAAATTTATACATAGTGAAAGAGAATTTGGATACGATCCTTGGCTTGAATGGCTCCATAAAATAAAACTAGATTGGAACGCCATAAAAACTGTCAGAGCAGTAAGTAACATAAATTTAAACAAACTTTTAACACAATATAAGGAATTATTTGATGACAAATTAGGAGAGATCAACAATTATGAGGTTAAGCTGGAACTGAAGCAGGGGGTTAAACCAATATTTCGCAGATTCAGAACGGTACCGTTTGCACTAAAAGAAAGAGTTGAAAAAGAAATTGATAGGTTGGAGAAGGAAGGAATCATTGAGAGGGGGGAGAGTTCAGAGTGGGCTATGCCCGTGGTTCCGGTAGTTAAATCAGACGGCAATATTAGATTATGTGCTGATTTTTCTGTAACGCTTAACCCTAATTTGGTCGTTCCGCAGCACCCCTTACCGAAACTGGAAGAAATTTTTTCAAGCTTAAACGGGGGTAAACAGTTTTCAAAACTTGATTTCAAACATGCATACTTACAAATGAAGGTACACCCCGAAAGCCAAAATCTTTTAACTATTAACACGCATAAGGGGCTGTATATTTGCAAAAGACTAATGTACGGCTTAAACGGAGCACCTGCAATTTGGCAACGCTATGTAGACGGGCTCTTCCAGGGAATGGAAGGTGTTAAGGTGTTTATGGATGATGCACGGATTACGGGGTCTGACGAAATGTCACACTTAAGGGCCTTGGAGGAATTTTTCAAAAAATGTAAAGAACATGGTTTGAAATTGAATTTAAATAAAAGTCAATTTTTTCAAAAAGAGATAAATTTTTTGGGACACACAATAGATGCAAATGGGTTGCACAAAATTGATGATAAGATTTCAGCAATTTTAAATGCCCCTGTTCCGAAAGATGTACAGTAGGTAAAGAGTTTTTTGGGGCTGGTAAATTTCTATGGGAAATTTTGTAAAAACTTAGCCACCATGTCAAATCCTCTTAATGACCTTACAAAAAAAGATGTAAAATTTAAATGGTCGAGAAATTGTCAGGAAGCTTTCGAGAAAATCAAAAAGGAGATTTGCTCTCCCAGAGTTTTAGTGCATTATGATCCACACCTACCGATAACTTTAGCTACTGATGCTTCACCAGTTGGTGTAGGTAGTGTATTGTCTCATCTGTACCCTGACGGAACTGAACGACCCATAGCATTCGCTTCAAGAACTTTGTCACGAACTGAACAAAAATACTCCCAAATAGATAAAGAGGCCCTAGCCATCGTATGGGCCGTACAGAAATTTTATCTATATTTAAAATGTCGCAGATTCACTTTAATTACAGACCACAAACCTCTAGTAGCTATCTTTGGTTCTAAACGGGGATTACCTGTTTTAGCAGCTACTAGGCTTTTGCATTATGCCCTAATTTTACAATCTTTTGAATTTGACATCAAGTATAGGGATACTAAAAATCATGGAAATGCAGACTGTCTTTCGCGCTTACCGAAGAAGTCTGAAGAATTGGATGTCAAAGATGATATTTACATTAATCAGATGGGGCAAATAGAAACCTTACCTATAACATCCAGAGAATTACGACAGGCTACGTCGAAAGACCAAGAGCTGGGGCCGCTTCTAAATGCTCTTAGAGAGGGCAAGGATTTGCAGGGTAGGGAAGCAAAATACACAATTGAAGATGGGTGTATTATGTATGGTCAAAGGGTATGCATCCCGAATGTATATCAGAAACAAGTGTTAGCAGAACTACATGAGGGGCACCTTGGTATTGTAAAGATGAAGGCTATCGCCAGATCATTCGTATACTCGAAGAATATTGATAGAGATATCGAGGATGCTGCGAATAATTGTACAGAGTGTGCCAAATATAAAGCTGATCCATCTAGGGTAAAAGTCCATCACTGGGAGTACCCTAGTTCGCCATGGGAAAGGGTTCATATAGATTTCGCTGGGCCTATCTTTGAACACATGTTCCTTCTTATTGTCGATGCACATTCTAAGTGGTTAGAAGTTTATCCAATGAAAACAACTACCGCCCATAAGACCATAGATTGCCTTCGAGATTGTTTCAGCCGATTTGGCTTACCTGTAGTACTTGTAAGCGATAACGGACCTCAGTTCACTTCACACGAATTTGAAATGTTCATGTTAAACAATGGCATTAAGCACAAAACATCTGCACCATTTAAGCCGTCGAGCAATGGTCAAGCTGAGCGTTACGTATACACTTTGAAACAATCATTACGTGCAATGCAACACTATGCTGGAAGCATAAGTCAAAAATTAAGCACGTTCTTGCTTCATTATCGAAAGGCACCTAACGTCACCACAATGCATAGTCCAGCCATGCTATTCCTGAAACGGGAGATAAGAACCCGAATTAATTTGTTGTTGCCTGATTTGAAATCCAGAGTGCAAGAAAATATTAGAAAAGGTGTTTATGAGTTCAGGGACAGAAAATTTAATGTGGGTGACAAAGTGGCTGTTCGAGATTATAGAGCAGCAAATTCCAAATGGAAATTTGGTCAAGTAATCAGCCAAGATGGTGCACTACATTATACTATTGATGTTCAAGGGACATTAGTACGAAGACATGTAGATCAAATCCGTTCAGTTGGTGATCAGGTACAAAACGTTGATTATTCAGTGCGTAGTCATCATTGGACTCCATCTCAGAGTTTCCCGGTTGCTGAGGATTCTACTACGACGATTCTAAATGATGAATCCAATATTCAAAAAACACCTATGGAAACTTCAACCAGATCATCTGCACCCACTGAAAATGTTCCGGCTGGAGACTCATCAGTTGAAACACCAGCAGTAAAAGACAGTGAGCTTACTACGACGAGTGTGAGTTCACCAAAAGTGCCACAAAATCCAGGAGCCACGCTACGGCGTTCTGGAAGGATTCGTAGACCCCCCCAAAGACTTGATCTCTAAGGGGAGAGGAGGTGTTGTGTATAAACTGTAACCATGAACTTCTGGAATAACGCGGTTGCCATATTGTTAACGGCAACCGCCAACTAAACAAAAGAGACTGTTTTGGTTTCGAAATGCAGCTACTACTCAGCTAGCGATGATGGCTTTTAATTATTTGTTTAATCTCTTAATTTGTGTATAATTATTGTAAATAATGTGTGTTACTGTAATAAGTGTGTACCGTAGTTAGTAAAGATAAAGGAATGCCAAAATATAGTACTTCTTCCAGTATGCATCACACACAAAGTAATGACACTATCAGCATTCAGCAGACGATTTTAACGGCTGCACAGTGGTCGGAATTTCAAAAAAGCTGGCCAAAAGTCGAAATTAAAGAAAACAAGTGAAATTGTGATGTATATATATGTTTTCGAGGTCGCTGAATCCGAATCTGAGATTAGTTTTTTGAAAACTTCAAAGGCAAACTCAAAAACAAGATGGCGGCCATATTGGATTCGCCATCTTGTTTTTGAGTTTGCCTTTGAAGTTTTCAAAAAACCAATCTCAGATTCGGATTCAGCGACCTCGAAAAAATATATATCCATCACAATTTCACTTGTTTTCTTTAATTTCGACTTTTGGCCAGCTTTTTTGAGATTCCGACCACTGTGTGGCGGATCAAAAATCAAAAAATTGATAGATGAAGGATAATTTTCACATTTAAGGGTTTTTGAGGGCGCTAAATTCAAATTTGATATCAGTTTTTATAAAAAAAGTGATCTTGCACTCAAAAACAAGATGGCGGATCCAATATGGCAGACCAAAGTCCAAAAAATTAAAAAATTAAATTAAAAAGTAAAAATTAAATTAAAAAGTTAAAACGCTTTTACACATACAGGGGCAGGCGGGGGCACCCAATTCTTTAACGGCTGAATAAAATGGACATCCCTTAACACTCTCCACTTTGAATCAATGCGGGATCTTGCGAGATAAAAAAGTTTCCATACTTTGAAACTTTTGGTTATGTTATAATTGAGGTTAACTTCAAAAAGCCGCTCAGGAGATCACTATCTACTAACCTCCACAATTGTCGGCCATATTTTGTTGAATGTTGTTGTTGCGAAATTTTCCAAGAAACACTATTTGTTTAACTGTTAAAAAGCATTAACAATTAAAAAGAAAAAATTGTCACGTTTTCCGCCAGCCTACACTTAGAAATATGTAGATAGAATAAATTTTCCACCTCACAGTTTCATTCAGTGGCTCCCTCTGAAGGTATTTCCGCGGTACTTACGTCTAAAAACGCGCCTAAATTTTTCGACTTTTGGCCAGCTTTTTTGAAATTCCGACCACTGTGGGCTGTCTCGAACGGAAACAAAACAGGTGCAAGTCATTAATGTCACATGATCTTTAACTGGGGTTAAAAACTGCAAATTTCAAAGTGCTTCAAATTTTCTTTTTCGTACACAACACTTAATATACAACCTTTTCAGCACAAAACCAATCTGCAGTTAAAATTTCATCAATTTTCATTAATAAACAAAGCAGTTACATTTTAATTGCAAAATAAATTTTATTCTAACACGTAATCCATCTTTCAATAGACGATAGAAGTTTCCATAGCAACAAAATACATTTGAAGGAACTAAAAAATACTTTTTCTTTTTCTTTTTACTTCCATTACCCGACTACCGTGGTATGTATAGGTTTTGGGGAAATAAAAAATATTTATTTTTCTTTTTACTTCCATTAATAAAACTACCGTAGATAATGGAATTAGAGATTTCACGTGATTTACATGTTTTAGAATGTCCTGAGTAGGTTTTCTTTTGTATCTCAGCTAAAATTTCGATATTTCAAATTCCAATTAAATTATTTTTAGTACATCATTCGAAAGATATTTTAAAGTTGTTTTAAATTATCGAAAGTTTTCACCAGATTTACACGTTTTGAGGTCTCTTGAATTAGTTTTCTTTTGTATCTCAGCTACTAATTAAAATAATTTCATAAGTAATGCATCATTAGAAAGCTTTTTTGATTTGGAATCGAACAGTGGAATACAGAAATTTGTACCGCCAGATGGCGCTGTAATATTTTAAAATTTCAATATTTCAATTTCTAATTATGATTAAATTATTTTGAATACATCATTCGAAAGATATTTTAAAGTTCTTTTAAATTATCGAAAGTTTTCACCAGATTTACACGTTTTGAGGTGTCCTGAATCAGTTTTCTTTTATATCTCAGAAATTAATTAAAAAAATTTCATAAGTAATACATCATTTGAAAGCTTTGTTGACTTGATACACATTTTAAAGTACTTTTACATTATCGAAAATGGAATTCGAGATTTCACCCGATTTACACGTTTTGAGGTGTCCTGATTAGGTTTTATTTTGTATCTCAGCTACTAATTAAAATAATTTTATAAGTAATACATCATTAGAAAGCTTTTTTGATTTGGAATTGAACAGTGGATTACAGAAATTTCTACCGCCAGATGGCGCTGTAATACATTCAAATTTCAATATTTCAATTTCTAATTATGATTAAATTATTTTTAATGCATCATTCGAAAGATATTTTAAAGTTCATTTATATTATCGACAGTTTTCACCAGATTTACACGTTTTGAGGTCTCCTGAATTAGTTTTCTTTTGTATCTCAGCTACTAATTAAAATAATTTCGTAAGTAATACAGCATTAGAAAGCTTTTCGAACAGTGGAATACAGAAATTTGTACCGCCAGATGGCGCTGTAATATTTTTAAATTTCAATATTTCAATTTCTAATTATGATTAAATTATTTTTAATACAGCATTCGAAAGATATTTTAAAGTTCTTTTAAATTATCGAAAGTTTTCACCAGATTTACACGTTTTGAGGTGTTCTGAATCAGTTTTCTTTTGTATCTCAGCTACTAATTAAAATAATTTCATAAGTAATACATCATTAGAAAGCTTTTTTGATTTGGAATCGAACAGTGGAATACAGAAATTTGTACCGCCAGATGGCGATGTAATATTTTAAAATTTCAATATTTCAATTTCTAATTATGATTAAATTATTTGTAATACATCATTCGAAAGATATTTAAAAGTTCTTTTGAATTATCGAAAGTTTTCACCAGATTTACACGTTTTGAGGTGTCCTGAATCAGTTTTTTTTGTTTTGCATCTCAGTTATTAATTAAAAAAAGTTCATAAGTAATACATCATTTGAAAGCTTATTTTAGTTGATACACATTTTAAAGTACTTTTACATTATCGAAAATGGAATTCGAGATTTCACCCGATTTACACGTTTTGAGGTGTCCTGATTAGGTTTTCTTTTGTATCTCATCTATTAATTAAAATAATTTCATGAGTAATACATCATTTGAAAGCTTTGTTGATCTGGAATGGAACAATAGATTACAGAAATTTCTACCGCCAGGTGGCGCTGTAATATTTTTAAATTTCAATATTTCATATTCTAATTATGATTAAATTATTTCTATTACATCATTCGAAAGATATTTTAAAGTTCTTTTACATTATCGAAAGTGGAATTCGAGATTTTACCTGATTTACAATTTAAAGTGTCCTGATCAGGTTTTCTTTTGCATCTCAGCTAATTGAGTAAGACCGTTCAAAATTGGTATATGCAAGTTAATTAGGAGGGGCTGGAACGGTGGGGAAGGAATAGGCGCGCAGCGCGCATGGGTTTGGGACCCGGTGCGAGTTTTTACCCGATGATAAAAGATTTTTTTTTTAATTTTATTTTCTTAATAAAAGTTTGAGTTGAGAAGGAATATGCGTGTACAGCGCACGTATATCCTCAAACGTGCGCGCGCAGCGCGCATGGGTCTGCGCTGCCGAAGGCAGTGGCGTCCCGGTGTGAGTTTTTACCCGATGCTAAATGATATATTTTTTAATTCCTTTTCTTGAGAATGAAAGTTTATGAGTAATAACATGGAATTTTGAGAAGTCATAAGGATGGTGAAGGAATACGTGCACAGGTCTACGCAGCCGAAGGCAGTGGGGACCCGGTGCGACATTTTTCCTGATCAGATTTTTTTTTCTTTTTTTTATCACATGATAAAAATTAATGCAATTTTGAGAAATCATTAATTATTGTGATTCATTTAAAAATAGTGACCAGCGAAGCGGGCGTAGCCTGCTAGTATGTAAATATACATAAAATTATAATATAATATATAATATAATCTATATAAAAATCTATCAAATAAAAGTTTGGAAATGATTTTAATTTTTATACTGCAAAATATATCAATTTCTCTTTTAATTTAAGCAGACTACACACAAACACACATATTGCCTATTCTGCAATTCAAGTACAAAACAAACAAAAATGATTCTACTTCAGAAGAGGTGGACGCTATCCTGAGACGAGCATTTCTAGAAATTTTATTTCTGATGGTATCCCTTCCACCCTTATTTGAATAAATTCGCAGCAGAAATGACTCATCCGTAATAGCACTCATTGAATTCTAATCAGAAAACTAACAGCATATACACTCTAGGACAAAAAAAAAAAAAAAAAAAAACGCACCAAGAAGGAGTAATGGAAATTGGACACAAACTGACATGTATACAAGTTTCGATGAAAAATGCAAATTTTTAAAGTTTGGCGGACAGTGAATGAACATGTGACGCTACAGCGCATTTTAACTGCGCAACTGGCAGGATATTAAAGAGGAGAAATTTTGATTCCAGGTCATAAATTCTTTGAGAATTTTATTCCGTCTATTCAGACAGACAATAACAATGCCTGGCATACAGGTGCGCAAACAATATGTGCAGATGACAGCATTTCAAAGAGGAGTGTAGTTGGACTCAAAGAAGCAGGTTCGTTTAATCTGCGAATCAGCCTAGAGATAGGACAGAATGTGAGAACCGGTCAATCGTCAGAGCGGTACTCAAAGCCTCAAATTCGTCGTTATTATCGATCCTACGTGAAACTGGTACTTTAGTGACTTCAAATACCATTGATAAGCGGCTCAGAGAAATGGGGTTGAGCTCACGGGGCCCCTTATGCCGACTGCTATTAAACTTTGTACACCGACAAGCCCGTTTGCAGTGATATCGGGCACGTTCGACCTGGAATGTTACTGAATGGAATAGAATTGTCTTCAGTGATGAGTCCCATTCCAGTTTGAACCCCGATGACCAGTGAAGACGTGTCTGGAGACGCCCAAAAAAAGGGGGGGATTCCAACCTGACTGTCACTAGCCAACGGTCCGACAACCAGAAGTGATGGTATTGGGTGCCATTTCCTTTCATAGCAGAACCCATTTGGTTGCCACCCGCAGCATGTTTAAGTAGAGTGGTACATCGACGAATTTCTACGTCCCGTTCTGTTGTCTTTCATGTTACGAAATTTTGAGCGTATATTTCAACATCGTAATGCCCACCCACGTACGAAGATAGTTTCTGCTGCTTATTTTCTTCCTCGCACAACATTATTTTTGCAAGCAAAGTCACCCGATATCTCTACCACTAAAGACGTTTGGAGCATCATGAAAGGGTCCTACAACCAGCTCGGAATTTTGCCAATCCAACACACCAATTGGACAGAATTTGGCACGATATCTCACAGGAGGACATCTTCCAACTCTATCAATTATTGCCAAGCCGAATAACTGCTTACATAAGGTCCAGAAGAGGGCCAACGCGTTATTGACTTGTTCACTTTGTGAGATTCTTTCTCTTGATTAAATTTTCCCTAAATTTCAGAAACTGTAATCATTTGTTTTTCTCCACATGTACATCACATCTACTAATTTTCGTCCCATTCGGCTAACTCCTTCTTAGTGCGTCTTTTTTTTTTTTTTTTTTTTTTTGTCTTAGAGTGTGTGTGTATATAAATAAAGGTGATTTGTTATATAAACCAAAGTAAAGAACGAAAAATAAACAAATCATGCGATATGTAAGGCTTATGGTATGGTGTGGTCTAGGTTTTAAGGATGATTGACTACACGAGAATCCTCGGTCTAGGTGGAGTGTCTTCTATAGGGGTCTTTGTAATGTGTTATAGTCGGTATTTACGCGAGTTTCGCATAAAATCACAAATACTGCTCTGAACAGCCAGACTGACGAGCTCGACCTTAGTTCGATTGCGGCACTTACCGTCTACCGGCATCGACAATAGAACCTCAAAGCAACTGGTGCGCGTACAAAGTTTAGTAAATACCCGCCAAAAGTACAAGATAAATTTCAAAGTCTTCCTTAAGATCCACATACCCAAGCTCATACAGTGTTATGTGTTAAGACATAGGGTTAGATTTTTAAGACCAAAAATGGTGTGCATGTGCACGTATGGAAATTTTTGAGAATATCCGATTATATAGAATTTTATGTCATTAAGGGGAAAAGGGACGACGCAAAAATTGCCAAAGTCGATGCAATTAGAATTATTATAAAGTGTATGAAGCTGTATAATACTTTTAAAATAATATCCTTCTACAGTTCTTCATTCATAATTTAAAGACTTTTACAAAATTTTGATTTTAAATTTATTTTTCATAATTTCCAAATTTAGGGAATACCCAGTTACTTATAAAATGTCATGTGAATTTCTTTTACAATCCTTTAAAAAAATTTCTAGTGTATTTGCACCAAAACTGGCTATCCATTTTGAAATCAAGAAATTATTACATTTATTACAAATTCACAAATTCAATTGCAAGATAAAAAAAATTTGAAAAATTCGAATTTTACAATTTTTTGTTTGTAACTGATTCTATAATTAACTTTATCCGCGTTACGTAATAAACCCTTGACACGTGACAACTACAAGGAAAAATGCAAAATTATAATGTTTATATTCGTATTTTATGGGGAAATGTTTGCATTCTATGGGAAAATGTTTGCATTCTATAGGGAAATATTTGTACCCCAGAGGGAAATTCATAGGGAAATGGAGAATGAAAAGTCACATGTTGGTATGATTTAGCCTCGAACCCCCCAAAAAAACGGATAATGTTCATTGAGACATAAAACCCATATGTGTTCAATTACATACAAAAACGCATAGTAAAAAATTAGAGATTTAAAATAATTGGAAAATCGCATGGAGCATTTTGAGAAAAAGTATTACTTTTTAATATTTTTTCTCTAAAATTATTCTTTAATTCTTTATCTTTTAAATATCTCTTTGGATAAAAAATGATAAAATTCATAGCATTACATAATTTAAGAAGAAGTAGAATGTACAATAAAAGTTATTTATTTTAATGTCTGTTGCCCCCTTTAAAAGGAAGTGTGGAATACGAATGAATTCATGCGATTTTTTTCACACTTTGGAAGAAAATTGGACAGAACGAAGTAGTTAAGCGGGGGCTGCATCCACGCATTGCTTTTGATTATTACAAATTATTTCGATACTAAATTCTTTTTAAATATGAAGAAACAGAAAAAATAATAATAAACTTGAAAATTGGATAACAACTTTATGAAGAGATTTGAAAATTAATTATATCAAATATTTAGCTATATACGATGTAAGAAAGATTTGCGGAAAATACCAGCACATTTACCGGCACATTCTACTGGTAAAAGTAATGCACACTCACAGTGCTGTATTTTTACAATAAATTTTAAACTAAAATTGATGTTTGCAGTTTTCTGCAATATTACTTTTCATGTGCTGTATTTTAACCCTAAAATTATAAAAATTTTATACACATGTGGGGGCTTGACCGATCATCCGTCGATCATAACCAAGACTCGAATTCAGTATTTTCTGATTAAGAAATCAGCTTCTCTCCAACTGGTCCAGTGGGCTTGCAATGCCCATGCGTTTTTTAGTGACAGAAACAGATAATGTCAAGATCGGCACTGATCAGTTAATCATGCGATACGAATGAAAAGGCTTTTGGGAAATTTTTGCACCTATATGCAGAATAACGTTAATTAAACCAAAAGTCAATTATTTTTACAGAGAAAACCTGTAAAAATTCACAGCAACTTACGCTTCATTTTTCCTATAAGTAGGCTGTATTTTTAAAGAAATATTAGTCTTACAGTACGAGATGGATTGAGGTCATATAAACATAAACTCGCATAAAAAATAAAATACATATATTAATCAACATATACGCGTAATAATTAAATTATTAGGGTTTATTTTCTTTATATTTAAGTTATTCTAATTGTTGAATTTTTCATCCTAAAAAGATACTCTTTACGAATTGTTAAATATTACAGTGAGAATTTTTTCTTTGTTCACCCTCGACGAAACGAAAAGAGGGGTGTTACAGGTTCGAAACATTCGTCTATCTGTTGCACTGTAGATCCCAAACGAATAAACGGATTTGAATGCGGGATATATGTATATATATAAATATATTAGGTCGTTGCAAAAGTTCGTGCGGTTTTTTATTGCTTCATTTCATAAAAATACATCAAATCAAATGACAAATTTTAATCAAAATACTCTCCATTACTTTCTACAACCTTTGCCCATTTTTCGGGTAACAAATGTATACCACGGCGATAGAAGCTCTCGTCTTTGGAGGCAATAAAATCCGCGTCCGCACGAACTTTTGTAACGACCTAATATATATATATATATATATATATATATATATATATATATATATATATATATATATATATATATACATATATGTATGTATGTATGTATGCATGTATATATCTATATTGTAATGTAAGTAATAATTTTAGTTTTATTATTTTTTTCTTATGAATATTTTTATTTTTTAAGTAACATTGGTGACTGTCATTTTTAGAAGTATGTTTGTCCTCCTTTTTTAATTATTTTTATTTTACTTTTATTGAGCTTGAAATTCTTTACACGTCCTTTGGGTGTTATTGGGCTTAGCGTTCTGTAAATATTTAGCAAATTGCACACAGTATGACAGAAATAACACCTTATTTGCATGCAACATTCAATCTAAGCCCTTGAAAAAGAATTGATGTTGTATGTTTTCATTAAAAGGATGCTTAATTTTTCAGAAATCTTTATTCCTGCTCTATCTAGTTCTTAATGTGATACTTGGTTTCATTTTTTGCAATGTTTGAAAAGGTTTTCAATATATATACAGGGTGTCCCAAAAAAGATTGAAACGTGGTTTAATTCTTTACCTGTTAGAGATGAGAGGGTAATGTAAATTGCAAAAGTGTGCAAAATAGGATAGGAAATAAAACTACGCAAGTAAAAATATCTTCCTGTTAATTTTCAAAAAAATTATATATTTTTTTAATTTTTATACGACCCCTCTCGACAAATCTGGTCAATTAGAAAGTTTTTATTTTCAATGCAACAACAGCATTGCAAAAAACCGCATTCTTGTATCTTTAAAACTGAATGAATTATACTTAACTGAAAACTAAACTCTGATTATATGGACCATATATCAAAATAGAAATGTAAATTTGTGACAAATTATAAAAAGATAAAATGTATCACAGCATTTGCATTAAAACTATTCTTGAGCATGTTGAATTGATTTGCGATCAAGTCACGTAATCTAAAACCCGTTATCAATTTGTAAATGATCCATATTTTCACAGAAAAACCAGCCTTTTAAATGATATGTTAAAATGGCATAAGTCACTTTTTTTTTTCTGTATCATAATTCAGTTGGTATTAAAGATATAGTTATGCAGCTTTTTCCTAATGGTCTTGTTGAATGAAAAACAAAAACCTTCGTAATTGACAAAATTTGCGTAGAGGGACTGTATAATTTTTTTTTTTTTTTTTTTAATGTAACGTTTTAAAAATTAATGGGAGGGTTTTTTTATTAATGTAGTCGTCTTTCCTACCTTAATTTGGACGTTTTTTCAATTTACATTGCCCATTTATCTGTAACGGGTAACGAAATTAAGCGCGTTTTAACCTTTTTGGGACACCCTGTATAAATAAAACGCGTATTTAATGGAAAATTTGTTTGCTATGTTTTAAAGTTAATTAAAATATTTTTTTCAGGTAAGTTGCATTGATATTTTTAAATTGTCAAGCTAATAACCTTCCAAATAAATTTTTGAGAGTATAAAAATATTTTTGAATTATCACAAAATTTTAATCGATTTTGACAAAGTTATAAAAATCAGGTTCTGAATTCACAAAGTTTTGTTAAATTCTTTCGAAAATTAGAAATTTTACAGAAAAATAATAATTAATTACTGTAAATTCAAAGTGTAAATTTAAAGCAATACTTGTTGTGATTTTTTTTTTTTTTTTTTTTTTTTTTTGCAAGCTCAGTTTTTTTTTTTTTTTTTTTTTTTTTTTAATAAAAATTACATATTTTACAAAAGGAAAATAATAATTAATTAAATTCAAGTATTTTTTTTTTTTTATTTTTTTTTTTTTAGGCTAGCTTTACTTTTTCAGTCATATGATGTGAGGAAATTTTTACTAATTAAAAACTTTTTCAAATATAAGGATTAAAATAATTAATTTAATTTTTGAAGACTTCAATTATTTTAATGATAAATTAATTCTCTATATATTTTATTATAATTATTTAAATCTCATTTTCACTTGTGAATGAAGTAATGAGTTTATGAAGCAATAAGTTTATATCTCTTCAGATCATGGCATAAGATGCAAATTCTTTTAATTAATTATACTCTTTGAGAATTACGAAATACACTTTTCAGTTCTCATAAGTACTTAATTTTGTTTTTTATCAGCTTAAAATTCTAGTACTCTTCTGCATGTAATATTATTTTTTGTATACTATCCACATTCCTTCAGAGACTAATATAATTAATATAATATATTTTTTCTACACCCTGCAGAAATAAAGCAAATGTATACCTTAAGCTAATTACCACTATCTATTCACTTATTATCTTTCTTTTTTAAATGATATTAATGTTAACAAACTAAAACGGTAATATAATTTTTAAATATTTAATTATAAAACAATTAAAGTTACTTCGAACGAATGATTTTAGAAGAAATCTTAATGAAATTTTTTATTTCTAAGGTTTAATTTATAATTCAAGTATATTTTAAATAAATTACTACTCTTTAACCTAAATTCTAATTTTCGTAAAATTAAAGAATGAATGAGATTTAAAGAGAGCGCGTTTCTTCACAGCAATTAAAATTTAATTAGATATTTCTAAAAATTTTCTCTAAGGATTATTTATTCATTTATTCATATGCTGTTGTTGTTAAGGTATTAGAACGCATTCGGAGAGTTTTTTTTTTTTTTTTTTATATCTATACTAATTTAAAAAAAAAAAATGTTTGTCTGTCCGTATGTGTGCGATGAACAAACATACATGTAGCGCGTACAGTTCTAATTTTTTTTTTTTTTTCTAGATAAAAGAATGCATGCAGATTTGTAACATTCCCTTAATTTTCGATATCCTTATTAAGATTTTAAAATTATTTTAGGTTTTATCGATTTTTTTTCCCCGACATTTTTCTTTGAGATGTAATTTCAAGATTACACCAATAAATAAATATGTATATATATGTATATATATACATATATATGCTTTCAAATTTTTATTTCAATTACTTTTTTAACATAAAAACAAGTAATATATATATATATATATATATATATATATATATATATATATATAAATATTTAAGCTCGTGGACTCAGTTTAGTTATATAATAAGAATAAGTACAAGATAAAAAGAACTTTTTATGTACCATGTTTTAAATTTTTTGTTGAATCATATAAACGCTACCGAAGGCAGCGGGAACCCGGAACAATTGGCTAAAAGTATTAAAAAATTTCATTGTTATCGTGTTTTGAACTATTATAAATGTTTAAATGGCTATCTAGCCGGGATGTTAGTTAAAAATTGATTGCAAGCTTTGCACTGGTAACGCTGTCGAAGGCAGCAGGAACCCGAAACAGTTAGTTAAAAGTATGTTTAAAATACATTTTCACCGTATTCTGAACTATTCTGAAAGATTCAAATGTTTAGCTAGTCGGAAAGTTAGTTAAATAAATTTTCTGTTGAATCATATAAACACTGCCGAAGGCAATACGGACCTGAAACAATTGACTAAAAGTATTTAAGAAAATGTATTGTCCCCGTGTTCTGAGCTATCCTGAAAGTTTCAAATGCCTAGCTAGTCGGGAAGTTAGTTAAAAATCAATTGCAAACTTTGTAATAGTAACGCTGCCGAAGGCAGCAGGAATCCGAAACATTTGGGTAAAAGTATTTAAAAAATGCATTTTCACTATCTTCTGAACTATTCTGAAAGTTTCAAATGTCTAGCTAGTTCGGAAGTTAGTTAAATAAATTTTCTGTTGAATTATATAAACGCTGCCGAAGTAAGTAGGGACCTGAAACAATTGACTAAAAGTATTAAAAAAAATGTATTGTCACCGTGTTCTGAGCTATCCTGAAAGTTTCAAATGCCTAGCTAGTCGGGAAGTTAGTTAAAAATCGATTGCAAGATTTGTACTAGTAACGATGCCGAAGGCAGCAGCAACCCGAAACAGTTGGCTAAAAGTTGTAAAGGAATGTATTGTCACCGTGTTCTGAGCAATCCTGAAAGTTTCAAATTTCTAGCTAGTTGGGAAGTTAGTTAAAAATCGATTGCAAGATTTGTACAAGATATATATAGGGAGAGTGTGAACTAATAGTAGGAATTGAAAAAAATCAACACGTGAATAAAAAAAATTCAAAAATTCAACCCATGTCATCAAAATTTTCTGATAAAACTAATATTATAATACCTTTAAAATTTTTATTTGCTATTTTCAAAATATTAGTCTCATTAAGCAAATAGTCTTATATGTTTTTTCTTGATTTTATATACAAAAAGGTAATGTGAGTATTGCTTCAGCATAAGTTCCCCATGGCGATTTTTAATATTTTTTGCCATTTTAGCGATGAATTAAAATGACTATCGCAATTGTGTAAGTAGAAATATTGGCAAGAAACGTCCGAGCTATTTCGTTGTTAAATTTCAAATTTTGCTAAGGTGTCCTATACTAAAGCTGTTCCCTAATGTGACTGCATATTTAGTTTGTTTTAAATTAACCGTGTTTCGAATCAATATAATTAAACTTGAATAATTAGGTGTCAATTACATTTCATTAACGGCTGTATATCATGGTGCTTCAGCATGGTACTTCAGCATGGTCCTTCAGCATGGTTTTGATTTCCTAAAAAATAATCGACAATCGAAATATATCTTTAATCGTTTCAATTATTTAATTTAACAAAAAAAAAAAAAAAAAAAAATCATTTTAACATATTTATCGAAATTTATTTTTCCGACTGAGTGAAAATAATGCCTGGATCGGGAGATATTCTATTGAGCTATCTGTTGAGCATAATTCTGTTGAGCTATCTACATGATAGACCAGATGTTTCTACCAAAAGGTTGTCTGAGTGAGTAATATCCACCGGTTGTCGGATCTGGGGTTAGGCTCCCGGTCCAGGCATTATTTCCACTCAGTCGGAAAAATAAATTTCAATAAATATGATTTTCTTCCCAATCAGTTGATTGTGTGATTTTAATATATTGCATTTCAACATAGTAACTAGGAAAAGGAGAATCCAGCTGGTACATAAATATATATATTACGTGTTTTTCCTCCCATTATGTATTAAAAATCTATAAAAATTAAAAAAACATTAAAAAATGTACATTTGTTTTATTTATTTATTTATTTATTTTCGCTTGAAAAGTGATCAAAATTTTCAACTTTTGTAAAAACAAGACAAGTCCATTTTAGATCAAGACATTTTGATTTTATAAAATTTATGTACATTATTGAACATTACTTCAGAACCTACAATATAAAAAAAGCAGGGGTAAGGGGGAGGAATCTGTAAAAAGACAGAAAATTTAACAGTTATTCATCCTTCATATAACATACATCCTTCATACATTAAACTCGTTTTTTAATATATTGCCAGACGTGTAAAGTACAATGTACTAAATAAATTATTTAAAAAAAAAATCTAAAGTTTTTTCACAAAATGTTTCATTACTATTATTATTTTAACTACAGAAATTTACAATAAAATTACCCTTTAATCTGTCTAAAGATACATTACTTTCTGTAACCAGACAAAAACTGCAACCATTGAAAAAAATTTTATCTGGTGGATGCATATTTTTTTTTTCTGTGCTTTTAAGAAGTAATACTTGGTATCAAATCAGAATTTAGAAGCGGGAAATAACAGCAGTAAATGTGGATCCGTTGCTGGAGGTAAACTTTGTCACTTACATTGCAGTGGACGCTGGTCGAAGTAGAAAATTTTATTTATTTATTTATTTATTTATTTTTACTTTATTTTACTTTATTTATTTATTTATTTATTTTTACTTTACTTTATTTTATTTTCATTTATTTTATTATTTATTTATTTATTTTATTTTATTTATTTATTTATTTATTTTTGTTACACTGTGCCTCAGTATTTAGTGAGTCTAAGAACATGATTCGACAAGGATTTATTGAGTAAAACAGTATTAAGTGTACTTTTTTAAATAGGGATTATTGCTAGCGCCCGAATAATTTTGCTGTCGCCTGTATCTTACAGACATAACTCGAAAATATATATTTCTGCTTTAGGGATTTAGAAAATGACTACTTATTAGTTCTAGAGGAAGATGGTATATTTTTTCTTTGTGCAAATAAAATAGAAACAAAATTAAAATTGAGTTGGAAAGATAAAGAGTCTAAATTTAATTTTATATTAAAATTCGAAAATAAAATTTTTGACTGAGATAGTGGCAATATTCTATTTTATTTATTAAAAAAAAAAAAAAAATTAGGTAAAATTTAGAAATTTAATACATTTTTACCTCTCTTACACAAATTAAAATTATGGATTAGGAACAAATCAAGAAATTTGTTTTCTGTTGGTAAAACAGAATTGTATACACCTTAAGAAAATGTCAGAAGCTTCTTTCTTAAAAATCGATGTATATATATAAGATAAATTACACACACACACATATATATATATATATATAAAAGAATATATATATATATATATAAGAATATATATATATAATATATATACGAAAAATTAAAAAAAAACATTCCATAATATTAAACAGACATTAATTTAAATAGTTATTGATAATATGTTTAGTTTTCTTTCAAACAGCCAAATTGTTTTCAGGTAATCTTAAAACGTTTAAATCCAATAAAACCGAATATAAAATTTTTTTAGAAATACCTTTTTCTCATGTATATATAGAATAAAGTAAAATTATTTGACGATGATTAAAAGTTGTCAGGTACTCTTTGCACCTTATGAATACAAAGAGATAGCTTGCAAGGAAACATTCAAAAGGAGTCGTCTTCAATTGAAAAAAATATATGTGATTCTAATCTTCATAAAACACCAGGAAGTGAAAAAATTATCGGCTGAAATGAATTGCAATGACCACAAAAAATTATCAAAATTAAGCATATTTGGCGATTGATTTTGAGTACTTAGCGGAGAAACAAAACACGGTTCTGTTCGTACACGGCAATTTCGGTGCTAGCGAAATTATCGCCTAACAGCGCTAAATCGCCAAAAATGCTTAATTTTAATATTTTTTTGTGGTCTCTGAAATTCTTTTCTGTGGATAATTTTTCACTTTCTGGTGTTTTATGAAGAGTGGAATCACATATATATATATATATATATATATATTTTTTTTTCAATATTTTTGAAGACGACACCTTTTGAACGTTTCCTTGTTAGATATATCGTTAGACCTTTAGAATAATATTAATTATGAGATTCCTGTCGTAATAATCTTAGAATGCTTAATTTATAAAGATTTTTTATCAATATAGTTGATTAAAAAAAAATAGACGAAATGTATTATGATATATTCCTCATCATGTCTAATGAATTAATTTGTTCAAAAAATACATATATTATACATTAAAATTTTGCATATCTAATTAAATAAGCAAGACAATTTAAATCTGTAAAATAATATGTAAACAAATATTTAATAGGCAAAAAAATAGACGACTAACGTATAATAATCTATAGTGATTTCATATTGGTAAATTAAAAAATTAAAAATGATTATTATTCTTTATAAATTTCATGTTTTTTTTATATCTATAAATATTCCATTTTGTTCGATGATATTTTTTGTAAAAAAGATCACACATATATAAGATAAGTATTTATTATTAAAACAATAAATGAAATTGTACCTAAAAATTTAAAAAATGAATGTTAATTCTTTATCTATAAATGATACCACTTTAAATTTAACCGTGTAACAATTTTAAATTTTCTACTGTGATGCACAAAAAGTGCATAATTTCAAGCGGGAAAAAAAAAAAAAATGATTTCATTCTTATTATTTTTTTTATTTTGATCCATCCTCTCGGAGATATCAACTCTATTGCTGTTTAATTAAAATATTAAAAATTTTACATATCGGTTTTTTTTAAATGTAAAAACACATTTTAATGTTTCCACTGAAAACAGCAAATAATAATTAATTAAATATATAAGTAAATAAATAAATAAAAGTACCTAAAAGGAAAAACGCAAAAATCATGCATTTTAATTGACAACTAAAATAACATAATTTTTATTAAAATCACACAATGAACTGATTGGAAGAAAATCATATTTAATGAAATTTTATTTTTTCACTCAGTCTGAAAAATAAAATTTCATTAAATAAGTTAGCATAACACTATCTCTCATTATAATAAATAAATATTTAAAACTGAAATATTTAAAATGGAATGTCAATAATTTTTTATAGAAAATGAATAATCATTTTAAAATTTTCCGTTGTAATGCGTAAAGAATAATAATTTTTTCATGTTTTATTTTCTTTTTGATCCATACTCACAGCGATATCAACCATTAAAACAATTATAAAATGTTAAAAATTTGACAGTTTTTTTTTTTTTTTCTTTTTTTTTTTAAGATGAAAATATATTTTTAATTTTCCATTGAAATGTGCAAAAATCTTGTGTGAAACAACCACACGACTTCCATTACACATTTTTACACGTATTATATGCCTTTTTGGACATAATGTGATCATAAGACATAAAATTGACCTAATGAAGTAGAAATCTAAAATTCTTCCGGTAAGAGAAACTTGATACACACGTAAAGACATATAAAACAAAGTTTTCACAGCGAGTTAAAAAATAAGAAAAAATATTGGTAGAGTTATTTTATGAAACACCAATTTTCAAAATCGAAAACTGACCTACCTAAGCAGGATGACTGTTAATTTTCCTGTAATAAGAACGTAATACACGGAAAAGGATATTTAAAATGGATTTATGTAACAATTTTCAAGAAAATCGTTAGATCCGTTTTTGAGATTCCAACTTTTACCAAAACTTAGAAAACACTATTATTGACCGGAAAACAATAATTACATACAAAAGGGTATTTAAAAGGGAGTTAATATAGCGAATTTGTAAAAAAATCCGTATGGCCGTTTTTAAAGGAACGCACTTGCGAGATCTGAAATTGAGCTATTTATACAGGGCGCCTATCAATCTTCTTCAACTAACCAACTATATCATTCAAAAGAATATCTAATGAAGTGTTTATACAGCAAATTTGAAGGAAATCGTTAAAGCCATTTTTGAGATACGGACTTACGGTCCCACTTCCAGTTTCCGATGTCCTGCTTCTGGTTTTCCAATTTTAACCAAAGTTTGGAAATTTTATCTGTACACCAGATTCATCTCAATTCTGAATTTTCGTAGTTCTGTCTTTATCAGTTTCGGAGACATGATAGACAGAAGATTCCACACATACACACATGCATACATACATACACACACACTGACCAACTGCTGAGAACTACTTTTTGGACTCAGGAGGCCTTAAAATGTGTAAATCAGGTGAAAATTCGACGTCGAATTTTAGGACCGAATACAATACTTCCATTACCTACGGTAGTCGGGAAATGAAAGTAATAAATAGAGTTCATTAAAAAAAAAAAAAAAATTGAAAAATCTCTAAGAGGAAAAACACACAATGGCCATACATTTAATTTGACAATTAGGTTATCATAACTTGCATACCCTTAAAACGATACATATTTACATATTTTGCAACTCATTTGTTCAATCTTTTTCATGAAGATAATTAGCCTTTTAAAAATTTTCGTACTAATGTACAAAGAATACAAAAGAAAATAAAACTGTTTTGTTCTATGTTAGTTGCATTTTTTATTCATATTCTCGGAGATATCAGGTATTATCAGAAAACATTTAACAGAAAAAAAAGAAAAAAAAAATCTTATACTAATTAATTTATATAAAAATTAAAAACCCGTATAAATTTTCCACTGTAAAATTCAAAAGCTAATTAAATTAAAACTAAACTTAAAAAAAAAATATATATATATATAAGATAAAAAAAAAAAAAAAAAAAAAAAAAAAACATAACGATCATACATTTCATTTGACAGCTAAGTTAACATAACTTTCACCTAACAAAAAGATTACGATATCACCTAAAACACGTTCACTGATGCGAGTCAAAAGTCAATAAGAAACACTTTAAAAATCTCATAAATTGCAAAGATTTCACCAATCAGCAGAGATCAGCAATCTATCAATGATAACAAAAAGGGTAAAAACCGTTCCACATCGCTCCCATTTAAAAGTCGAAAAGGAAAACAAAAGATAAATGGGACACAAAGTTTTCAATCCCGGTTCATTAACTTTCCCTTTTTTTTTTTCTGGTGAAAAATTCAGTATATTGTGCTATCTCTGCTTGGTCAGCAAAATAAAACAATCCGTAAAAAGTTTACATCATTAGAAATTGAACAATTACTGATACATTTTTTTGAACCGTGGTTGGCAGTTCGATGATAAAATATTTCTGATAAATTGTGTTTAAATTTGCTGTCAACACTTTTATTTATTAATTTCGCAAAAAGTCTTTTTTTTTTTGTCAAATCAGAAATATTTTATTTATTTTTTTCTTTAATATTTTATTGTTTGTTCCACTTTTGAACAATTTATTTTATTTTATTTAATAACAATGCTATTTGAATAAACATTTCAAGTATTCCTTTCAGATTTTAAAATTTTTCTAAGAATTTGTAAAAAGTTTACATAATTAAAATTGAACATTTAATGGTATATTTTTTGTAACCGTGCAAGGCAGTGCCAGTTCATTGATAAATTATTATTGATAGTTTATGTATAATTGCCTAATTGTGTTTATGTCTGTGTTATATTATGTTTATAATTAATAACTTATCATGTTAATGTTTTATAGCAGAAATAAGATAATTAATTATTTTTATTTGTTATTAAACAAAACTGTTTTGTTCTTAATTATTTTTAAGTATTTTTTCCTGTTGCTGTTGCTGTTGCTGTTGCAGTTGTATTGGTTGTTCTAATTTTGAACGATTTTAATTTTTCAATTCCCTTTATGAACAATGCGGTTTCAGTATTTCAAACATTCTACAACGTTTATCTATATAAATATATAAAAACATTAGCCTTGAATCTGTAAAATTTTATAAAAATTATTTATACCCAAGCTTTCCATAAATGAGCGGATACTTTAGATTTCAGACTCAACTATCTCAAAAAGTGCTGGACTAATCAACTTGAAACTTAAGGTGTGTACAGAACACGTAATACCTCAAATATAGGGGAGAGTGGGGTTGAATGGGACACAGGATGAATGGGACAATAGCTAGATTTTTATGTTTTGCAAGCACCAGAAACTTGACAATTATTCTGATATATGACAGCACTGAGATCATTCATCAAGAGTAGTTTCAGAATTGTGCTATACACAGAAGAGCAGAAAAAAATTAAAGTGTCTTTTTCAGCTGCCAAAGTAAGTTTTTAGTGATTCAGTTAGGTAGTAGTTGAGACGTTAACTATTTCCCTAAAGTTAATATAACTCTTATATGGTGAAAAGGCATAATCTTTTATTGTATTTATGACATTCAAGAAGAATATTGACAATTGTTCACTAAGCCTATTTCCTGTTTTGTATGATCATGTGATGGATGGGATGGATGGGACAGTTTAAATGGGATGAATGGGGCATTCCCCACTATGTACTAATTTAAAATTTTACACAAGAATTATATTTAAACGTAAAATAGCCGTATACATTATCAGAATTCTTAATATTGTAGACTTAGAAAAAAAAAATGAAATTAATTGTTCTGATTTTTGTTTATGATAATTATAATAAAAAAAATATATAAGTTGGAATATTCAATGCAAATTAAATCAATAATTAAAAAAAAATAATTAATTAATAATAATTTGATTAAAATCACAATTTCAATCAAACTAATCAAATAAATCCTGGTGATTATTAATGTAATACAGAATAGATGCTGATTTTCCCGATCAGTCGGAAACAAAAATTTATCTGAATAATTTGTATTCTATTATAATGATTTATCTCTTTCTAGTGTCTTATTTATTTATTTATTTTTAGATTAGGTCTTATTAGATAAAATTACCAAAGCCTAAAGCACTAGGAACTGTGCGAACGAAAGGACTTTTGCCTTTTGATGTTAATTTGAGTCAATACATCAGTTTATGTTAATTTCAGTAACTTCATAGTGTGCAATAAAATCACATAAACTAATGTAACTTTAAAAGTTTCTTTACTTTCCATTTTGTCTTATTTTATTTTTTAACTCTAGTTCTGTCCCATTCATCCCCATAGGTGGGGATGAATGGGACAGTGCACATGCATATAAAAAAAATTATTACTAATTAAAAATGATAACTTTTTATTAAAGTTAGTATGTTTATATACAACTGATTACTGAAGTGTACTTATGAGCCATGATACAAAATTATTCTGAATCACATATGGACAACATTATGAATAAAAACATGAAAAATGTCCCATTCATCCCCACTCTCCCCTATCTCTGAACGTTTAGTCAAGGAAGCAAAATGGGGATCAGTAAAAAATTAAAGAAATGTGAAAATGTTTAAGATCACCCAATAAAAATCATTGCTTGAAATGAATTCTGGCTATTCGTCCAGTAACTTATAAAATATTTAACAAAACTTCTGAAATCGAATGTGTTCGAGCAATTTACGGAAAGAAAATGTATAAAACAAGTCGTGTAAATTATTAAATAGAATTCTCATTAATTAAATAATATTTTCTAGAACTTACTTTTTATGTGTGAATAAAAACACTGATATCCCTTCTCAATCATATCTCTTCAGTTTCTAACAATAATTTTATAAAATGTTTAAAATAAATGATTTCTATTATGTACTTTGTCCTAAGTTTTAACAGCCAAAATTTATTATAAAAAAAAAAGAAAATAAAAGAAAAATAAAAAAATAAAAATAAAGTATTGGAAATGGAAGTAAAGGTCATTTGGGATAATATGAAAAAAGAAAAAAAATGTCGTATTCATAAAAGAGAGTTATAGCAAAGAAATGTCGGTTAATGAAAAAGAGAGTTGTACGAGTAGAGGAAATATTTTCCGAAAAAGAAAATAAATGCCAGAGAAATAGACGAAAACAATGAGGCAAAGTTAGTAGAAATATGGAAGCATATGATATAAAATTTTCACAAATAAATAAAGAAAGAAATTTTTAGAAAGTAATTTTTAAATACATTTAGATTCTCATAATATACACCAAAGGGAAATTATTTCGAAATAATTCTTCGATTTTCTTAATTATTTTGGATTAATCAACATTTGTTACGTTATATCTGCTTTATATGTTCAATTTTTTGCCTTTCTTATACACAGTTTTCGGTTCTTATATTATATATATGTGGAATCAACGCGCTCCACCCCCTTTAACCCATGGTGGACTCTGCCCCTCCTTCTACTACTTATTATTGTTTATTTATTTTATTTTTAGTACGACAGTATTATTTCTTTCAATCTGGAATTTTGCTTCGTTACCAATTTATAGTGTTCCACTTTGAAAATGCCTGCCAATATCCAATTTTACCATTTAATTTCTTGCTATATCTTAAAACATTTTGTGAAATCCGTAAAAACGTATATATATATATTTTTTTTTTTTTTCTTTTCACTTCCCAGTGTTGGGCTAGTGTTTTCAGATATTTTATTTATTTATTTTTCACTTCCCATTGGTGAGGATCGAACTCACGACCGTCGGGTTCGTAGTTGTGCACTCTGACCACAGAGCCAACGGGTCTCGGCCGTTTTTTTTCTGATTATTTAGAATAGTGTTTTTTTTTTTTTTTTTTAAGGTGTTGAAATACAAATGTAAGTAGTCCTTTCGTACTAAATTAAATTCTGTCATACACAGAATTTCATCCATAATTCTAATGCTTGCGAAGCGTACATCGAGATACTCAACACTGCAGTACAGATTTTTTTTTTTTTTTTTTAATTTCACAAAGGAGGACGTTTTTGTGAAATTAAATAATAATAATAATAATAATTAAAAAAAAAAAAAAAAAAAAAAAAAAAAAAAAAAACAGAAATCTTGTTGCATTTACTTTGTATTACTATGCAAACTTTCTTTTTCCAATAAAATTTCAGTTTCTTCCTTTTTGAGTTGTCAACTATATATAAAATTCTAATTATACTATTTAACAATGTAATCAATCGGTGAATTTCATTATTGCTTCGTGGTTTCATTGTTATTCATCTGCTTTGAAATTTTGCTTTTTTAAATCCATATGGTTCCTGTTCTGGTCGTGGCAGGCTGGGTGAGTGTTGCCGGCGTGAAACTAGTATAACCCCATAGGCAAGTCACAAGTCTTGCCGCCTGCCTCCTTCCTTCCTATCTTGTGTTTCTTAGGTTATTTTTTCATTAATTTTGATAAGTTTATGGTTTTAAGTTAAGATTTGTTGTGTTACTTTATTGATTCGTTTGTTTTGCGGGCTGTTAATTAATAGATCTGGTTTCTTTGTATATTGTTTATAAATTGTATATATGTATCACATGCTGTAATTAAATTGAGCGGAGTAAAAAAAGCAGGAAACGCAACTTGAAATACATATCAAGAAATTATCTACTATTGCCTAATATATCCTTTTATTTATTTATTTTGTGGCCTTGTAAATTATAATAAATTATATTATTAATGAATTGTTATTAATAATGAATGGTAATATTATATTTTACATGAAACACGCTTCTATACCTCTAAATATATGTTAACTTAATTATGTTTTGTGCAGTTTAATGATATTAAAATACACCAACGAGAAATTTCTCGACCCAATTCAAACTCATTCGAATAATTTTGAGTAAACCTGTATATTATCTTATAAATGGTATACACAAATAACAGCGTACTTAAATTTCACAGACATATAAATAATAATAATAATAATAATAATAATAAATGTGACACAACCTGAATTTATACTTGGAGTCATTCATAACATTTCACTACTACAATAGAAGTATTTTGTGTGGCCCTGTAAAAAAAGAATATATATTTTTCATACTATGATCTAATCGAAACATGTTTTCGTGCATATAAGAAACATGATGTCTTCTTTGGTGCAATCTAAAAATATGTTAAAGTGTCAAATTGACAGTAGTGGGAGCTCTCACATAATGTATCATCTCATTTCAATTTACTACTCACTTTGTAAAAATTGTTAGAATAATTTTGAATTATAATTTTTATTATTATTATTACCTTTTCTATATACATATATACATATATAACATCTTTGGAATAACATCTCTTTTTTTTTTTTTTTTTTTTTTTAATAGGGCGTTATTCCTATAAGTGTTAGTTTTCTTTTACAATGAAAAATAGTATTAAACAAGCTCCACCTCAAATTTTTAATGTATTAACTTATTTAATGGACAATATTCCTGTGACGTCACAGTGGGTAAAATCGCCGAACACGTGGCCAATATTTTGTAAACAAATTAGATTCAAGATGCCATTTTATTGTTACGCATAACATTTTCCTAAATATTTCTCCAGTGAAACTTAATAATCAGATATCTGTTCAAACAAGAACAAAAGAGAAATGTAAACAACTGAATCGAATGATGAAGTTAAGACTATTCCATATCGTAAAATTGCAGAACATTTTATGTATATACACATATATATATAATGAATAAAAGATTAATAAGAACATAATAAGAACATATTAAGTCACTAATGTAACGGGAGGCATTTTCAAAGAGTGGAATTCTGAAAATTAAATTCGAAAAACTTCATTTTTGTATGACATATCTTTCAGAATGAAGCCACGAAAATTTCATAGGTTTCCAAGGATAGAAGAAAGCACAAATCTGCAAATGAGCAGACTTATGTCGCAGGTTCCACACATAATTTGCAAAAAAAGAAAAAAAAGAAAGAAAAAAGAAGAAAAAAGAAAAAAGAAATGACCGTGGAGCAACAACCCCAAACCAACCCGTACAATACTCTCCCGACTTACTCTGAAAAAACATAGGTTGCAGGTTCAACTCCTGTTCTGTTTTTCGCTTCAAATAAAAATGTTCAACTATCAATTCCAATTTTAATGATAAATCAAGTTGAATGGAAAAATATAATTCTTAACCATAGTAATGTTTAAGTAATATCTGTTTGCATTATTACACAATTGTATTTATTAGCCTCAAAAACTTTATATTAAAAATTTGAAAGCGTAAAAACAAATTTTAAATATATATATATATATATATATATATATATATATATATATATATATATATATATTTATATATATATATATATATATTTAAAAATATGTATTAAATTTTCTGTAAGTTTATAAACATTCCTTTTTTATTTATTTATTTATTTATTTATTTTTTATTATTATTAAAATTTTGAAAAAATCTCGAAAAAAAAAATTGTAAAGTAAAAATCTTTTTAAATCTTTTTAAAAAATGATTAAAGCGATATTTTTACAACATGTGAAAATTTTTATTTTCAAAGTTGTAATTGAAAATTAAATCTTACTAGTATCGCCCAGTGGTCAAAACTTGACCACTTTTTTGCAAAGCAAAGTAATTGCTTTATCGTAAATGGAATTAAATTGCAACACATCAGCGCTATTTGTCGGACGATATGCACCCAAATTAAAACAGCAAAGTTTTACATACTGTCCATACATATATCATGTTTAGTGCGTTTATACACTACAGAAAATGAGATATAGCCTTGACTTAAATGAAGTTAATCACAACATAGAAGTACCACCTATTGTGTGATATACTCCAACAGCTAATCAGCACCAATTTAAATCAAAGTCTAACCAATTATCGGTCGTACTTGAATTTCTCCCATTGGTTCGTGAGATACTACAAAATTTCCCTAACACATCACAAACATACAGACAAATAGTCATTTTCTAAAAATGAGCTAATCATGTTTAGGACATCTCAAAACGGGTTATTTCATCGAAAACCAGAAGTAAAAAATATTCGCGAATCCAATACTTTCTTCTATATAATTTTGTATGACAGAGCCACCGATTAACACGAAAAAAAAATTTAATCAATATATTTTCTTATAAAATTCGGTGCAACTTTCACCAACAGGTGCTGAGATATAGCAATAAGAAACCGAATAAAATATTAACAATAAAAGCAATTTTTGATAATATGTATCACACATCAAGTTTGGTACATTTTTACAGGATAGAAGCTATGATATAGCTTTCCCGAAAACGAAAATATTGCTGAATGGCAGCGCCACCTGTCGTCTGTTATACATCCAAAGGGAATCAGTATAATTTTATCTAATAACAATCTCACACGCCAAGTTCCGTACATTTATACATTATAGAAGCACATAGTCTTCCCCACAGACGTATTTAATTACAATTTAACAGCGCCACCAGTTCGCCAGTGTGCACTGAAACTGAATGAGCAGAGTTTTATATTATATATATATATGTGTGTGTGTGTAATGAATACATATCCTTTATATATACCTTATTTGAGTGCATATCAGCGGAGTTTTACTTAATATATTTCTCTAAGTTTGGTACACTGTAGATGCTGAGCTTTCTCCGGAATGAGAGGAAATCACATCGTGGCAGCGCCACCTTTTGGGTGATATAGCCCGAAAGTTAATCAACACCAATTCAAAGCAAGATCCAACCAAATATCAAGTTCTGTTAAATTAAGTCTATTGGTTCATGGGGAAGAGAGTTCGAAAAGCTTTGGTAAAACTAAAAGCAGACTTTTTCTAAAAATTGTCAAATCGAGTTCAAAAAATCTCAAAAAAAAAATAAAAAAAAAAATAAATAAAAATCATCAAAAACCAGAAATTGAAAGATTTTCCTAATCTTATACTTTCTTCATATATATGCAGAAGATATAGTAATAAATCCACTTATTTAAAAATAAGTAATCAATTTAAGTTAGTTGAAATGTATTATATCTTAGCTACAAAATATGTCTCTTCAAATTAAAGCTAACGTAAATCGCACACAAAAAAAAAAAAAAAAAAAAAAAAAAAAGAAAGAAGAAAGAAAAGAAAGAAAAATTACATCATAAATAAATTCGAAAAAAAAAAAAAAAAAAAATAGAACTTTCATAAATCAAATCATTTTTTAATTTGCGTATATGATCAACAGTATAAAACTTCGATCTGACACTCATTCAATCATAATAATTTTTGCCACTCTAATGGCCTATGCCTCTTAGAATGAAAAGTCTGTAGTCGACAGTTTAAGAATGTTATTTCTACACATTTTAATGTGTCCATGGAATTATTTGAATTTTAAATAATTGCCAGATTTAACGATTTTCTTCTTTAGGAATTTCTAAATACAAAAGAATATGTGTATAGAAAGAAAAAGTGCATAAAAATTAAAAGTATTTTAAACTGCCTACTTGACGTCTCAAAAGAATAATTTTTGTATTCTGCAATCTGGCTAATCTTACGTTTCGAATAATACCACTTTCAATTCTTTACTCTCAAAATTAATATGTTAAAAGTGTACGTCAAATTTCATGTTTCAATATTAATATACAGATATTTTTCATTTTTTTAAAGCGATAACATTTTTACTTCCATGGCCCGACTACTGTAGGTAATGGAAGTATTGTATGCGGTCCAGGAATTCGTTATCGAGTTTTCACCTGATTTACATGTTTCAAGGTCTTCTGAGTCCAAAAAAGTAGTTTTTGGCAATTGGTCAGTATGTGTGTGTGGATGGGTATGTGTGTATGTGTGTGTATGTATATGGGGAATCTTCTGGCTTTCACATCTCCAAAACTATTAAAGATAGAACTACAAAACTTTAGAATTGATGGTGTACTGATGAATTTTTTAAATTTTGGTGAAAATTGGAAAACTGAAGTGGGACATCGAAAAACGGAAGTGGGACCGTAAGTCCGTATCTCGAAAACAACTCTAACGATTTCCTTCAAAGTTCCTATGTATAAACACTCTATTAGGTATCCTTTCGAATGATATAGTTGATTAGGTCAGAAAACTTGGTAGGCGTACTTTATAAATAGCTCAATTTCATTTCCGGTCAATAATTGTGTATGCCATGTTTTGGTTGAAGTTGGTATCTCAAAAACAGCTCTAACGATTTTCTTGAAAATTGTTACATAAATTCATTTTAGATATCCTTTCTCATATATTACGTGGTTATTACAGGAAAATTAACAGTCATCCTGATTGGGTAGGTCAGTGTTAGATCTCAGAAATTGGTGTTTCAAAAAATAACTCTACATTTTTTTTTTTTACTCACTATGTAAACTATGTTTTATGTATCTTTACACGTGTATAAAATTTATATTAAATCTGACCGGAAAAATTTTAGGTGTCTTTTATGTTAGGTCATTTTTATGCTTTTTAATCACATTATCTTCAAAAAATGAATATAATGCGTGTAATAGTGGGTAACGGAAGTCGTGTGGTTGTTTCACACCAGATTTTTGTAATGAAAATGTTTTAATGCAGTTCCATGAAAAATATGAGAAATTGCTTAAAAATCGATGAAATCAAATGAAAAAGTTATTTTTTTATATTATTAAATTTAATATTATTTTATTATTTTATTTTACATTTTATTAATATAATTATTTTACATTTTACAAAATAAAAAAATAATTTTTTTTTATTTGCAAAGTTTGAGTATTTAAAATATCTTGCTACATGTATATATATATATTAAACTTTTAAAAAGTATTTTAAAATACAGTACTTGTCTCACAGGAGAAAAAATAAAAGATATTTGAAATACCTCAATGACGATGAAAAACAAAAGATATCACATACCGTAGGAAAGTAGTCTATATACTTTTTATGTTACTTTTCCTTGTAAGTCATTTAGAGAAAAAAGTTCCATGGAAGAAATCTTTTGCCTATATGAAGCATAGCGCTAGACGAAGAGAAAGTAGAACATAGACGACAAATGTTAAATGGGCTATGTTCTGTTATTTGCTTCTGGGTCGTTCTATTTTGTTCTTTTTACTTTTGCAGACCAAAAGAATAGCTTAAAAAAAAGAATTCTTTGTTTCTGGTCGTAAATTATTGTAGACGATCATTTTATTTAATGTATCATAATTAGTGATATAGAATTTTCTTCTTTACGTTAAAAAAGGCGATAAATGAAAAATTTACGTAGATTAACAACAAAATTCAGTGATTTTTATTATTAACAGTTCAATGTATATGTGCAATAACTATTTGGGAATATTTTTCGGGAAAAAATTAGTAAAAATAGTACTCGTGGCGTTTTCTGAAAAAAAAAAAAAAAAAAAAAAACCGATTGAGTAAATACATATAGAAAAAGATCAAAAGGTGTGTGTGTGTGAATTAACGTTTCATATTTGTACTTTATATATTAAATCAACAAGTAGTTACCGCAGATGTCGGAACAACTGAAACACAAGTGGATACTTCTGAAAAGACAAACCGATCACGATCGTTACTCTTTTTTTCTGTATAACAAGCCCGTCAACGGCCGAGAGGTTCTGTCCTCGAAGCTGGTATATGAGAGGTGCCATGTTCGATTCCAGGTCGTACTCATCAGTCTAGCTGTCTTTAAGACAGACACCTAATCCTCTACGTGGATTTATAAACACTAAGAACACCCATGCCTGAAAAATGAATAAGTTCTTCCTAAGCGAAGAATATCGTGGATCAGAAATCAAACCAATGGCTTAAGAGGCCTCGCCACTTATCGTCCCCAGAAGCTAGAGCCAATGTTATTCTATGGAGAATTTCGCCCTATTATAACTTATTAACTAATATACATTTTTAAATTCCGTTTTCACATTCAGAAACTTCACAACTATTAAACAATTTATCGCTTTCTAAAAATTATTTTTTAAAATTTTTAATATTTCATTCTGTGGTTGTAAAATGCGAATTTTCACAATGCGAAATTTTTCTTTTTGTTCTTAAAAATGAAATCTTAAAAATAAAAAAAAATCAGTTTTTAGAAAGCGATAAATTGTTTAATAGTTGTGAATTTTCGAAAAGTGAAAACGGAATTTAAAAATATGTATTAGTTAATGAATTATAATGGGGCAAAATTTCCCATAGAATAGCATTGGCTTCGGCTTTCGGAGATGATAGGTAGAGAGTCCCCTTAATGTGTTGATGGTCTAACACTGGGCTATACTGGATAATGGTCAAGTAATGGCTATACTGGTTATTTCGGCCAAGGACACTTTTTCCTCTCATACTTAATTTTTAACAAACATGAGCTCATTTCTTGATTCAGAACATTCTAAATAATGGTATTACTCTACTTTTATTTCGCTTAAAAAATATATTCAGTTTTCATCCTTAAATTCATAATTTCATGACTGATCTGGGATTCGAACAGTACACCAGGAATATGAAGGCCAAAGCACTGGTCACTCTACCACCAGTTAGGCCACTAATTTGGGAATTGAAAATATTCGAATATTTCCAACTTTCAAAAAGTCGAATAGTGACGTTCAGGTCTACATCTCGTCTGGTTAGGTGGGACCGGGTATGATCAAAGTTAAAAGTACCTTCGCAGGCTATGAACGCAGGTTTGGTTCTTTAAACAGGCACTTTTTGATCTTAATGAAGTTATTTCCGTCTCTTTATTTAAAATTTATTTTATTTTTTATAAAATCTCTAATAATCCCATAGTCTTTCTTATTAACACACTTCTATGAACTTGATATGATGTAACTATTAATGTATGTAACAGAATTTTGCAATTCAATTTTCGACAACTTCTGGTTGTCCGATTGACCTGAAATTTTGCACACGACTTCAAAATCAATGACAATACTATATATTCGAGACGCCTATCCATCAGGGGTAGGTTCCAGGGGCAAATAAAAAATGTATACTCTTACAAAACTCTATCGTATGTAACACAGGATTTGGATATATTTGTATAACGTCGACTGGCAACAATTAATTTTTTTTATTATTATTAAAAATTTCAAAGTGTGTACTAAAAGTTTTATAAAACCTTTATTAGTTCACATTTCAGTAAAAGAATGTTCTTTAGTTTTTTAAAAGTATAATTTTATTTATTTATTTTAGCTTTATTTTTCTTAATATACTAATTTTTGTAAACATAGAAGTTTTATTTATCAACCATATAAACACACAATAGTGATTTTAAAATAATATTTTATTTGCTTATTCGAATATCTAAGATTTCTGAGGACATTATAAAACTTTTTGTTAATAACGTCCTCAAAATTATATATTGCATATATTACATGCATTGATGTGTAACAATATTATTTATACTAAATTTCTTGAAAACTATCTAAATTAAAAAAATAATAATAAAATAAAATAATATATATATATATATATTTAAATGTTTCATGTTGACAAATTCTTATTTTCTACTCTCATATTACTTTTGTTTAATTGCATTATAAACATGTTTGTACATTATTTTGTGGATCAGCTGGCAAGTTGATTTTTAAGAAAATATTTTTATGTTTGAATTTTTAAATTTCATGGGAATTTCAGTTTTATCAAATCTTAAATTAGTGTTTTAAAGTGTAAATTAAGTTGAAAACTAAAATGCACTCACAGATTCATTTGAATAATTGAATTTGAATTACTTATTTAAAAGGTTTAATCTGAATTACTTAGTTGAAGAATTTACCTTAAAATAAGTCCCAGAAAGTATATTAAAATCACGAAATTTTGAAAAATATTCATTTCCAGTTAAAGGAATTTGAAAGATGTTCTTGCATTTATCAGTAAAATTTACTTTTTCAACGCTATCGACTTTTCTTCGTATTTAATTCAATACTTTTTTTTTTTTCAGTAATTTGCAAAATTCACTGCTTTCTTAAGTGGATAGTTCACCAAACGTAACGGGAGCCTGACCCCGTGTTATTCTAAACGGGAAAATGTTTTCAAAATTACTCATCAAATGTTTTTTTTTTTTTGTTTGTTTGTTTGTTTTTTTTAACCCGTTTTCATATTTTAAAAATCCACAGTCGTTAAATGGATTATTGCTTAAAGTGCGAAAGATGCGCTTACTTAATTTTCCCCACTTTCTAGCTTTAAAATGAAATATTTGAAAACTTTAAAAATTAATTTTTGAAAAAAATAATAACGAAAATTAAATTTAAAAGTTTTGCATTATCTTCTAAATATGAAAACGGAATATAACAGAATACATTAAGTAATGGGTAATTTTGAAAACAATCTTGTCCATAGAATAACATGGGCTTAGAGTGCCGTCCAGTTAGCCGAAGTATCCACTAACATCTTCAGGGGCTGCGGGATTTCAATTCCAAAATGGAAAAAAAAAAAAAAAAAAAAAAAATCGTGGCGGAAAATTTTCACAAACCTTTACTTTAAGGGGCTGCGGGACACATTTTATTTTATTTTATTTTATTTATTTATTTTATTTATTTATTATCTAATCAATTGTGTCTGAATTCTGAATATTTTTGTGCTGATTAACATTATAATAAATAAATAAAATCACATCGTAAAACGTTTCAAATAGTTAAAATAAAAATTTTAATTTAATAATAATAATAATAATTATTATTATTATTATTATTATTATTATTATTATTTATTTTTATTTATTTATTTGTTTATTTATTTTTTTCTTTTTGTTGCTGTTTTTTTAAGAAGGGTAATCTAAAATTGCTAAAACTCAAAATATTACATGTCGAATTTCAAACTTTTTTTCATTTAATTAAGCATAAATATATAATATTTTAATTTATAAAAGAAATAAAAAATTTTGAATTAAAAATTATTAGAAAAAATAATAATATAATACGGCATTTTTTTAAGTCATATTTTTAAATGTAAATATATATATAAGTTTTTTTTTTTTTTTTTTTGCGGAAAAATTTTAAAATATAATGTTGGAAAAAGGTATATACTAAATTTGAACCTTCTTGACTAGTAACAAATTAAACATGAGAAATGGAAAAAAAAAAAAGAGAGAGCAAGAGAGAGAAAAGAAAGAAAGAAACAGCTTCATTAAGAAAAATGACTTTAAAGTTATAAACATATATTGTTTGTTCATAGACTGTTTTGATACATAGAAGTGTATTTCCCATTCTAATTACGCTAGAAACATAATTATGCATCATTTTAATCAAAAAAGAACAAAGAATCTTTTAATATATATATATATATATAAATCTGTGAAGATTTTTGTGTCCTGGAAACTTTTTTTTTTTTTAGACTTATTTGTAAGTTCTGGTGATAGTTGATTTTAAATAAGCATAATTCTTAATTTCGTTACCCCGGAACGGTTAAGTGTATGCATATCAGCCCGTCAAGGTCAAGCAAAACTCGTGTTAACTTGTGGGAAATAATCTCAAATAATTCCCATCATTATTAACTACTTGATGCATATTTTTAACCCACTTCTCAAATTCAGAAAAATGATAATTGAATGAGTTTATTTTTAACAAAAATTGTTTTATTTTTAATATTTTATGTTGAAATCGTAAAACTCGAAACCTCTCTAACTAGAATTTTGAACAAAAACAATTTTTAAACATGAAAAGAAAAAAAAAATCGATTTTTGGAAAACAAGATTTGGAAACCGCTTCAGTGAACTGTCGTGAATTTTCTGAATGTGAAAATGAAATTAAAAAATATGTATCAAGTAGTGAATAATGGTAGGAAATTTTGGGATTATTTTTCCACAAGGATTTCGGATTATTTTCTCACTCATTCAAATGTTATGTTAACACATAGTTTTTGGGTGAATTTAATGCACTAAAATAAATCCCCTTAACGGCCCTCTTCACTCACCGTCACCGGAAGCCCGAACCAATGTTATTCTATGGGGAAATTTTCTTTACAAATAACTTATTAACTGATACGTATTTTTAAATTCTGTTTTCACATTCAAAAAATTCCCAACTGTTAAATTGACGGACCTTTTTAAAAATGTATTTTTTTAATTCTTAATATTTTATTTTGAAATTGCAAAATGAAAAAAATTCACATATTGAAAATTCGTATTTTTAAGCTTCAAAATAAAATATAAAAAATTAAAAAAATAATTTTTTAAAAAAGGTCCGTCAATTTAACAGCTGGGAATTTTCAGAATGTGAAAACAGAATTTTAAAATATGTATTAGTTAATAAGTTATTTGTAAAGAAAAATTTCCCATAGAATAACATTAGGTTCGGCTTAAGACGGCAGTGAGTGAAGAGGGCCCTTAAGTACTCCACTGTCTCCTAATTTACTTATTACACAAATCTGGCCAAAAAGAAAAAAAAAAAAAAATCAGCTTTTTATTTTATTGTTTATTTATTTAATTATTTATTTCAGGGAGGAGTAAAGTTTATGTTTCTGAAGAAGCTGAATTAAAAAAAGATCTCCATTTTTGTCTGTCTACTATATATTTTTATTTTTGCAAAATAACAGGAGTTTTCAATAAATCTTTTTTTTTTTTTTTTTTTAGTACGGAAGACTATTAGTCTCAATCTACGGATAAAACGTTGTCGCAAGTTTTACGATTGTTGGACATTTATCGTAATCGAAAATGTATCAAAAAGGTAATTGAATAATTAGAAAGCGATGTTATAATTTGGGAAAAAAAAAAAAAAAAATCTAATAGTATTCAGTTCTAAACTAAATTCTGCTTTTGCCAAAATTTCATCTAAATCTTTTTTTTTTTTTTTTTTTTTTTTTGAAAGAAAAAGTAAAGAAAAGAAAATTAATAATAATTAGTAACGAAACAAACAATATCGAAAACGTTTTTCTTAATAATTTGGAATTAGGAAATAAAAAGTGCGCGTGCAAAGTGAAACAAAAATAAGTAAAAAAATGAAATTAATGATTTAATTTTATATATAAAACATGATCGCGTGCTATCTTACAAAGTAGATGAAAAATTTAAAGTTTATGTGGTGCGTGTGACATCTATAAAAAAAAATATTTATTTATTTATTTATTTTATTATTATTATTATTATTATTTTGTTTTTTGTGTAGCCCAATTAATCTGAAGGAAAAAAAGAAATTCGTGATAGGCAAAAATGGAGGTTAAAACCCGAATAAACTACTACGTCAAAAACGCCAAAGAAAAATATTTGAGATGCAAACAGATGTTTCGGTAGCCTTAAGCCTTCAGTGCAAAAAGAATTTTGAATCTAGAGAAGTGCTCATATATATAGGAGAGCGACCGAATTTAGTTCAACCAATAGGATTACGAGGTCCCTATTGGGTGACGATTGGTATTACGACCCTATTGGTATTACGAGGTCCCTATTGTAATATAGGATTACAAAGTCCCCACCTTTCCCGTAATCCTATTGGTTGAACTAAATTCGGTCCCTCTCCTATATATACGAGCTCTTCTCTAGATTCAGAATTCTTTTTTCATTGAAGACGTACGCTTAAGGCTACCAAAACAGCTGTATGCATCTAAATATTTTTCTTTGGAGTTTCTGACGTAGTAGTTTATTCGGGTTTTAATATTCCAACGCCAAGTCTCTTGTTACTAAAAATGGAGGTTATTTTTGAATTAGCATCTTCGAAAACTTAAAGTGTATCAAAATAAAAAAAATTCAAACAATTTATTATTTATTTATTTTATTTATATATTTACTTTTTAGGATAATAGTATTTATAGTGAATAGTGTTCGTTCACGTTTACATTTCGTGCTTATTTTTTTTTTTTTTTTTTTTTTTTTTTATTATTATTATTTTTTTTTTTTTTTTTTTACAGCTTAATAACGAATGCGAAGAAGATTGTTTGGACTTACGTGTAGATTGTTCAAGCTCTGAAAATGACGAATTAGTAAAATTTTAATTTTGTATTATATCAAACTGGCTTTCATTAAACGTTGCTATGAGCAATTTTCCAATTAATTTTTCTCAACAAACGAATAACGTAACTTTAATTTCCTATACGTTAACATTTGTATGTTTTAGTTTAATGTGTAAATGTAAATTTCTGCTGATATGTTTTAGCACAATATATACACTATCTTACTCTAAATGATCGGGTACTTTCTATTTTTTTTTTTTTTTTTTTTTTTTTTACAATCAATATTCAATTTGGAATGATGTTCAAATTTTTATAAAATAGGAGTAAAAATGTTACTATTTAATTATAATTTCGTTAAAGTAATTTTACACTATTATAAAGCTCATTTTAATGTAAAACAATTAGTCTGCAATTATGTATTTATTATGTATATATGTATATATATATATTTAGTTTCACTTCAATATTTTTAATAGTGTTTTAAAGTAAAAAATAAGTTTTGAACTTTTTTTAGTAACCGATTATAAGACAACGGTTTTCATAATTTCACACAAAATTCAACTAAAAGTATATGCGTTTTGAGAAAACAAAAGTAGACGTGGTGGAATTTTACTGTAATTTTCTATTTCAGAAAATAAAAATCTATACGAAACATTTAAAGCATGAGTGTGCTATCAGTTAGAAACAGTTAAATTGGTTGCAAACCAATGTTATTTAGTTGTTCATATGATATACTAGATGTGTCACCAAAATTAGCATTTTTGCAGAGTGGAATTTGCCTTAATCGAATGTAAATAAAATCATTTTAAGTTATCCAATAAGTTTTAAAACTGACTTCATGTCAAACAATACTAACCTATTTTATATATTATTATAAATACAAATATACTAACAACAGTGATTTTAATAATATTTTGTTCACAAATAAAGAAATAAACAAATTTTTTATGTTATAATACGTTCATTTAATTGAATTGACGTACAGATACATGCGTATATGAAAAGGAGCTTTAATTTAAAATATGACTATGCTTTGAAAAAGAAACCTCACTATTATTATAGCATGTGATATTAAGACTTCAAAAACAAACTTATAAGGATTTATAGTTATGTACTTTTGAGATATAAATGTGTTAGGTAAAAAACAACTTATAAATATCTCTAAAAAAAGAGTTAAATTGAACACGTTTCATTTGTTAATTATATTAAAAACACTTTAAACACACGTAAAATTAATTTTTATTTAAAAGATGTTAAAAAAATTTATCCGAAGCTTTTCGCTTTAATAGTAAAGCATCATCAGGGATTTTACCATGTTTTTATTAACTTCGATTCTTGTTTGTTTGTGGGTTTGTTTGTTTGTTTGTGTGTTTTTGTCAGGGACAAATCTTGCAATCGATTTTTAACTAACTTCCCGACTAGCTAGATATTTGAAATTTTCAGGACAGCTCACAACACGGTGACAATACATTTTTCTAATAATTTTAGTCAACTATTTCAAGTCCCGCTGCCTTCGGCAGCGCTTATATGATTCGACAGAAAATTTATTTAACTAACTTCCCGACTAGCTAGACATTTGAAACTTTCAGAATAGTTCAGAACCCGGTGAAAATGCATTATTTTAAATACCTTTAGCCAACTGTTTCGGGTTCCTGTTGCCTTCGGCAGCGTTATCAGTACAAAGCTTGCAATCGATTTTTCACTAACTTCCCGACTAGCCAGATATTTGAAACTTTCAGGATAGCTCAGAACACGGTGGCAATACATTTTTTTAAATACTTTTAGTCAACTGTTTCCGGTCCCTACTGCCTTCGGCAGCGTTCATATGATTCAACAGAAAATTTATTTAACTAACTTCCCGAGTAGCTAGACATTCGAAACTTTCGGAACAGTTCAGAATACGGTGAAAATGATTTTTAAAAATATTTTTATCCAATTGCTTCGGGGCCCTGCTGCCTTCGGCAGCGTTTCCAGTACAAAGCTTGCAATCAACTTTTAACTAACTTCCCGGCTAGATAGCCATTTGAAACTTTTATAATAGCTAAAAAGACGATAGCAAGGAATTTTTTTAATACTTTTATCCAATTGCTGGGGTTCCGGCTGCCTTCAGTAGCGTTTATATGATTCAACAGAAAATTAAAAAACATGGTTTATAAAAAATTTTTTATCTTATAATTATTTATTATTCGTTTCCAATGAGCAGTTTTTAAATATTTTTTCTTTTCACAGTCAACAGTTAAGTCTTTTAATAACGTGAATATCAGCAAAGTCAATTTGAAGTCCGGTAAAGGTTGGATCAAGGAGCTAAGAAAAATAGGAGAAGCGGGAACTATTGAAATATCACACGAGGCTATTGTAGGAGAAAAACCACCATGAATTAGCCGAAATAAGCTATTATATATTTTATAATATTGTGCGAAATTATTGGCAAAATTGCAGCATCTTTGGAATTTACTGTATTTTTGCATTTAATTATATTAATAGCTTCGGAAATGTAAAGTTCTTGGATAGTAGATGGTGCTGTAATAATTTTGGCTTTATCCCATATAGGGTTTTCTATTATATTGGACAGACTAAGAAGACTTTAAATAAAAGAATACAAGAACATATACGAAATATCAAAGAAGGAAATAGTTCTACTCTAGTCGACTTCATTTATGCCAACACAAACGCTAACCCTATATGGGATAAAGCAAAAATTATTACAGCACCATCTACTATCCAAGAACTTTACATTTCTGAAGCTATTAATATAATTAAATGCAAAAATACAATAAATTCCAAAGATGCTGCAATTTTGCCAATAATTTGGCACAATATTATAAAATAGATAATAGTTTATTTCTGCTAATTCATGATGGTTTTTCTCCTACAATAGCCTCGTGTGATATTTCAATAGTTCCAGCTTCTTTTATTTTTCTTAGCTCCTTGGCCAAATATTTATTGGAATTCAAATTTAATTTGCTGATATTCACGTTATTAAAAGATTTAACTGTTGACTGTGAAAATAAAAAATATTTAAAAACTGCTCATTGGAAACGAATAATAAAAATCCCTGATGCTGCTTTACTATTAAAGCGAAAAGCTTCGGATAAATTTTTTTTAACATCTTTTAAATTAAATGTAATTTTACGTGTGTTTAAAGTGTTTTTAATATAATATAAAAAACAACTGCTCTGTGAACTGAAAAATCTTGATTAATAACTCCGAGAGTAAATTAAATTATTATACAGATAAATGCAATAAATATATAGAAGGGAGTTTTAATTTAAAAGGTGACTAAACATTTAAAAATAAAACTCACAACTGTTATATGTTATTTTCCGACTTCAAAAACCAGATTAAGCTAAAAATTTATAATGCACATTTTTGAGACATAAGCATAACTGGCAACATTTTAATTTATTCCGGAGAACTTTAAGCACCGCCTTCATTTTGAACCACTTTATTTATTGAAACATTTTCTCCAACATATAACTTTGATAAAATACGAAAGAATTATTTTTAAAAATAATGTGGTATGAAATAAAAGCGGGGCTGAAAATATTCCAGAATAAATTAAAATGTTGGCATCTATGCATAAGTGTATTAGGAAAAAAAAAACTGCTTTCAGAACGGAAAAATCAGTATCAATCGCTCAGAGAGTTAATTAAATTATCACACAGATACATGTAATAAATATATATGAAAGGGGTTTTTATGTAATATTGTGTAAAGTCTCTGCAAGTTGCAAAAAAAGACTTGGCAGTATAAATAAAATAATTGGGATGGAATAGGTTATTTCATGTTTAATATCAACTATGAAAAATACTAGATGTAATGTGGTACCAATCCGTTTCCAAATACATAGTTGAAAATAAATCATACACAATAAAACCATGGGAACTTAAGTACAGTCGGTAACAAAAGTCTCTGAACACTAGCAAAAATTCCTATGTAAAAAAAAATACACTTAATAACAGTTTTGTTAAATAAATCCTTGTCGAATCCTGTTTTTAGACTGACTAAGAACAGGATTCGACAAGGATTTATTTAACAACACTGTATTAAGTGTACTTTGTTTATATAGGAATTTTTGCTAGTGTTTGGAGACTTTTGTTATCGATTGTAATAATCTTTCATAATCAAGTCTGCTAACATTAGAATGAAATATAAGTAATATATCAATGCCATTATTTATAATTTATTCTTAAGTACTATCAAACCTCCATTTTTCACATCACTAGCTTATAAGAATACTTATCTCACTATTTAATCAATCCCAAAAGTAGCTGAGCTGTTCTGCACTACAAGCTGGTAGACGGGAAGTGCCAGGTTCGAGCCCAAGTGGCGCTAATTGATCTACCTCATTGGAGTCTTCCGTTGTTTTCTCCGAAACTCGTGTAAATATGGGTTAGTACCTCCTATAAAGACCCCGGAGGGCACTCCACCCATAGGCCTAGATGGCAAGTCAATTGACCTTAATCCTAAACATTATCACATTATTTAATCATAGTTATATATTGGGCAAAATTATTCTACAAATAAAGTGGTGCTAAAAAGTGCTGGTCTAACAGTGCTCCAGAATAAATAAAAACGTTGATATGTCTGATATAGCTAAAAAGCGATTTAAAACTAATGTAAGAATCATTCAGGGATTTCTCAAAACGTATTTGCTAAAATAAGTAGGTAACCCTAGAGATTTCTAAAAATGAACAGAATTTTTTTTTAATATAATTAGCAATGAATATCAAAATATTTGCTTAAAATGAGGGGGGGGGGGGTCCTTTTTTTTTTTTTTTTTTTCAAAAAGGGTTTTTTAGTTTTAAAAAAAATAAATAAACAAATAAATAAATAAATAAATAAATAATAAAAATACTTTGATTTTTTACAAGTTTTAACAATAACAGATATAAAAATATTTTTTAAAAATAATACTTACATTTTCATCACTTCGAAGAATAAAATTACCGTTATATTTTAAATCGTGGAATTTTTCGTAAAGCGGAAAACTGTTATTATAAAACGGAAATGCACAAACCATCTTAAATAACATATTAGTTCCTACTAATTCATAACAAGAAAGGTGTAAAATAAAAGTATATTTTTTACACTTCACGCATGGAATCTGCTCTCAAAAAGCTTCATTTTTCCCCCCTGAAAACGGCTGTTCAGTACTATATCCTGGTGTTATTTCCTTCTGTTGTTTCCCCCTTTAGTGTTTTTTAATGTAGTATTTACCATCAACATGGCAGTGCCTTCATGTTCAGAGCACCATGTGATTATATTATAACAAAAGATGGCGGTAAAGATTTTAGATATAATTTAGTTACTACTTTAATTTAAAAACTAGGGGATCTGTATAATAAGAACTTTTATAACTGGCTTGTATCACACGTCACTGAGCAGTTAGTTTTTATTTATTGCATATTATTCATGTTATGTATTATTTTATTTATTATTTATTTAATTTTATTATTTCAATATTATTACATGTTTATATCAGTCTGTAGTAATGTTTAATGACAACCGATTTTTGTCGTTATTTCTACAGCAAATAATTTTCTAAACAAATTTCATGTGTATCTTTAAGTTATTGTAATATTTAAATGAGTATTGTAGATTTTTTCATATCTGTAATTAGCAGTTTAATCTCGCTCGTCGACCTAGCCACTCAAACTATTCCGTGTTTTTTTTTTTTTCGAAATTTACGTAAATACTAGCTAGGACCCTTTAGGAAGATCCCCATAGAGGACATCCCATCATAGGTCCAGGTCTCTAGTGTAAACAACTGGGCGTTACCCCGAACACCGACACCAACATCAGTTTAATCTATTTTTGGTTCATGTGGTAAATTTTGGTACATGATCACTGTTGTTTTTACATTCTACGCTCAATATTACAATTTTATTTAGTTCAGTAATTAAATAGTGCATGATTATCTTGTTAATTTTTAATTTTTTTTCTTTCTTTTTGTCGTAATTATTATCTTTATTTTGGTTTTTTACTTTCGTACCGTATGGTCTTAGAGAGGATTTGGGGAAAGGTGGAAGCCCGGAAAACTTGTTTAACATGCTCATACATCTTGTGTCGGGTGGCCTCTACTCCTTTTTTCCTTTTAGTTATTATTAATTTTTTTTTCTAATGTTATTTGTTCATATTAACTATATATATGTCATCCCCCAATGTTTTAGAAACAATTTATATTAAGTTTCTAAATATATTTCACCTTGGTATAAGACTTCATTTCTATATGTGATTATTTATTAAGTGAAGCGATTTAGTTTTCTCCGTGTGATTAATTTTTACATCTCCCCTTCTTTTTTCAATTATGATATTTCATCAATGTATTCTAAAAACTTTGTGGATGGATTGATATTTTTTTAAATATTTATTATATTATTCATAATATTATTTTATTTTAAAATGTCAAAATTTGGCATGAATTTTCAGAATTGAAACATATATATATATATATATATATTTAATTATCTTATCAATTAATCCAAAAAAGTAAGGCACAGATATTTTAAAATATATCGATAAAATATAATAACGTGAAATTGAGGACAAAAATAAAATATTAAATGGCATAGAAGAGTTAAAAATTAAAAAAAAAAAAAAAAAAAAAAAAATATTTTTTATCTTATTTTACTAGTTTTCGATCAATTTTAATGTGCTTATATTGATATATTTCAAAGATTATTCATGCCAACGCAAATAACTCTAAGACAATAATTTCAAAGATTTATTGTTTTGACGATTTTCACCATTCACGATCACTTAAGCATTTTAATAATAAATGTTAGTTTTGATATGTTGAATGAAGTTCACTCCACTTTATCTAAATCGAAGTTAATATAACAAAAATTCAATTTTGAAAATTTGACCCAAATACAATACTTTCTCTACCTTATGGGTAAGAGAAAGTAAAAAAAAAAAAAAAAAAAACACTATATTTAAAGGGGACTAATGTGCAAGTTGTACCTGACGGGACTAAAGTGAAAGTTGTACCTCAAGGGACTAAAGTGAAAGTTGTACCTCACGGGACTAATGTGCAAGTTGCACCGAACGAACAAACTATTTCTTTCAACGAAAATGCCTACTAACCCTGGACGATAGGTCTAATATATCGTATCATATTATATATCGTATTTATCGTAATATAACTCAATACTTATTTCGCTTCCTTCTTCGACTCGTTTTAATACGCAAACATTAAATCATTAAATTCATTTTTTTTACTTATTTTTATTTCATATTATTTCACGCGCATTTTTTATTTCCTAATTCAAAATTCTTAAAAAAAACTTGTAATGATACTGATTATTATTAATTTTCTTTTCTTTTTCTTTCGATAATAATAATAAAAAAAAAGATTTTGATGAAATTCTGGCAAAAGCAGAATTTAGTTTAGGACGGAGGACTATTAGTTTTTTTTTTTTTTTTTTTTTCAAATTGTAACATCGCTTTCAAATTATTCAATTATATTTTCGATAAATTTTAGATTTCGACAAATGCCCAACTATCGAAAACGACAACGCTAAAATCCCAGATTGAGACTAATAGGCCCTCAGTCCTAAAAAAAAAAAAATAAAAAAATAAAAAAAAAAAAAAAATCTTTGAGTGTCCCTGTACAAAAACCATAATTAATATGTTCATCGTATACAGGTAACTCCATATACCTTATACTTTTTGTTCCAAATTTCAGTTTAATAGAGTAGTTTTTGTAACCTCTATCGCGGTGTAGATATATATATATATATTCTAAAAGCATAGAAACCTCGTTGTCAAACTTTAACCATACATTTCACATTAAACTGTAAAATTTACCGCAAATTATGGGAAATGCGGCAAATAATCTATAAAAATGTACGGGCTCACAAAAAAATTATGGCTAAAGTTTGACAGGTATATTTCTTTTTTTTTTTTTTTTTTTCTTCTTTTTGCGGTGTTGCACATACTGACAACAGAAATTATTTATTCTCTATAGAAAAAACTCACGTTTCAGCAATAATGGAAGGAAAGTTAATACCATTTAATTAATTATTCTTAGTAGATGTCTTTTGTAAGTAGCTTTAACATCTAAGTTTATCATTGATTCCACATTGGAATATTTCTTCAGGAGGTATGGTTTGTACTTTCTTCTATATTCAACAGAAGAAGGTGTTGGTTTACAAAAAAATTTTCGACTGCAACTTTTCGATGAATTTACATATTTTAAAAGGAAGAACTCTATTTGACCTTACGTTTTTTGAAAATGTTTGCTTGTGTATTGTATATGTGTGACAAAATTTTGTGGTGGTTGTTTCTCATAAACTAATGCATAGAATTCTATACAAATTTATATGTAGTTGTAACTTGACTTAAAATTGCGCCTAACCAAACTTCGTGAAAATTGCCAAGCAAGTCGTGTTGCCATCTATTTTTTTTTTTTTTTTTCATAATTTCCAATAGGATAATAGAGGGAAAAAATTGATATACTTGTTCACAATGCGAATTACTTTTTTACGATTGATTATAAAATTAAGAAGTAATAGTCAATTAGAAAAAAAGAATAATTGTTTATGTAAAATCATTCCTTTCCACCATGGAGGAGAAGCAATCACTACCCCTCCCTTCCCGGAAGATGTAGATTTTAAACATGAGTATATTTTGAAAAGAACTCTATAGCTACGAATCGAGTTTTTCATTTTTAACAACAACAACAACAACAAAAAAGTCAGAAAGAAAAGCTTTTTTTTTTTTTTTTTTTTTTTTTTTTTGTCTATCTCAATTGTTTTTCTGTAGGGCATAAAATTGGTTTTCTTCAGGCATTTAGTGTTACACTTCTCTCAGATAAAAATTGTATATATTCATTGTAAAAAAAAAATAATAACAATAAATAATACTTTTTAAAAAATAATTTGTACTGTGTGAATCTGTTATGTAAATATAAAAGAAATCGTTTATTGTAAATGCGATACCTTTAAAATATTACCATATATTACCATAAAAATCTCTATAATGCTAAACCACTCATTAAAATATGCCAACTACGATGGGACACAAATGGTAATGATAATACAATGTACATTACTTCATTCTATATTATATAGAAGACAGTATACGTTACTTTCTTCTGTAATAAATGAAAGACAGTATAAGTTTCGTAAAAACTTGCGACTTCTGAATTTCGATGGATTTACACACTTTGATAGATCCCGAATATCATTTGACCATTTTTAGTAAATATCTGTGTGTCTGTGCGTCTCTGTGAGTGTGAAAAGCGCCGTTGCCGGTGAGTGGCAAAAATTTTATGACGACTCAAAATTTATATGTAATTGTACCTTGATATACAGGGTGTTTATAAAGTCCCGGACCCATTTTGATGTTTAATAACTCATTAAATAATAAAGATAGATTAAAATTAATAACATAAATGGTTAGATAGACTCAAAAAGTTTCATGACCCTTGTCAATGAACTTCCACGTGTGTCCCAATCGTCGCACGGAGAATATCAAGTCGATAGTCAATTTCACGCCAGGTAGCGGCAAGCATGTCGGCAAAAAGCACAGCGGCAAAATCTGTGCTTTCTCTTGTGGTGTATGCATTCTCCTTAATATCCGCTCGAATAAAACATCACATACAAAAGTACTACATAGAACAAACACATCAAAAGTAAACATAACATTGCAATAGTTGCCAAAAACAAAACAGAGAAAAATGCAATTAATAAGCAGACGATATTTAGAAAAGCACAGATATTTAGACTGGAAAATGAAATTATCTGAAATTAACCACACGCGCAGACGATATTTACAAAAGTAAAGATATTCAAACCTGAAAAGAAAATATATGAGTTATTCCATCAATAAATGCCATAAGTTTGTTTATAGCTTCATTATTTTATGAGCTATTAAACATCAAAATGGGTCCGGGACTTTATAAACACCCTGTATATTAGTGCCCAGCCTATCAATTTTTATTGCGGAGTTCTAATCAAGTGGCTCTAATATGAAGCGAATTCTCTCATTCAAAGGAAGGCTGTATCTCATGTTCTATTGTATAGAGTGGAACAAACTACACCATATCATATAAAAATTATGTTTTTATTCATATAAAAATATATGCCCATTTCATTTTGTTTAGCACAGTCTAAAAGAGTTGAACTACGAGACGTTTCTCCCATAGCCGCAATATATTTAAATACTCTTGGATGTCCCTGTACACAAAGCATATATCTGATTTGAATACAGACTTGTTATAGCATCTCCATATGATAACGAATTATAATTTCGAATGTGGACTCCCTACTAATATTACAGACCAACCGTTAAAAGCTTCATTTTAGGATTTACGGGACATCAAAACGTGTAAATATAGCAAAAACACACTTTTGAAAATTTTGTCTAAAAACAATACTTTTTTTACCATTATGTGTGTAAGAGATAGTAATTAAAAAATAATATCTGAATATCGCGTTATTAATTACATTAACAAATATCCTTCGCTCACGAGAGAATTTACAGATAATTAACTATTTCTGAAAGGAAATACAAGACAATCTTCACATAATAAGCTACAAAAATGTATTATGAACTTCATTAACCTTAAAACGATTGAGGCTTTATAATGTATGAACACCATTTATAACATCTTAGTAAAGATAAATTTCTAAACATTTCTTGGCAAAGTTTAAAACTTGTTAAAATGTAATATAATGAGCCAATTAATCTTTTATAATGAAATAATATGTTACAGAGTACACGATAATTATCATTCGTGTTTGCTTATCTAAGCAAATTTAATGTGTAATGGTTTATTAATTGGCGACATATCGTCTTCATATGAAAAGAAAAATTAACAATTATTTTAGAATAAGAGACGCCTTATATATGAATTACGCAAAGCCTTTTTCAAACAAATATTTATATTATATTTAAGAAAAATACATAAATATAAAGAAAATGCGGTGACGTATGGTATGTGATAGCCATGAAAAACGATTTTACCATGTTTTTATTAACTTCGATTCTTGTGTGTTTGTTTGTGTGTTTGTTTGTGGGTTTGTTTGTGGGTTTGTTTGTGGGTTTGTCAGGGACAAATCTTGCAATCGATTTTTAACTAACTTCCCGACTAGCTAGATACTTGAAATTTTCAGGACAGCTCACAACACGGTGACAATACATTTTTCTAATAATTTTAGTCAACTATTTCAAGTCCCGCTGCCTTTGGCAGCGCTTATATGATTCGACAGAAAATTTATTTAACTAACTTCCCGGATAGCTAGACATTTGAAACTTTCAGAATAGTTCAGAACAGGGTGAAAATGCATTTTCTTAAAACCTTTGGCCAACTGTTTCGGGTTCCCGCTGCCTTCGGCAGCGTTATCAGTACAAAGCTTGCAATCGATTTTTCACTAACTTTCCGACTAGCTAGACATTTGAAATTTTCAGGACAGCTCACAACACGGTGACAATACATTTTTCTAATAATTTTAGTCAGCTATTTCAAGTCCCGCTGCCTTCGGCAGCGCTTATATGATTCGACATAAAATTTATTTAACCAACTTCCCGACTAGCTAGACATTTGAAACTTTCAGAATAGTTCAGAACACGGTGAAAATGCATTTTCTTAAAACCTTTAGCCAACTGTTTCGGGTTCCTGCTGCCTTCGGCAGCGTTATCAGTACAAAGCTTGCAATCGATTTTTCACTAACTTTCCGACTAGCTAGACATTTGAAACTTTTAGGACAGCTCACAACACGGTGACAATACATTTTCTAATAATTTTAGTCAACTATTTCAGGTCCCGCTGCCTTCGGCAGCGCTTATATAATTCGACAGAAAATTTATTTAACTAACTTCCCGACTAGCTAGACATTTAAAAGTTTCAGAATAGTTCAGAACACGGTGAAAATGCATTTTCTTAAAACCTTTAGCCAACTGTTTCGGGTTTCCGCTGCCCTCGGCAGCGTTATCAGTACACAGCTTGCAATCGAATTTTCACTAACTTTCCGACTAGCTAGACATTTGAAATTTTCAGGACAGCTCACAACACGGTGACAATACATTTTTCTAATAATTTTAGTCAAATTTTTCAAGTCCCGCTGCCTACGGCAGCGCTTATATGATTCGACAGAAAATTTATTTAACCAACTTCCCGACTAGCTAGACATTTGAAACTTTCAGAATAGTTCAGAACACGGTGAAAATGCATTTTCTTAAAACCTTTAGCCAACTGTTTCGGGTTCCTGCTGTGTTTGGCAGCGTTATCAGTACAAAGCTTGCAATCGATTTTTCACTAACTTTCCGACTATCTAGACATTTGAAACTGTTAGGACAGCTCACAATACGGTGACAATACATTTTTCTAATAATTTTAGTCAACTATTTCAGATCCCGCTGCCTTCGGCAGCGCTTATATAATTCGACAGAACATTTATTTAACTAACTTCCCGACTAGCTAGACATTTAAAATTTTCAGAATAGTTCAGAACACGGTGAAAATGCATTTTTTTAAATACCTTTAGCCAACTGTTTCGGGTTCCTGCTGCCTTCGGCAGCGTTACCAGTACAAAGCTTGCAATCGATTTTTCACTAACTTCCCGACTAGCTAGATATTTGAAACTTTCAGGATAGCTCAGAACACGGTGGCAATATATTTTTTTAATACTTTTAGTCAACTGTTTCAGGTCCCTACTGCCTTCGGCAGCGTTCATATGATTCAACAGAAAATTCATTTGACTAACTTCCCGAGTAGCTAGACATTTGAAACTTTCGGAACAGTTCAGAATACGGTGAAAGTGCTTTGTAAAAATATTTTTATCCAATTGCTTCGGGACCCTGCTGCCTTCGGCAGCGTTTCCAGCACAAAGCTTGCAATCAACTTTTAACTAACTTTCCGGCTAGATAGTTGAAACTTTTATAATAGCTTAAAAAAAGACGATAGCAAGGAATTTTTTTAATACTTTTATCCAATTGCTGGGGTTCCGGCTGCCTTCAGTAGCGTTTATATGATTCAACAGAAAATTAAAAAACATGGTTTATAAAATTTTTTTTATCTTATAATTATTTAATTTTAATATATAAAACACCGCCATTTACTAGTAAATTTACATACAAGCTTAATCAACTTAACTTCTAAAATATAACTTTATAAATATGCAAATATATATAGAGAGAGAAACAATTATACTTTATAAATATAAAAACTTAAAAAATATGCCTTTTGTAGCGTCATTCACCAATAAATGTTGAGATATAACAATAAATGTTGAAATTGGAAAAACATTATAAAATAATAATAGCACCACCTGGCGGTCGATATACGCCTACACTAAATAAGCATAATGTTACATATTATCCATCCTATATATCAATTTTGATACATTTATTTATCATAAAAGCTAAAATATTGCCTTCTCTTAAACGAGATTGAATTGCAAAATAGCAGAACCCCTACCGGCCATTATGCACCCAAACTGTATTAACATAGCTTTAAATAATATCCATTTCACATTCTAATTTTGATGCACTTATACATTACCAAAATCGAGTTATTGCCTTTCCTTAAATAAAGAAAATAGCTTCATAGCAGCGTCCCTTTTTTTATGGTGTATCCCAAAATCTAATTAGCACCCATTTAAGTCAAGATCCAACCAAATACCATTTTTGGCTAAATTCCGTCCATCAGTTCGTAGGCTATACTATCCACAAAATTTTGCTAACACACACATACAAAGACAGACATGTGGAAAGACAAGCTTTTTCTAAAAATAATTGAATAGTGCTCAGAACATCTTAAAATATGTAAATTCATCCAAAGCCCTAGAGCAAACACTTTCACCAATAGAAGACCTTCTTCTAATATATATGGAAGAAAGTAATACTATTAAATAAGAAAAACTTAACTGTTTTTCAATGTCATATCCTATATATAAACTTAAGTGCGAATATTTCTTTTAAATGAAAAGAAAAAAGTCAAATGAATATTTTTTATATTAATACTTGAAAATTGTATATACAAACTCCATCATATTCACAAATACACAGTAATTGTTTCAGGTAAAAATGAAGCACGTCCCTTCATCAGGTGAAAAATAGTAAAAATGAGAAAAGGTTGTATGAGAATTACTTCAAAACGTTCAGGATTATGATAATTAAACTTACGATATAAGCAGCTACTAAAACTGGCAAAGTGGCAAGCCACTAAATTTGGTATGCGGACAATTTAGTGTGGCATTGTGCGAAAAATATTTCAAAATAATTTTTTAGTCCATTATACAATTGCATGAAAATATGGAAAATAGCGGCTTAGCGTAAATAATCCATCGGTTTTAAAACACTGTTTATTTACAAATATTCGACATGCAAACATGATAGTACGTGAAATGATAGAAACGCTTACCAAGTTTCTGGTACATTCTACAATGTTCAATGTTAGCGCCCTTAGTCGCCCATGCACACATCTAAATGGTAATCCAGTTCTGTCCATTCAGTGTCCGTCACAACGTTGTTGGAATTGGGAGTACATAAAATTTGCCCTTAACATAACCACACAGGAAAAATTACATGGCGTTAGATCTGGTGACCTAAGGGGCCATGGAAACAGGGGAATATCACCCAGTTCAGCACACCCTATCCAACACTATGGCAGTTCTCTGTTGAGAAAGGCTCACATTCTTACCTGCACATGACATTTAAACTTGATGAATGTGTCTATCTTATCATTTATCATCCTTCTTTGTGCGTAATATGCATGTTAATAAACACTACTTTAAAACCCGATAAATCATTAAGGCAATCCCTGTATAAATAAAATGACTGATACCTAATACATAAAGTATTTGAAAATTTACTAATTAGATTTTTGGTTCCATTCGAGTCATTACATTTATAAATTTGAATTTTTCCTTGCAAAATGCCCTCTGGTGAATATTTTTTGAACTAGAAAACTGACTTTAGATGAAACATTTTGCAATGGAATAGTGCCGGCTCTAGTAAAATGCACCAAAAAAGAATCTTAAAAGTAGATGCTGCATCCACGCTACAGCTGCAGCTGATGGCTGGTGCTGATGTATCTACGATTTTTTCTCTTGATAAAGGAACGTAGTTAGTCACTTTGAATCGAGACCATTGCTCCACTACTATGTTTAATGGTGTTATTTGTAAATTATTATTATAATATTATATAGCCATAATATTTTTATAATATTGATATTAATTATAATATAGTGTAATATATAATATAGTGTAATAATATAATATAGTGTAATAATAGTGTAATATGCATGTTACAGTGTTAACATTATAAAATTCTCATTCTGCGAATAATAGCAAAAATTTATTTTGCATTATTCATTTAAGGGAAGATTTAATAAGGTAGTTCATATAAAATCAGTATATAATATAATAAAATTATATGAAATTATTTTATTGTTATAAAATAAATCGTACTATTGAATGTACAAAAATTCATTTATGCTTATTTATTGAAATTGTATTGAAATATATACAATTCAATGTTCGTCAAAATATTAAACATAAAGTGTCATTGACTTTTTGTAAATTTGCAATTTCGTGCGGTTTTAAACTTTGTATGTTACTTGACTTTTTATGCATTTGAATGTCTGCCAACTTCAATTTAGTAAAGGCTTTTGACTGTTTTTTTTTAATAAAAAATTGATTAATTTTCAGTAGGAAATCAACAAATAAACCTGTCGCTATTAATTCTTGATAACGTCTGGTGCAATTCGCTATTCAACTCGTTAAATTCACTATTAGTGTTTTTCTTTCAGCATTTTTTACTTCCATTACCCTACTACCGTAGCTAATAGAAATATCTCCAAAACTAATAAACATAGGACTACAAAACTTCAGAATTAAGACAGGTCTGGTGTACAGATGAATTTTCCAAATTTTGATGAAAATTGAAACACCGGAAGTGGGACATCGGAAGCCGGAAGTGGGACCGTAAGTCCGTATCTCAAAAACGTCTCTAACGATTTTCTTAAAATTTGCTATACAAACACTCTGTTAGATGTCCTTTCGAATTATATAGTTGGTTAGTTCAGGAAAATTGATAAGCGTCCTGTATAAATAGCTCAATTTCAAGTCTTGCAAGCGTGTTCCTTTAAAAATGGCTGTACGGATTTTTTTCAAACTCGCCCTATTAACTCATTTTTAAATATCCTTTTGTATTTAATTATTGTTTTCCGGTCAATAATTGATTTTTTGTAAAAGTTGGTATCTCAAAAACGGCTCTAACGATTTTCCTAAAAATTGTTATATAAATCCTTTTCTTTCTCGTGTATTACGTGGTTATTAGAGTAAAAATAACAGTCTTCCTGCTTAGTTAGGTCATCTTCAAATCTCAGAAATTTGTGTTTCAAAAAATAATCTACCCCATTTTTTTCTCTTATTTTTTACATCGTTATATGTAAGCTTCGTTTTATATGTCTTTATACGTTTCTCTTACCGAAAAAAAATTAGGTTTCTACTTCTTTATGTCACTTTTATGTTTTCTGATCACATTATCTCTCAAAAATGCATATAATACGTGTAATAGTGGGTAATAGAAGTCGTGTGGTAGTTTCACACCAGCTTTTTTTTTAAATTTTCATTCTTACTTATTTTTTACATTAAAAAAACTACTCAATTCATGAAAATTTTGGACTTCTAGTTGTCCTGAACAATATCTGTCTGTATGTGTGTTAGCAAAATTTTGTACACTGTAAAAAAAAAAAAACCTGTTAAAAGTACAGGAAAAATCTGGCAGCTGGGGTGCCAGTATTTCTCCGTCAAATATACAGGACAAAACTGTACTTTTAACAAAAAACCTGTTTGATTTACAGGATTCCTGTGTAAAATATATGTCAGTGATACAATTTTACGGTTTTAAACTGTATATTTGACGGAGAAATACTGGCACCCTAGCTGCCAGATTTTCCCTGCACTTTTTACAGTTTTTTTTTTTTTTTTTTTTTCTTTTTTTCAGTGTAGACCGCATCTTACGAACTAATGGACGGAAGTTAAGCAAGCTTGTTATTTAGCTTGACACGATATTGATTAGATTTTGGAATATGTCGCCCAATATGGGGTACTTCTATTCTAAAAACTCCTCCATTTAATAGAAGGCTATATCAGAACTTTTGTAGTATAGAAGCGCACAAACGTAGTATATGTATGAGAGGTTTATATCGGCTGATAGGTGGAGCTGTTATGTTGGAATTAATTCCCCATTAATAGAAAGACAATATCGCTTCTTCTATGATATCTCATCATCTGTGATAAGTCGCACTGTTTAATAAAATAATAAATAAGAATATTTTGTGATATCCTCAACATACTTGTTTTATTTAACTTCAGTTCCCATAAATTATGGGTAATCGTAAATCATCGATTTACTTCAACATAAAAGTAATTTTGAAAAGCACTTTGATACATAATTTATACAATTTCATAAATTATATCAGGGCTTTAAATCAATATTTACAGCTTCGAAATTTAATGTCTAGTTCAAAATGTTTTCCATTAAATTTAACATTTATTTGAAACATATTTGACACACTGCAGCAGATATTTATAACTCACAATCATGTTTTTAAAATTAACTTCATTTTCTAAAATTTAAATGTAATTTCCATAATACATATTCTTCTCAACATTAAGTTAATATGTTGTCAGACGTATAAAATATATCCTTTTAGGAAATTTCTACGAAATGAAACGAATTTATAATTTTTGACCACTTAACACAGAATGATATTTTATGTATTTGTCGCTAAATATACCATTTATTTTCAAAATTATTCCTTTTAAAATTAATTTCTACTGTAAAATCATGCAAATTAAAAGAAGTTGCTATTACTTTATTAAAGCTGCCATTTTTGATCATGTCATTAAATTTAATTTTACATTAAATTAAAAAGTAATTTATGATAAGCATTTCCAATGATTATTTCGAATGCAAAATCATGTTTTAAAAATTACTTTAAATATTTTTTAAATCAAACATAATTTCTATATAAAATCTATTAGCCTCAACATTAGTCTTTTCTTAAGTTCATTGCAATAATAACCATTATTATTAAGAAATTTGTTATGAGAAATCGCATTTTTCATAAAAATTATACATAGTATTTATAATTTATTTAGTTTAAAATAAACCAGATACTTCACATCACAAAATTACAAGGTTTCTGCTAGCATTTGGTATTTAATATAAAAATAAATAAATAAATAAATAAATAATATGTCGTGACCACTACAAAACTTTCTTCTATACTTTTCTATATAAATTCCTATATGCATATAAAATTGCTATGCACAGTAGAAAAATTAAAAATTAATTTATCTGGCATTCACCATTCAAATTATTTTCCATGGTGAATACCAACGATTCTCATCTCAGTGGAATTTAACACTAAATGCCGAAAAAAAAGTCAATAATGTTCAAAAATCTGAAAAAATGTTTTGTGTGTGTGTGTGTGTTAAAATTGAAAAAAAAAATTATCACAGATTTATGGGTCAGCAATTCGTTTTAAAGCTGTTGACGAGTTCTTTTGAGAGGTATCCATATTGAAATCTTCCATCTCCGCAGGGAAGACGGCGATGCACGACGTAGATACAGAAAAAACCGCCTGGTTGAGTATTATTACCATATATATATATATATATACATATATATATATATATATATATAGGGTGGGCAAAAAGTCCGTAAATACTTTAAAAATTCATAAAACTCGAAAAAATAACCAAAATAAAAAACAGCTTGCAGGTTTAGCATTGATAAGTTACGGAATTTTTTTTAAGATAACAAAAGAAAGTAGTTCAAAAAAACAGCCGATATGGGGTGTTTCGTACATAAGTGAAAGAAAAGACACGCAAGTAACAAAAATAATGTTACCAAATCATTTATTATAGCAATATGCGTTCCCCATGTGGTGATAACACATTGCAGGCGTGTCATAAATCCAGCAACGGCAGAGTGCGGCATGTCCAGTTGTATACATGACAGCTCTCGGCTGATTGCATCTTTCAATTTCGAGAAATTGGATGGGTGGGATCGATACACCCAGAATTTTAAATATCCCATAGCCGGATCAAGAGCGTAAGTATTTATAATCGCCTGCCTCATTTGCATATTTCCAACTAAGTCGTTCGCACCAGCGCCATCTGTTGGCTTTTTTTTTTTTTTTTTTTGCATTTTTTTTTTTTCTTATCTTTAAAAAAATCCCAGGACCTATCAATGCTAAACCTGCAAACCGTTTTTTACTTTGATTATATTTTCGGATTTTATAAATTTTTAAATTATTTACGGACTTTTTCCCAACCCTGTATATATATATATATATATATATATATATATATTATTTATTTATTTATTTTTTATTTATTTATTTATTTATTTATTTTTTTTTATTTATTTTTTTTTTTTGAAAAGTTAAAAATAATTTTCATCATATATTTCATCATGTGTCGAAATTTTGTCTGGTACTGTCATACTAAAAATTATGAAAAAAGGACTGACAGAGGCACCTGTTGATCCCAAATTGTAATCAGCACAAATTTTGTTCAAAGTACAAATAAATACCAAATTTGGTTAAATTTCCTTTATTGGTTCGTGAAGTACACTGTAAATTGCTGGCAGTCATACTGCCAGCACATTCTGCTGTTAAATAAAGCTTTTTACAGCGAAAACAACTGTAAAGTGAGTCTCTTTTACAGAATTATTTACTGTAAAAACTACCATTATTTTTTACAGTGAACAGCTTCCACAAAATTGGTAATATACGCAGCCACACAGACAGATAGACAGACATTTATTAAAAATGATTAAATCGTGCTCAGGACACTTCAAAATGTTTAAATACATCGGAAGTTAGGGGTCGAAAATGTCCACTAATCCAATATTTTCTTCTTAGGGATATAGAAGAAATTAAAAAATTTACATCGTATTTGTAATTTATTTGGTTTAAAATAAACCAAATACTTTCCATTATGAATTCATTAGGTAATTGCAAACATTTAATATGTAGAACACGAAAAAGAATAATTTCGTGTAAAAGGTAAGATGATATGTATTGAATAGGGTATATACTGAATTTAATATTTTTGCTACGTTATTTATTTATTTATTTGAATACTTCACCGTATAAATATCGCAAGCACGGTAAATAGAGAGCCAAATATCCTTGGGATTTTGATGCGAGCGAGAAGGAATCGGTTAAATTTATATTCAGCATGTTGCTAGTTTGATGAAGCGCATCTTTTTTATAAAATATCCTAAAAAATTGTAACATTTGGATATATATCATTTACAAACTTAACACGATGTAAAAACTATTAGATTAAATTCGATTGTAAATTCATGCAAACAATTGTTTATTAATCCCACAATATTCAAATTAAATTACGTAATTATTAACCAATTATAAATGCTAATAAGGATAAATTACTCGTATTGTAACAATGTATTTTATATTATTACCACCACTATTACCGTTATTTGAACGGCCATCTTTATCTCTACCGTTGATTATTTTCCCATTAAATGTAAAACTATTTTATGATATTCATTTCCAAGGTATATATTTATGGGGACATATGCTCAACATTAAATTAATATTCTATATATTTCTACATGTATAAATTATTTCCTTTTATAAAATATCCCAAAAGTATTACATAGAGTATTATATCTCTTACATATTTAACACGAAAATTAAATTATAAAGGTAACTTCTATTTTAAATTCATGCAAATAAAAATTAATTGAATTACTCTGACAATATACAAATTAAGTAATGGGGAGTGAATTTTAATTAATCACAAATTAAAGTTGCTAATAAGGATTTAAAAAAACATTCTATTGTAACAGTGTGTTTTGTATTACTACCACCGTTATTACTATTATTTGAGCTACACAGTAAAATATTTATGTAAATTTACTGGAATGTTTATCCAAAGTCTCTCTATATTTACAAAATTCTTAGTTAAAAGTAAATAATCCATATTCTCAATCTGTATTTTTATCTATTCTTATTATTAAATTTTTCAATATATATAAATAAATTAAATATGAATGTTTCTACTTTAGAAAAAGCATTCTAAATCACAAATATATTTCAATAATAAATAATTAAATTAATATTAGACATTAAAATACATATATAAAATAAATTTCTTCACATTTCCGTTTATTTTTATCTGTAATTTTATGTAAGGCTTAAGATAAATGATTTCTAGTAGTTTTCTGTAAAAATTTTTAACAGTGTACTAGTTTTATTCACGTCGTTAAATTTAACTTTCTGTTAATTTAAAAATTAATTTGTGCCATATATTTCTGCAGTATAGTTTGAAAACAATATTCTCAACATTAAATTAATATATACTATATTCCTAGATATATAAATTGCGCTGTTAAAAATTTCAACAGAAATCTCTGTGTAATCTATTATCTTAAGTCTTACGTAAAATTACAGAGAAAAATAAATAGAGATATAAAAAACTTATTTTATACATTCATTTTAATAACTAATATTAATTTAACTAATTATTGTTGAGAATATATTTCGGACTTGGAATGCTTTTTCTAAAGTAGAAAAAGTCATTTTTAATTTTAACTAAATAATAAAAATACGTAAAAATACAGAATAAAGATTGAGAATCTCGATTATTCACTTTTAACTTAGTATTACTGTAAATTTACAGAGACTCTGGATAAATATTTACATTAAATTTACAGAAATTTTTAACAGTGTGCTTCATTTCATAACATATCCCAGAAATGTTACTTGAAGATGTAAACCATTTACAAATTTAACACAGAATTAATTTAACATCTGTTGTACATCCATATGCAAGTAAAAATTAATTGCACATTATTCTAAAAATATTCAAAATGAATAAAATAACTAATTACTCACCAATTATAGCTGCTAATAAAGGTAAAATGATTCCTATTGTAACTATGCATTTTGTATTACTAGCACCACTACTACCATTTTTGTCCCCGCCACGACTGGTCACTAGAGATCTTTGCGATCCCCGACTCATAGTTATTGGAAGAAATCGGCAACTAACTGTTCAGAAGTTTTACAGTTGAAACTACTTGAACAATGGATTCGCTTGGTCTGGCACCGAAGGAAAAAGTGTCCAAAAAGACTTTCGCCGCGCCACTGGTTCCAAGAGATCGCTTTTTAACCCCCTCCGGCGTTAAAGAAAAGAAAAGTAATATTCTTTTTCGCTTTCTATCAACGGTTTTCTAGAGTCCAGGTTCAAACAAGCACAACTAGGATTAGATGAAAAAGAGATGAAATATTAATATCACTTTCCCATTATCTCCATCGTGGAATAACAAAATAAGTAGTATTGGGTAATGATGCATGTTATTCATCCAATTAATTTAGTCTAACATTCTTAAGGAGACAAATTGGGGCGTACTCTGTGGAATTTTCTTTTTCAGCAATTAGTCGAATTTCATAACTGTTTCTGAAAGAATTTTTTATTTATCTTATGCAATTAATGATTTTTTAAGTGGGTTAAAAAAATTTCGATTTATGTATAACTGATAAAATCATAACGAAAAAAAAAAAAAAGAAAAGAAAAAGAAAGAAATATTTAGTAAAATACAATAACCTTTTACATTTAAGGTAAATCAACGAATCCCAGCGTAGTAGTAGCAGTAGTAGTAGTAGTAAATAAACCATTAAGCTAACCAAAGCATATGTATTCTGGAAGAAACTCGATTATTGTTTAACATTTAAAAAATTTCGCATTAACTAACCCCATTATATGTATTGCGGAATACATTAATAAACTTTAATACACATGGGTCTTATTTTTATTTTTATTTTTATTTTTTTACTTTCTCCAAAATACATAAGATACTACAAGTAAGATATAAATACATAAAAAAAAAAAAGATTTCAATTGGTAAAAAATTCGGTTTTTCGGTTTTCGACGAATTTACACATTTTAAGACGGCCTGAACACTATATGGCCATTTTCATAACATATACGTGTGTGTGTATGTAAATAAAAGTTTTTGGAACTATATCTCTCGAACGAATTAATAATATTTACGAAACTTTATTTTAATTGCGGCTTAATATAATATATTAAGCCGCAACAAATTGGGACTGTTTAGATTTTAGTGTGTAACACACAGCAAATGGTGCTGCTATGCTGCAATTTCTCCAATTTACGGGAAGGATGTATCTCACCTTCTATAGTGTTTACAAACCCTAAAACTAGTATGTGTGATGTGATGGATATTAGATGAAAAACTATGATGATTTAATTTAAATGAATATCGAAGGCAGGTGACCTATAGTGCTCTATTTTATCTAATTATTGTATGACTATGTTTCAACTTCTGTTGTGTATAAGTTCACTTTGATATGTAAAATGGTTATTATGAAAATTTATCATGATTTAATTTGTTTGTATGCATATCAGCCAACAGATGGCTCTACAATATAGCAATTTTTTTCGTTTGCGGATAGGAATTTGTTCTTCTTCTATAGTGTACAAATGCACCAATCTAAATATATGAGATGAATGTAATGAAAAACTTTGATCATTTAATTTGGATGCTTATCCACTATCATGTAATTTCACTAGGTCGTCTTTTTCAGGATTTACACAGTTTTCTAACCATTTTCTAATCTTTTACACTATTTTCTAATTTATTAGACTGATTTATAGAACATTTTGTGATGACCATACCATACTAATTTTATTTTATTTTATTCCATAAGAATTGGAAATGCCTGATTACCTAAACCATAAAGCTACAATATTTTTCTATTGTTCTTTTTTAATTTTAAAATTATTGCACAGATAAAAAAGGCATTAAATAATATTATACTATATTAAATATTATTAAAATTCTTTAAAAATTCTGTACTTTTTAAAATTTATTTGAGAGAGAAACAAAACCTCTGAAACAAGTAATTTATAAAATAAATAATGACTGGATTCAGATATTTTTTACTTTTCAATCTGTCAATACATTTACGCACATTTACACTATCTCATCAATTCTATACTATTAAAATCTTGGTGGAAAGATATAAATGGAGTTAGCATACGGTATATTAGCATACAAGGCAAATGAAATTATAACTGTTTAACTGGAGTTTAACTGTGTTGTCTACTCAACATGGCCACCAGAGCCATATTGAGTCTATGAAAACATTGTTGTATTACTCTATTAATTTGACACTTATTTGACAGCTTAAAACCTATAGTTGCAATAACTTTCGTCTCGAACGATCCATATTACATAATTTTACAATAATAATGCAGAATGTCTTATGTAACCTTGATACTTAACGGCCCTCTTCACTCACCGTCGCCGGAAGCCCGAGCCAATGTTTTTCTATGGGGAAATTTTCTTTGCAAATAACTTATTAACTAATGCATATTTTTAAATTCTGTTTTCACATTCTGAAAGTTCCCAGCTGTTAAATTGACGCACCTTTTCTAAAAAATAATTTTTTTAATTTTTCATATTTTATTTTGAAGCTGCAAAATACGAATTTTCGATATGTGAAATTTTTTCATTTTGAAATTTCGAAATAAAATATTAAAAATTAAAAAAATACATTTTTAAAAAAGGTGCGTCAGTTTAACAGCTGGGAACTTTCAGAATGTGAAAACAGAATTTAAAAATATGTATTAGTTAATAAGTTATTTGTAAAGAAAATTTCCCCATAGAAAAACATTGGCTCGGGCTTCCGGCGGCGGTGAGTGAAGAGGGCCCTTAATGGCTTCTGCGGTTCCTGTTATGCTTCATGTTTTTCCGGACATGCCATCTGCTCTTATATCATTCCTCTAAGATTAAAAGATTACAGATTAACTCTATGAAGCATGAATGCAAATATTATATCCCACCTAGTTTTTATTCTCAAATGCTAACCCTGACCGCACATATTCTCCAGATGACATACTCAGGATGCCCTATGCTTGTAAATTACGTCTAGGGACATCCTATGGACATCTTCAGGATGTATTGGGGACAAGTGTGTTGTTAGGGAATCTGTTTGCTAATATTTTATTCTGAAATGCTAATGTGTATCCTTGAAATTTTTAATAAAATTTTACTGTTAAAACTTACAAGCAAATATTCAAAAGGTGTCGTTTTCAAAAAATATTGAAAAATATATATATATGTGATTCTACTCTTCATGAAACACAAGAAAGGGAAAAAATTATCGGCTGAAATGAATTACAGCAACCACAAAAAATTATCAAAATTAAACATATTTGGTGATTTCACAGTGAGGCGATTGATTTTGAGTACTTGGCGGAGAATCAAAACACGGTTCTGTTTGTACACGGCAATCTCAGTTCTAGTAAACTTATCACCTAACAGCGCTAAATCGCCAATAATGCTTAATTTTGATAATTTTTTGTGCTTGCTGTAATTCATTGCAACCTATAATTTTTTCACTTTCTGGTGTTTTATGAAGAGTAGAATCACATATATTTTTTTCAATATTTTTTGAAGATGACACCTTTTGAATGTTTCCTTGTTAGAAGCAAAAATTCATTTATTTCTTTTCTATTAACTCTGATTGTAATTTTTGGTGGCTGTCGATATTAAATGAGCATAATTACCTTGTACTTCAAAAAGTTTAAAACATCGAAAAAAATATCATTCAAATCTACTAAAATTAGTAGATGAAAGTACTAAATCCCTAACAACACAAAAGTTCCAGAAACGTAACAATCATACAACATCGAAACATTGTAAATATTTCAGAAACGTTTGGAAACGTTCAGTTTGTTTTCCGATTAGTTTCAAAGACGTACAAATGTTCGTGATTGTAAGAAAATATCGGATACGTAACAAAAACTTTTCAATTACTTAACAGATAGAAAGTCACAATTGGCGGGTGTTTCAAAATGGTATCAGAAAAAATACTATAAATGTGTTACGATAATGAAAGGTTTTAAGCTTTTTGCAACATAACTAAAACATTCTGTGCTGTATGAGAATCGTACTTCTTAACTCTTTTGACGTGGTATGGGAAAATATACCACACATTCAAACTTCTCCTGGATTATTATACGCTGTTTCATTTTTACTACCAAGTGTTCTTTCAGTTCAAATACTTCCACTGAAAAATGGTATTAAATATTATATACTAAGGTAGGTGAACCAAAGGTGGTCAGTGTTCTTAAGATAGCCCACCATCCTAAAAGAGGTTAAATTTTATTTTGAATCACTGGCGTTACTGCATTGTAAATTATGTATCTTCAGTGTATGTGCCTGAATTTAAAGAGATTATCTTGATCGACCACCATGGTATGCAGTGGTTTCACTTTAGAAGGGTTGTCGTTCTAATTTCCTGCTAAGAAGATAATTTAATTTACATGTGTTTAAATTCTTAGAACTTTGAATTATGATATGTTTTCTAAAAGCTAAAAGCTTATTTTTTTCTCTTTAACCACATTAACTTTGTTATTAATAAATTTATCAGATAAAAAGTTTAATTCCGTGGAAATTGCGACCCTATGCATGTTTTCAAGGTAGCCCAGATGTCGGACAACCTTGGTACACGTGGGTCAACATAGCAAATAAATACGTAAATTAATATAATATGTGGAACTTTCTGAAATTTATGCTTAAGTATCTTTAAAAACATATGATCATTTATTCTCCAATAATTTCCACATAACTGAGAATACCAAAGATCTCCCAAAAGAAGTCAACGAATCCCAGAATAAAAGTCCTGAACTACTTTGCACAAAAGTGGTTTAAAGTCTTTTTGTGTTAAAAAATAAACTGGACAAGAAGAAAAACATGAAAAATAACAAAAGAGCATCTTAAGCACAATTTAAAAGTGCTTTCAATGTATGGGCCACCTTGTGGAACACTATGCTTTAAAAGTGGCCCACAAGGTACAATTTTGCAATTGTATTACAAAAATATCTAAATTACCCTTTACCAAAAAAATTATACATGATATGTGTAAGAGATAAGTGTGGCATTTTAGGATAAAAATTGCAGCCACTTAGAACCAACCAGAATATTATAAAAAATTCTCAAAGCTTAACTATGGTCACCATTGTGACACCTACCTATATTTTAAAAGTATTGTTTTCAGTTTTAAGGAGAATCTTTGGCTTGTTAACCTTTTGTTGCATATTAATCACCTGGGAAACTTTAAAGGAAATTATTGTGTTTTTCTTATTTAAAATTGCCCCAGAAATCAGGGAAAAAAATTGTTTCATCAAAATTTTGTTTAGTTTAAAAGTTACAGTTTGTCCATTGTAGTGGACAGTATGCATATAGAAACTGGATATCTAAAGTAGAAGTGGTGGTGAAAATAATAAAAGCAGTCACTTTTTTCATCGATACACAAAGGAACTTTGCATTTTACGCACGAATATATAGATTTTCTTGAGCATAACTCCATCTTATATCTTTGAGCACTATTTGATATTTGTCTAGCAAAATGATCCACTCCATCGTAGAGGACAGAGCTTGCTTTGACTGACATTTTTTTTTTTTGTAGATTTTTACACTGACATTGGCCTTTGTTTACATGTCTTTCTGTATCTTGTTCATCAATTACTCTTGATACTGCTTGTATTAGTCTTTTGGCAATGGACATCTTGAAAAATCCTAGTTGCATATTACATTGTGGTATGACAGCTTTGCAAAGAAGCCAAGAATTTATCACGGTAACATCTATAAAATGAAATAATACCCTTTTGTACCACTACAATGGACAAACGAAAACAGTCATACATTAGCCATATGTTCATAACGTCCATTGTAGTTGACAAAAAGAAAAATACATCAATTCTCATGAAAAATAGCATCTGAAAATAAGTGTTCTATTCAAACATATTCTACAATGCCTAAAATTACTATTTCAAAATGCAAAATGTCAAAAGAAAAAAGGTTTAGCAATTATATACAATGTTTGCAATGAGAAATCATACTAACTTGGAAGTAGAGGTTGACGCTATTTTCAAACTAGCAATGCAATCTGTAATTTTATATTATGCTGCTATCTATGAGCAACAGTTGAAAGCTTAAATAATACAAAAAGAAAAATCTTTGAAACCAAATCTGTAAAACCAAATACGTAAAACCATTTGTGTGAAAGGAAAAAAAATTAATCTTTTGTCCACTACAGTGGACACCATGCAACAAAGGGTTAACACTGAAAATTTCATATAAAAGACTATGTTTCCATTTAATATTTATGTATCGAACTGCATTAGGTTTCTTTGATAAAATATATATTCAGGCAACAATTATTATGGTGCATTGATAGATGTTTTACAGGTCTGAAATCTTTAAGTGGCGTTTTCTCAGGTTTCATCTTTTAATAAATTCATAATCTTCAAAATGCTAAAATTTTTACACATATTTAAAGAAAGATTTTTTATTTATTGAATAACTAATAGATTCTACTTAAAAGAATTTGGAATGGATTTTACAATATCTTTAAAAGAAAAAAAAATTATATATATATATATATGTGTGTGTGTGTGTAATATTGTCATAAATACTCAATCATAAATTATTATAAATTCAAATTAACATTAAAAAATAAGTAAATTCTTAGTTTCCAAAAATTAGTTATATATATACAGACATATATAACAAAGATTTTTTTTTTTTTTTTTTTACATAGATGTGCACTTTTAATTTTTTTTTTTCCAAAAAATAATCAATAAATTGAAAAATCTATCCACAATTTCCTTTTAAAGGAATTCTATTAAAAATCCAAAAACATATTACGTCTTTTCTAAAACATCTGTACAAGTTTTAGCATTTTGAAAATCATAAATTCGTGAAAAATTGCAAACTGAGAAAACACAATTTAAAGATTTCAAATCTGTGAAAAATAAATTTAAAAACACAAGAATTGTTGCCGGATTATATGTTTTATTGAATAAACCTAATATAATTCGATTTACAAGAATTAAATGGACATATAATGATTTTACATAAAATCTCCAGTGGTACAAAAACAAAGGTGCCAAGTCCCTTTAATGACATTCTTTACTTTGTAAATATAAATAATTTTGTGTTTGTGAGTAAAAAAAAAAATTCTGTGCACCAAACAATACATTGCACAATGCAATTTTTATTTTTAAATTTCAAATTTTGTTTATCATGAATTCATGAAAAATTGCAAACTGAGAAAACGCAATTTAAAGATTTCAAATCTGTGAAAAATAAATTAAAAAGCATAAGGATTGTTGCCGGAATATATATTTTATTGAATAAACCTAATGTATATTTTTATTGAAAATTTATTTTTCCAACTGAGGGAAAATAATACCTGGACCGTGAGTCGAACCCTGGATCTTTGACTTACAACGTCAAGGCTCTACTAATTGAGCTATCCAGGCTGACAACCGGTGGCCATCACTCACTCAGACAACCTTTAGGCAGAGCAACTGGTCTATCATGTAGATAGCGCGACAGAATAAGCCGCAGGTAATGGAAAACACCATTAAACAATGGGAGGAATAAATACATTTATTAATATCCCACAATCAACAGATTGGGAAGAAAATCATATTTTTTATTGAAAATTTATTTTTCCAACTGAGTGAAAATAATGCCTGGACCGTGAGTCGAACCCTGGATCTTTGACTTACAAGGTCAAGGCTCTACCAATTGAGCTATCCAGGCTGACAACCCTACATGATAGACCAGTTGCTCTGCCTAAAGGTTGTCTGAGTGAGTAATGCCCACCGGTTGTCAGCCTGGATAGCTCAAATAGTAAAGGCTTGACTTAGTAAGTCAAAGATCCAGGGTTCGACTCACGGTCCAGGCATTATTTTCACTCAGTTGGAAAAATAAATTTTCAATGAAAAAATATGATTTTCTTCCCAATCTGTTGATTGTGTGATATTAATAAATGTATTTAAACCTAATATAGTTCGATTTAGAAGAATTAAATGGAAATATATGATTTTACATAAAATCTCCACAGTTATACAAAATCAAAGGTGCCATGTCCCTTTAATGACATTCTTTACTTTGTAAATATAAATAATTTTGTGTTTGTGAGTAAAAAAAAAAATTCTGTCCACCAAACAATACATTGCACAATGCAATTTTTATTTTTAAATTTCAAATTTTGTTTATCATGAATTCATGAAAAATTGCAAACTGAGAAAACGCAATTTAAAGATTTCAAATCTGTGAAAAATAAATTAAAAAGCATAAGGATTGTTGCCGGAATATATATTTTATTGAATAAACCTAATATATATTTTTATTGAAAATTTATTTTTCCAACTGAGTGAAAATAATACCTGGACCGTGAGTCGAACCCTGGATCTTTGACTTACAACGTCAAGGCTCTACTAATTGAGCTATCCAGGCTGACAACCGGTGGCCATCACTCACTCAGACAACCTTTAGGCAGAGCAACTGGTCTATCATGTAGATAGCGCGACAGAATAAGCCGCAGGTAATGGAAAACACCATTAAACAATGGGAGGAATAAATACATTTATTAATATCCCACAATCAACAGATTGGGAAGAAAATCATATTTTTTATTGAAAATTTATTTTTCCAACTGCGTGAAAATAATGCCTGGACCGTGAGTCGAACCCTGGATCTTTGACTTACAAGATCAAGGCTCTACCAATTGAGCTATCCAGGCTGACAACCCTACATGATAGACCAGTTGCTCTGCCTAAAGGTTGTCTGAGTGAGTAATGCCCACCGGTTGTCAGCCTGGATAGCTCAAATAGTAAAGGCTTGACTTAGTAAGTCAAAGATCCAGGGTTCGACTCACGGTCCAGGCATTATTTTCACTCAGTTGGAAAAATAAATTTTCAATGAAAAAATATGATTTTCTTCCCAATCTGTTGATTGTGTGATATTAATAAATGTATTTAAACCTAATATAGTTCGATTTAGAAGAATTAAATGGAAATATATGATTTTACATAAAATCTCCACAGTTATACAAAATCAAAGGTGCCATGTCCCTTTAATGACATTCTTTACTTTGTAAATATAAATAATTTTGTGTTTGTGAGTAAAAAAAAAAATTCTGTCCACCAAACAATACATTGCACAATGCAATTTTTATTTTTAAATTTCAAATTTTGTTTATCATGAATTCATGAAAAATTGCAAACTGAGAAAACGCAATTTAAAGATTTCAAATCTGTGAAAAATAAATTAAAAAGCATAAGGATTGTTGCCGGAATATATATTTTATTGAATAAACCTAATATATATTTTTATTGAAAATTTATTTTTCCAACTGAGTGAAAATAATACCTGGACCGTGAGTCGAACCCTGGATCTTTGACTTACAACGTCAAGGCTCTACTAATTGAGCTATCCAGGCTGACAACCGGTGGCCATCACTCACTCAGACAACCTTTAGGCAGAGCAACTGGTCTATCATGTAGATAGCGCGACAGAATAAGCCGCAGGTAATGGAAAACACCATTAAACAATGGGAGGAATAAATACATTTATTAATATCCCACAATCAACAGATTGGGAAGAAAATCATATTTTTTATTGAAAATTTATTTTTCCAACTGCGTGAAAATAATGCCTGGACCGTGAGTCGAACCCTGGATCTTTGACTTACAAGATCAAGGCTCTACCAATTGAGCTATCCAGGCTGACAACCCTACATGATAGACCAGTTGCTCTGCCTAAAGGTTGTCTGAGTGAGTAATGCCCACCGGTTGTCAGCCTGGATAGCTCAAATAGTAAAGGCTTGACTTAGTAAGTCAAAGATCCAGGGTTCGACTCACGGTCCAGGCATTATTTTCACTCAGTTGGAAAAATAAATTTTCAATGAAAAAATATGATTTTCTTCCCAATCTGTTGATTGTGTGATATTAATAAATGTATTTAAACCTAATATAGTTCGATTTAGAAGAATTAAATGGAAATATATGATTTTACATAAAATCTCCACAGTTATACAAAATCAAAGGTGCCATGTCCCTTTAATGACATTCTTTACTTTGTAAATATAAATAATTGTGTGTTTGTGAGTAAAACAAAATTCTGTGCACTAAACAACACATTGTACAATGCAATTTTTATCTTTAAATTTAAAATTTTGTTTAAATCTTTCTTTACAATCCTTGTAAAGCTATTTATTTTAGTTTACTAAAGCTTTATGGTGACATTTATGAAAGTATACGATTTTCTAAAGCGTTATTCTAGCGCTTATATGGATATACGATTAATTAATGTCTTATCTTAGAGTTTAAATAACATAATGTTAATTTCTTAAGAGTCGTTTGCTATTTCGAGGGTAATTTTACGTTTAATTATCTCAAGATTTATGAATATTCAAAGTTTTATATTTTAAATGTATAAAATTGTAACATTTTTCTTGTTTAAATTAAATGTCTTTATTAATTTATTTGAACTTAACTTCGTTTTATTTCATGTTTTGATTTCTCTACTTTCCTTTTAAATTATTTATCCTAATATAAAACGAAATTCATGAAATTTGGAAAATTTAAAAAAATATATTGATTATACAGGGTGATGCAAAAGCGATAAAGGGACCTTTAAAGTATGATAGTATACACAAAAGCAAATATATTTTATATTCAGTGGCATATTTCATTTCTGTACTTAATATATAGATATAGATATAGATAGATATAGATAGATAGATAGATAGATAGATAGATATATCTTCTAAGTCCTACCGAAATTATTGTCTACAGTTTTAATGATATTTATGACAATGTAACTGCAGTTTGAATCTTTAGCTTTAGTGGGATTGTGGCAGACTGGTTGTTTGAGGGCAGAACTCTTAATTGGAAGATAGCGAGTTCGATACCTGAGCCGGTTTAAAACGGCGTCGTGTACATTAATTGTGGCTGGTGCATGTAAATTCTGTCATGCACACAATGTCTTCCATATCCCTAAAGTAATAACCTAGGGTTACAAAAGCGGGGAAAATCCCCTTTGCGGAGGATCAAAACTCTGATCGCATGTTTCCGTACCACCTCTAGAAGTACGTGTCAGACCGTCTCCAAATGTCAACTGCGTAGCTAGTGCGACACTAAAATAAACTCAACTCAACTCAACCTATATTTATTTTTATTTTTTGGAAATTCTAGAAATGTCAACTATCTACATTTAGACATTACTTAATTACATGTCTATGTTAATAATGTGTGCACGCATACAATGCCTATGTTGTTGGTAACCAAATGGCATGCAAATTATCTAATGATGTCATGAATAGTCCATGATGCCATTTAATACCGCCACAGTATCAGTCTTACTGCTACAATTCTACCTAAAAATTTTTAAATAGAGTGAGATGCGAATAAAAATTTAGTAAGTGTTAGGTATTGGATATACTTTTGCCTCACTAGAGGGCGCTAGAGGTCCCGTTGAGATAGGGACCCTATATAGAGAGAGACTGGACATTGACCGAAAGACGGCCATCTTAGTGCCAATTCGGAGCGATCCCCGTAGAACGTAATGCTTTTTTCTTCGCGATTGACGCTTTACTATACAACATAAATGAAAGAAAACTGTACTAAATTTGTGCAGAAAGTAATGCAGAATATAAATATGTAATTTTTTTCGTCTTAGAAAAAAAGAATTTTAAGAAAAACGAATTTTGTTTTAACCTTCGACATGATTACTTTTTCAACTCCGATCGGAAAACAGAGGAATTTTTGTTGTATATTTCTATATTAAGCAAAATACGTTGATTGTGAAAGTAATTCTACCTTATTTTTTCTGAGGACATACATTCTATATATAAAAATTTAGAAATTTTTTTAACAAATATATGGTAATCTTAGTTTTTGTCAAGTAATTCATGAGTAAATGTAAAACTAGAAACTAGAACAGAAATTATTTTTTATTATTTTATAAAAATATTTACGTAATATTTTTACAAGCTAAAAATACATATTTTATTTATTTCAATTACGCATTATTAATAATAATGATTTAATTAAATATTAAAAATAAAAATTTAATTAATAATAATTTGTAAAAATATTAACTAATATCTTTAGAAATTAAAAAAAAATGTTTTTAATTATTTTATTTAAATTTGCTTATTTCATTGATTTTTAAATTTTTTTAGTTTTTTTTTTAAATATTATGTAAATAAAAATAATAACTTATTTAAATATTATTTATAAAATTTATTATGGCAATTACTATTTAAAAGAAATTTATATTTCATATGCTAGCAAATAATATAAACATTATTTTCTGTTTTTTTAACAATTTATTTAAGAAATCTGATACATTTTGCGTACTAGCAAATAATAAAAAAATTGCAAGCTAAAAATACATATTTTATTTATTTCAATTACGCATTATTACTAATAATGACTTAATTAAATATTAAAAATAAAAATTTAATTAATAATAATTTGTAAAAATATTAACTAATGTCTTTAGAAATTAAAAAAATGTTTTTATTTATTTTATTTACATTTGCTTATTTCATTGATTTTTATTTATTTATTCATTTATTTTTTTTAGTTTTTTAAAATATTATGTAAATAAAAATAATAACTTATTTAAATATTATTTATAAAATTTATTATGGCAATTATTATTTAAAAGAAATTTATATTTCATATGCTAACAAATAATATACACCTTATTTTCTTTATTTTTATCAATTTATTTTTAGAAATCTGATACATTTTGTGTACTAGCAAATAATTAAAAAATATCTTTTTATATAGTTATTTTAAATATGTATTTTAAAATATATCAGAAAAATACATTGAGAATTAACATATTAAATATATTGCAAAACAGTACTTAAAAACTAATAGCTAGAAAATAAATAATGTAATTAATCTCATATTTAGGAAATAAATGCGTAAAACAGCATACAATAATAGAATTCAAAGTATTTAAAGCATGATATAAAATAAATAATTATGCATTTTTATCTTTTAAAAGTATTCTAAAATTAAAGCAATTTATCTTCCAACAAAGTAAAAATGTAATAAATAAGTTCTTTTTCGATTATGACGTAAAATAATCGAAATTTCTTCTCAGCGTAATGATAAGCAATGGAGCAACTGGCACTAAAATGGAGAATTTCGTCAAAAAGCCGGCGCGCTAATGTCCAGTCTCTCTCTATATAGGGTCCCTACGTTGAGATAGGGACCCTATATATAGAGAGACTGGATATTGACCGAAAGTCGGCCATCTTAGTGCCGATTCGGAGCGATCCCCGTAGAACGTAATGCTTTTTTCTTCGCGATTGACGCTTTACTATACAACATAAATGAAAGGAAATTGTGCTAAATTTGTGCAGAAAGTAATGCAAAATATAAATATGTAATTTTTTTCGTCTTAGAGAAAAAGAATTTGAAGAAAAACGAATTTTGTTTTAACCTTCGACAAGGTTACTTTTTCAATTCCTATCGGAAAACAGAGGAATTTTTTGTTGTATATTTCTATATTAAGCAAAATACGTTGATTGTCAAAGCAATTCTGCCTTAGTGAAAGTAATTTTACCTTATTTTTTCTAAGGACATACATTCTATATATAAAAAATTAGAAAAATTTTAACAAAAATATGGTAATCTTAGTTTTTGTCAAGTAATTCATGAATAAATGTAAAACTACGGCAGAAGAACAGAAATTATTTTTTATTATTTTATAAAAATATTTATGTAATATTTTTACAAGCTAAAAATACACATTTTATTTATTTCAATTGCGCATTATTAATAATAATGACTTAGTTAAATATTAAAAATAAAAATTTTATTAATAATAATTTGTAAAAATATTAACTAAATATCTTTAGAAATTAAAAAATGTTTTTATTTATTTTATTTACATTTGCTTATTTCATTTTTTTTTTTTTTTTTTTTTTTTTTTTTTTAATATTATGTAAATAAAAATAATTACTTATTTAAATATTATTTATAAAAATTTTTATAGCAATTATTATTTAAAAGAAATTTATATTTCATATGTTAGCAAATAATATACACCTTATTTTCTTTATTTTTATTAATTTATTTTAAGAAATCTGATACATTTTGCGTACTGGTAAAAAATCAAAAAATATATTTTATATAGTTATTTTAAATATGTATTTTAAAATATATCAGAAAAATACATTGAGATCTAAAATATTAAATATATTGCACAACAGAACTTAAAAACTAATAACTAGCAAATAAATAATGTAATTATCTCATATGTTAGGAAATAAATACGTAAAACTGCATGCAATAAGATAATTCAAAGTATTTAAAGCATGATATAAAATAAATAATTATGCATTTTTATCTTTTAAAAGTATTCCAAAATTAAAGCAATTGATCTCTCAACAAAGTAAAAATGTAATAAATAAGTTCTTTTTCGATTATGACGTAAAATAATCAAAATTTCTTCTCAGCGTAATGATAAGCAATGGAGCAACTGGCACTAAAATGGAGAATTTCGTCAAAAAGCCGGCGCGCCAATGTCCAGTCTCTCTCTATAGAGGGTCCCTACGTTGAGATGAGCTCCCGGGACTTTAGTTTTAGTTTTGTCTTAGAATGGAGAGCAACAAGTCATGAAATAGTAATTGCTTTCGGGCCCTTTTTGGCCTGATTTTATTATTCATGGAGCTACAGTTTGAAATAGGAATTAGAAAAGATAGCTCATAGATTAGATTAGTTTTATTTTAAATCCCTTTTCTCTTGAAGCATAATATTAGAAACAGTTTTGCCAAGATGCAGAATGAAATGGATGTTCTATGACCACGAAATTAATATATTTTGTAAATAGTGTTTTTTCTTCATGTAAATATTTTATTTAATAAACTGTTTGTTTTCTCGTCTTAAAGAAGAAGCTGTTTTTCTAGAGAAACAAGTGCATATTATTAGTCTTCAAATTTGTCGTCGAACAATTTTACAGGTAAGAAGAATATTAATATATCATTTTGAAGATTATTACCTGAAATTAAAATGATTTGAAAATATTAAATAATTATTTTGATTAAATGAAAGATCCTGCAATCCGTATTTTACAAAGGGTCGAAAAGACTCGTTTGAAGCCGTTCAGAAGAATGGCGAAATATAACAGTAAGTGAACTACATAAATTATATACTTTTACAGTTTATGGTGTTATTAAAATAATTTCATTCTTTATTATTTAACACCACTTTTTTGGTAAATAAGAATGTATGAAAAAATTGTGTAAAGTATTAGATAACAGGAATTACTATAATGATCAAACTAGATATTTTTTCGGTTTTAATCGTGAAAAGTATCTAGTTTATCCTACATCCATTAAGTATTATTTACAAATACCATTTTATAAAGAAGAAAAACTTTGTATTACAAATGTTGAAACAAATAAGATACTGTCATAATGGACTTACAACTCTACTTTAACAAATAAACCTTTATTTTTAGGAAATATAGAAAAGTAAACAAGAATCCATAATTGCTCATTTTAATAAAAAGTTTAGTTTTTTTTTTTTTTTTTTTTTTTTTTTTATCCTATTACGTTTCGTGAAATGACTTTTACCTATTTCCAAAATATTTCATCGAAACTTTCTTTATTTATTTATCTTGATATTGAAAATGCTTACACGCATTTTTAACGTTTTTCCAAAGTTGCGTTGCAATAGAAATTATCATTATAAATTTTGTTTATTTTCCATAATTTCTCTTCGGAATTTTTATTATATTTCCGTTTAATGTTATACAACTATGTTTCATGATCCGAAAATCAATTTTAAAACCAATATCAGTAAGCTGATTAGTATACTTACGACTTAAAAATTCTACTAGAAAAATTAATCATATTAAGCTGCAATCAATACTTTTAGAAATTTGTGGTGGGCATGTTTCCCCATTTTAGTAGTAACCACCACTAACATTTTAAAACTTAGCAGCAAAATATTTGATGCTGCAAAATTTAGTTGAGGTTGAGTAAATTTTATGTCGCGCTACTGCTACACTACGAAAAATTAGCGACAGTTCCGGGACTCACTCCTAAGGGCGGTAGGGTGGTCCAAAAACATGTCATCACAATTTTAATTCTCCAGGGGAGCGATGGCTCCCCCGTTTTAATGACCCCCCAGACATCAAAATTTGGATTGTTAATCGAACTATTACTTTAACACAGTGTACAAATGTATTACTATTTCTTGTATCAATTCAGAAGTGAAATCTAAAACGCTCAATACTTCGTTTCAGGGGAACATCCGCTGATTGTATTTTGCCATCCAACCGCTTCAGACATCTGACGCTGCTAAAGGAGGATTTTATTTAAAAGTACATTGTGCTGCTTGTCGTGTACTTGTTTTGGGTTTTAAATTAATATCTTTTTCACTAATTTAAATAATTTTATTTAAATGATCAATTCGAAATCCTTGGATTAATTGGCATATTTTTGTACATTCCACGTCATTTTGCGCTCAACGATTCGTAAAAAAATACTGAACATACAAACGATCGGTTTTTTTAATAGAATGGTAACAAACAGTTACAATTTTCTTTCCATTTCATATAGTTGGCAGAGCATAATGCTTGTGATTGGAGGATTGCTGTTTCGATATTCAAGCCGGCAAAGACCATCGTGTATATTAATGGTTGCTATAGTGCACATAAAATCCACTTTGGCTGCAATGTCCTCCACATTTCGTTAAGTTAATTATTATGGTGATTACTGAAGCCGGGTAAACACTCCTCCAAGAAGGATCAAAATCCATACTTGCCAACCATCACATTAATAACCGTACAATTGTTAACACCGCCTGAAAAAAATGCCCCTTTTCTCACACCACTATATTTTTAGAGTTATTCTCTCCAAATGTTGTTACGATTAAATAAGACTAAAATTACTCTAAAAAAATACTAGTGTGAAAAAAAAGGCGGGTACTAAAAATTGTACCGTTCATAATGAGATGGTTGGCAATGAGATGGTATGAAGATCATAATGGTATCGCTTTGGATCACTGCTCAGAGTGGATACCAGACCGTTTACAATTGCCCACTTTGAAAATCTAATGCGACTCTAAATCCCCATAACCTCCCTTTCAACCGTTTCATTTAATAATTTCATACAATAACTCAGTTACAAATAGTACGCTGAAATAGAAAAATCATATGTTAATTATCATAAAATTAAAAAAAATGAAATCGAATTTTTTATTATGTTAATTTAAACTTGCGCGTTATACATCACATTGCTGAATTTCAAAATGCGTAACAATAATACAGTTTTCGGTGAATAAAATGCCATTGAGGGCATTAGGGTTAAAATTATATATATATATATATATATAATTTTAACCATTATTCCATCCATCATTTTTATATATACTGTATATATATATATATACAGTATAATCTCATTAACATGAATCTCAAGGGGGATGAAAAATTCGTTCATGTTATCAGTAGCTCATGCTATCAGTAACTAATCTTCATATAACTAAACTAATCTACATTTTGACGGGGATTGTTAAAACAGTTTATCATAAAAGTAATTCACGTTAACAGTTTCACGTTAACGACGTTCGACTGTATATATATACAATATCCGTTAACTTTTGAGTGGAATTAGCATTAGCTTTCCAATGTCAGGCGAGCAGAATTTTACTCCTTTTTTGTATTCAATTTGCCTCCTTTATTTACGTTTTGGCTTTCAAAATTGTCAGTTTACGGGTTCGAATCTCAGTTCAAGTAAAGATGTTTCTAGTGAGGAATTCGAAATGAATTTTAAGCGATAAGTTCCGTTGTAATGTGCCTTAATATGAAGAAAATAAAAGACCGTAAAATGGCAAGTCCAACTAAATTCTTCTTTTAACATTTCCCAAAAAAATAAATAAATAACATAAATAAATTTTGTTGGACTCTTTGGATTTTTCGAACAATCTCAAGCATATAAATGCAGAAAAAGGCACCATAAAAAATAATCAGAAAATTTAAATAAGTAAAATATCTCTGATAAAATTACAAATAATTAGGATAAAAAGTTCAAATTGTTAGAAGAACCCTTCATTACAAATTTTACCTAATTGCAAGTATTGTATCACTTCCAGCAGTTACTGCCAGGTTTTGGTCTCTAAGATGGTAGACGGGAGTAGCAGGATTTGAACAATGGTTAAGCTTGACAGTTTAGAATTTTCGCGTTTTTTTTTTTAATTCCCACACTTGCGTAATTATGCCCTGAACCTTAAAAAGATGACGACGACAGACGGCCTTCCACTCAGACTAAGATACCTATCGCAATCAACTGGCCCTAGTCTCGTGCTACCGACACTACAACCATTATATGAGAAATTTTTATCTTAAACAGCCATTTTCATGAAATGATACAATACTAACATCAGTATGAAAAACGACAAAATCAAAAATAATCAGAATTTGGGAAAAAACAACTTAAAGATGACGCTAACGTTTGTTGGTGTTGAGATTAATGTCCTATTATGTCGTTGGTTAAGGTCCTTGGTGGTGTTGCATCATGGTCCTAGGCCAAAGGGGGAGTGCTCTCCATGGAAGTCTTTCTAATGAGCCCTAGTCCGCATTTACGCAAGTTTTGAAGAAAACCACGGAAAACTCCAAAAGGCTTGAATGAAGAACGCGACCTGGAATCTAATCCGTCGCATCACGTGGTTACGCTTGGACCAACATTATAACAACTTCACACACACTTATTGACAAAACTTCATTTCAGGTGGTTAATTTTCGAGATAGGGATTTGACGATTTTTCAACGACATTAACTCAAAATTACCATTTTAAATTGTGTCGCTTTTCTAACCGCGGTTGCGATATATCCTTATTTTAGTAATAACTATCTGACAAATTTAATACTGATACTTTTTATAAACATAGATCCAATGCTAATTCCTTTTATTCTAAAAGTTTTAAAGGCAAGAAAGTAAATTTATCTAAAGTAAAAGTTTTAATTTTTCTCATGTTGAATAATATACTATAAAGTTCTTTAAATTCATGTGAAACTGAATAAACAAACTCACATTTTTTTTTTCTTTTTTTCTTACAATCTAAATCAGTTCTTTCGTTTTTAAATTAAGAAAATCTATTCCATCAAAAATGCAATTAGGGAATCTGAATTGCGATAAAGATAATGAAAATTCGTATAAATCCTATTAAGTCGATTTTTCCTGCGAAGAATAAAAGTTCTGTCTCTGCAGTCAAGCAAAAAATTAATGGATTCAACCAATGTTAACCGATTTCAGCCTCATTTTTATTCTTAATTCTGTCAATAAAATCACTGACAGCTAAAATTCCCCAGATCAATACTACATAATTAAAACATGGCTGGATCTTTTATTAGTTATTCTTTAAGGAATGGAATATATTTCTTACATTTAGATTTGGTAAATTTACCATAAAAACAGGAATCGTGATTGCAAATTTTATTATGGATTTAGATTTCAAATAATGTATTATAATTGTAATATCTAAAAATTCAGTTTTTGTAATATATTAATAAAATTTTTGAGAACACTTGTACGTTCTATAATATTAATGAGGATAAATTTTTAAGCCTTCTATTTTTAAATGCTTAATAATACAGCGTATAGTTTTAAATTGACATTGATAACATTCACATTGACATTTGATTTTCTAATATATATATATATATATATTAGAAAGAAAATTAGTTCAAAAAATTAATACCAAAAGTTTAGAAAATTTGTAAGATAAAGAAATCAAATTTGCGTACTCAGTGCTCAAGAAAATGAAGCAAATAGAGGATATCTAAACATAATTAAAATTTAAAAACTGAAAATGTATGCAGATAAAATTTTTAAAAACTACACTAGAGAGAAAATATTAATTAGCCCAAAAAACGTAGAAGCCTTCGTGAGGGAAAATCCTCAATGCAGGGTAGAAACATTAGGATGTTTCAAGAGCTACTAGTAAAAAGAAAGTTAGTTTAGCTTCCTAAATCTTATCAACAAGAAAGATAATTGTAAAACTTTGTATCTAATAAATGAAATTCTTTTGTATTTAAATAATTTCTCATTTTTCTATTCGGAACTCTTTGGGTTCTTTACTCTTCTTAAGATGTAGACAGTTAAGCTACATTTTTTTTTTTTTGCCCCTTTCAAGAGTCCGCAAGCGGCACCATTTTTGCGGCCACTTGAAAAAACAAGTGGATGTCTTATAAAACAAAACGGAAGATGAAGTTAGCTAACGAACTCATCCACGGCATTTTTAAGAAAAATCCGCTGTCCAACTTTGGATCGAATTATTTCAATATTACTAATGTTATCGTGATGTCAAAGGTTATAATTATTATCATTTAATAACAAGGTGGCGGATTAAGCTGATTAATAAACTTTGTTGAGATTTTGATATGGTCATGCATATACCCTGTTTTAAGCAAATCCGATCTTAAATGCATTTTTGACAATGTGAGCTTGAAATTTATTGAGTCGCCACTCGGAAACAACAAAATAAAAGAGGGAGAAGGGGGGGGGGGGAGAGAGAAAATTGAAATTTTTATTGAGTCGCCACTCGGAAACAACAAAATAAAAGAGGGAGGAGGGGGGGGATGGCAAGTAGAATTGTGTAACAGACACATCCAATATATGTCTCAGATATATCCACTGTTCAACTTGGGGCAATTTACAATTATAAAATTAGCTATGTTGAAACATGAAATTGGTGCATTGAAATTAATCACCCTGCATATCGGAGCATTATTTTACGTTATTCTATGCAACTACATCGTACACCGCCTTCTTTTAACAACTTTTGTTAATGATGTTGATACTTCTGTATAATATTTTTTCAGCTTTTACAATAACCGTAGTGTTTGTTCCAGTTTTCTATTTAATTTTGCTTTCAAGATTTTAATTTTGTTTTTCAATCGAAGTAATGTCTTTTGAACATCCTGTATATGCAACTCCAATAAAATAAATCTGTGTCTTAATCTATAATTCATTGTTTAGAGAAATGCTTTATTTAAGCAGTTTATACAGGAATATCAGGCAAATTTATTGCTCTAAACAACTACAATACAGCTAGAGATGCATTTATCGTCTAAGAAATTAATTTATAGATATTAAGCAAACGTATTTGAACTAAGCAACTAATATATAACCATCAGATAAACTACTGCTTGAATTAATGTATAGTTAAAGATTAGTTTCTTGCGTTGAGCAACAATATATTATTTTGGTACAAAAAAATATTATAGGTTTTGTAAATTTAACCTAAAAAAGTTTTGCTTTTCTTCTTTTTTAGTATACTGAATGAATTATCGGATAAAACCAATAATTGTTCGAAACGTATATATATATATATATATATTAAGATAATTACGATATTTACATCAATTCTACTGAACTATTTATATTTTATTTCAAATTCAAGTGAACCGAAAAGTTCTGTCGGTTTGAATTAATAAATGACACCGGAAATTTTTGTTTAAAAATATTCTTCTTCAAAGTTGTATAAAATTTTTCCAGGAAAATTTTGCAGCATCAGTTTTTTAATTCAAAACGACAGAACCTTCTTATACACCTAATATAGTATTATAAAATCCTTTTCAAACATTTCACAGGAAGGAAGGAATACATATACAGTTGGTCAAAAAAATATTGGGGCAAAACAGAGTTTCAAACATTTTTTGAAAAAAAAAAATATATATATATATGCTGTTTAATTTTCACAAAGTTTTTTTCTGTATCATACCAGACCACTAAATCAAATTTAAAAAAATAATATTAACTTAAAAATGTTTTAAAATAATCCAAAGTCAGTTATCCAAATTCAATTATAAAATTGTGCACTTCTTGCGTACAATGCAAAAGTAGTGCTCAAAATAATAATGAAGCATGGCAGAAATAAGTGCGATAAATAGCCAATTCTGTCAATGTAACTGAATAAAAAGATTTGTAACCTCATCTGAAGCCTGAAGTTTGTTGTTTTAATTGGAAATTTGTTGTTTTAGATAAACATTGCTGGTCGACAAACTTCTGAAATATATGCTGATATTAGAAACTTATAATTCATCATTGGAATCGTGGAAAAACTGAGAGGAAAATAGCTGAAATCTTAAATATATGTACATCTATGGTTCATAATATTATTTCGAAATATAAGACGACAAATTCAATTGAAAATAAACCACGTGTAGGACATCTAAGGCACTTCACTGAGCATGAGGGATGTTGGATCGTCAGGAATATTACTTGCAATCCTAAAACCAGCGCAGTAAAATTGACTTTGGATACATGTCAGACATTTAAAAGCTCTTCTAATCCCGAAACAGTCCGAAACACTTTAAGAAAACCTAATTTTCATGGGCGAGTACCTAGGGAAAAACATTCATTAGCGAAACAAATCGAAAAGCGCGACTGCAATTTGGAAAAATTCACATTAAAAAACCACCAGAATCTTGGAAGTCGGTGATATTTGTACATGAGAGCAAGAGTTAAATATTTTTTTAGAATAATTGAAAGCAAAAGAGTATGGCGGAAACCTAATGCTGAACTTAACAAAAAGATTCTTGCTTCTTCCATGAGATATGGGGAAGCAAGTCAGATGATCTGGAGCTGTATGAGTCCTGCCGGTGTAAGAAATCTTCATTTGATTGATGGCATAATGGACAAATATGTGTAATTAAATATTCTGAAATAAAATTTGAAGCAAAGTGCTCAAAAAATGGGCATATTATCAACTTTCAAACTTTGTCAAGATAATAACCTAAAGCAGAATGCGCAAATTTGCAAACTGTGGGCTTTGTGTAACTGTCCACAAGTTATCAAACTACCTTCACAGAGTCCCGATCTAAACCCTATTGAGCACATTTTGGAATATTTAAAAAATAGAATTCGCTATTTTAATATTTCTAACAAAAATGGCCTCAGAGAAAGAATCATATCCAGAATGGGAGAAAATAGATGTACATTTCTATGAAAATCTGGCTACATCCATGCTTAACAGATTAAATGAAGTCATAAAGCATAAAAGAGGCCAAAGACGTTATTAAATAATATGTACAGAATTTTTACAAAAAGTTATGTTTGCGTGTCCCAATACTTTTTCGATTCCTACTTTTCGTTAGTACATCAGAGGTGTAAAATTTATAATTATTTAACAAAGCTTTAAGTTAATTTTAGAATTTTTAAATTTTATATATTAGATATGATAAGCGAAATACATATTTTGTTAAAATTAAACAGTTGATTTTTCTTACAATATTTCTTTGAAAGTTTGTTTTGTCCCAATACTTTTTTGTGCAATTGTATATTGATGTTATTTTTTCATACCGATAGATTCTTTGATGATTTGATAAAGGAGAAATCCATACCAAAATTTTGCATAGTAAGGATTTCCCGTGCACGTTCATAGCGCGCGCACTGTTCGAGAACAAACGGGAAAATATGGAAGCGAAGCTTCAAAAGAAGAATTCGATTTCTACCATCTAACTACTTGACCATTCACTGTAAAAAAAAAAAAAAGTCCTCTTTGCTGACAGAAAGTTTCTGTAACAACAGAAAATACTCGAAAATTACGGAAAATTTGCGTTGATAGAACGTATTTTTCTGTAATACAAAAAAATTCTGGCAGCAAACAAGACTTTTTTTTTTTTTTTTTTTTTTTTTTTTTTTACAGTATGGATTCGATGAAGCCAACAATGTTTCATTTTTCAGGTGGTTACCCGAAGTTAAACGGAATTTTACAGTATAGTTTTTCTTTTAGGATTAAATTATATTTCATTTGATTTTTCTGAACATGGTTCATTTTCTACATTTTTAAATAATTTACATATGATAATTTATTTTTTTATTAGTAATTAGCTAATATTTTATTAGTATTTGCCTTTTATAATGTATTTTCTTGTTATCAATACCTCTTTGTGCTTTGTAATATTTTTATATGTATACACTGTAAAACGCATATGTCCTATTTGCTGCCAAAAATTCTCTATAATTTGAGAAAATACGTTCTTACAACGTAATTTTTTCGTAAATTACGGGTATTTTCTCAAATTACAGAGAATTTCTGGCATCAAATAGGACATGTTTTTTACAGTGTAATGTGTACACGTTCTTTAAATGAAATTTTATTTTTCCAATTATTAGTTTCATTGTGACTTAATATATATTATATATTATATGTAGTTGACTTATTTTTAAGAGTCACATCTTAATAATAAAAGCCAATATTTTCCGAGACTAATGCTAGAAAATGATATCATAGCTACAATAATATATTGAATTAAAAAAAGTAAAATTTTATTCATGGTTTCTATGCGAGTTTTTCAAAAAAAAAAAAAAAAAAAAATTTAAAAAGTATAACTCGACGGAAAAACTTACATCACAACCGCAACAATGTATTGAGATAAAGATAATATACATTTTATTCATGGTTTGCATGATTTCTGGAGAATTGTTTATTGATTCAAATAATAAATTTAACATACAAAATTCATTCGAAATTCAGGGTAGAATTTCCAATATTTAGAATATTGGAAGAATTGACTTTTAGAATAAAACCTTTTCATTGCTATGCGGAAATTTAATAAGTCAGGGGAAAATAATAATAATAAATTAAATATGTAGAATTCAACTACGTCACGAAAAATTAACAATATAAATAAATAAATGCACGAATAGCTTGAAATTTTAAACTAAAGAATAGTGATATCATTTTTAATTTCTTGGAGCCGTAAAACATAAAAAAATAAATAAATAAATAAATAAATAATATATATTTAAAGGGGACTAATGTGCAAGTTGTACCTGACGGGACTAAAGTGAAAGTTGTACCTCAAGGGACTAATGTGAAAGTTGTACCTCACGGGACTAATGTGCAAGTTGCACCGAACGAACAAACTATTTCTTTCAACGAAAATGCCTACTAACCCTGGACGATAGGTCTAATATATCGTATCATATTATATATCGTATTGATCGTAATACAACTCAATACTTATTTCGCTTCCTTCTTCAACATGTTTTAATACGCATTTTTTATATCCATAAGCAGCCCCCGAAAAACAAAAACATTAAATCATTAAATTCATTTTTTTACTTATTTTTATTTCATATTATTTCACGCGCACTTTTTATTTCCTAATTCAAAATTATTAAAAAAAAACTTTTTCGATATCGCTTGTAAAGATACTGATTATTATTAACTTTCTTTCCTTTTACTTTCAATAATAATAATAATAAAAAAGATTTTGATGAAATTCTGGCAAAAGCAGAATTTAGTTTAGGACGGAGGACTATTCGGTTTTTTTTTTTTTTCTTCTTCTTTTTTCAAATTATAACATCGCTTTCAAATTATTCATTTATATTTTCGATAAATTTTAGATTCCGACAAATGTCCAACTATCGAAATCGACAACGTAAAAATCCCAGATTGAGACTAATAGGCCCTCAGTCCTAAATAAAAAAAAAATATCATAATGTAAAAGATGAAGTATTTGTTTTGAATGTCATGTAAACCAATGTTTACACTGAGAAAAAATTATGTAACTGACATCTAGAATCTAAATTGTGGCTCTAGAAAAAACAGTTTCATGTCATCCTCATATAGTCTAGTCCCATTGAAAGCGAGTTCTAGAAACCCATATTAGAATTTTAGAGCGTTTGCCGATGTTATCGACTGCAAAGTTATTCAAAAATCTCTGCAAATAAATGCGAATACAAGAGGCGGGTTTCAGCAACTATAATCTTGGTTTATGACCCAATTCTAGAAAATCAAGCGAGAATTTCTTGCAATACAAAAGATTTAGAATATTCGGAATAGTCAGAATATTGTTTCACCATCTAGAATTGTGTAAACTAAAAATTCTCGATCATTTCGTCTATTCCGTTTATTGGCGTGTCTCATGCACATAGCTCGAAAATCTATAATTCTAGTTTGAGGATTTAGAAAATGGCCACTTATTCATTCTAGATGAAGGCGGTATGTTTTTTCCTCAGTTTAGTAATCTGAACGGGCAAGAAGAAATAAATTTGGAAATACTCGTGAAAATAAGTGCTAGGTGCGTATAGAACAACTAGTTATACTGTTCATTCTCCGATTCGAGTCGTAAACAAAAAATCAAAAAATACTCTAAAAATAAGAATCGTTCTTGTTTGTTTACGACTCGAATTGGAGAAAGAATAGTATCATATTTTTTCGTAAGCCTTAATCGTAGAGAGTAATAGCTTTACTTTAAAATAACCTATCGAAAATTATTAGTTATTTTTAAAAATGCATTTAACTGATATTTGAATGTTTATGCATTCCAAAAATCTGACTAAAGCCCTTATCGTTTAATGAACATCCTTATTTCTGCCATTAAACTGGATATTTACATTTGCACCCCTTACGTGGTCGAAACGTATTTACCCGATGAGAAACGGGTATTTTTTAATAGCTTTTTTCTTTAAATTAAATAAATTCCATTTCATTTGTTCACGTTTTATTTAACTTGAAATGTTATATACATTTACGTGAGAGGGTCGAATAAAAAAGAATCCAACTTTCACCGATTTTCTATCATCCAATTAAGTTTAAATTTTACATACATGTATAACTCTGATGGCAATACACGCTCAATCAGAAACAGTAATGGCGTCTGTAGGCCCTGGGTCTCCAATTCCACATATTAAAAAAAAACGTTTTGCTTAAACAACAAAATTTTATTGAAGCCATGTCAACAAAAAAATGTTTGATTTAATATTTCTTCTTTACGAAACATTTTGTTGAAGCAATAAAAACTTTGCTGAAATAACAAGACAATTTGTTTAATCAACAAATTTATTACTATTATTATTATTATTATTATTATTATCGATTGATGTAGCCTCAATAACAGTTTATTTATTTATTTTTTATTTTTCAAAGCAAATTTTGTTGTTTCAATAAAACATTTTTTTTTTCTTTTTACTGTGCAGTTGAAATTTTGTTTTCGAATTTCAACTTACTTCTTATCTTTCGATTCAGCTGAAATTTTGCATGCATATATGTTTCCGATGACTCAAGAAGTATCGGATTTAGGTTGAGCCTGAGGCCCTGGATCCCCAGCTCTATTTACATAATTGTTTTAGAGTTTTAACTCATTTTCTGTTATCCGATTGAGCGGAAGTTTTATATGCATGTATACAAGGTGGCCATAATTAAACTGTCAGTGCTCACAGTCACAGTATTCTGTAGCGCAGCCTAATTTCGAAAATGGCGCGAAATTTTGTAGAAATATTAAACAAGACGGGGGATGAAGGATTCCGCTGAAAGAAAAATAGTTTCAAAAATCACCACTGGGGAAATATGTGGCGCTTTGTAGTAGAAAAGAGAGTTTTATAAAATGGAAAAGAAAGGATAAATTAGCGAAGTGTCTCTAATTTCAAGATAAGAAATGGGGAAAAAACAGTACTTAAAAAAAAAATGCACAATCATCAGTTTTAGAAATTGCGTCGTCAAAAGCTTTCTTTAGGAAAACAGTGCCATGTATTCCCCTAGCGGTAACTTTTGAAACTTTTTTCTTTTTTCGTGGAATCCTTAGTCCCTTGGATTGCTTAATCTTCCTACAATTTTTGATTAAATCTCAGAATTAGATTGCACTAAACTAATACTATGAGCACTGTTCGTTTTAATTATGGCCACTTTACATATCCACATCCGTTGAATTAAATTTCTAGCACATTTTGAAATAAGAGCATGTTTTTTATTTTCTTTAAATTTCTGTCTTATTTAAAACCTGTAATATGTTTGACATTTTAAAATAGTTCATATATAATATTTTTTACTAGTTTTAACCTTTCTGCTCCATTACTTTTTAATTATACCTTTTTTTTTTTTTTTTTTTTTTGCTTGTAAATCTTTGAAACCTTTCCACTTTCTTTAATTGTACTTTACGACATTTAATACATAAAACAGCTAATTAATACTTTTATATTCCGGGATAAAGAAGCTAATTAGAGAAACTTTTTAAAAGTTGTATACAAAATCAATTCTATTGTTTCAAGTCCCACTAAAAACGTTTAATGATTTAAAAGTAATAATTAATGTTTTCAGTGATTACGACTTTCAGTTCCACACTTTTTTGTTTTTTATTTTATCCAATAAAAGCGTATTCCTCATTCATAGAAAAATAATGGAACCTCTTACGTTAATAAAAATTACTATTTTTAAGTGGTTTAAAAGTCTCAGTTTTATCTTATATGTTTAAGAATGTTGCAGTAATAATTGAAATATAACTTTTGATAATAGAATTAACTATTAACGATTGTCATATAATTAGACTTCATCATAGAATTAAAATACATTAACTATTACTTGAATAAAATATTATTTAGCCGTTATTATACAAGAAAATGTCTTTTTTCGAAGATAAATAAATTCTCAAATAATTGCGTAACTGGTATTATTATGTAATTATTTAACACGGATTCGCTATTATTAAGCTGTAACTTCTAAAGAATAACGTTATTTCGTCTAAAGACAGATTAACAAATTTATACAGCCATAAAATATTTAATTACTTAATGCCTGTTTCTGTTTTCCTCGTCCATTCCAATTTTACAATTTACATTTTATAAATATTTTAATTGCTTCTCTCAATAATTCATTTTTATTTGTGTAACTGTAATTCGTTAATTTTCTGGCTTTATTAAAACCTGGGTTCTATATAAATTCATTACGGAGTCGTGTCGTGGTTTTCTCCAAAACCTGCGTGAATATGGGCTAAAACATTTTCCAAATACCTCCCCCCCCCCACATACACACACATACACACCGAAAGGTATTTCACCTAGTCTTATGTTGCACGCGTTAACCAATTTCCGTTTATCTTAGCTTTTCTTTGTGTAAAATTTAACTTATGGTATATATAACAATTTTTCCACCGCACTTTAGGATGAAAAAAACATTGGTGGTCCGACGGACAGGTATATTATTAAAGTTATCCTATCATCCCAATATAATGAAAAAAAAACAGGTGGAAAATGTCAAAAATCTGTGAAAAATAGCATAGGATGAAAGAAAAAAGCAACTCACAATCACAAGTGTGTAGAGAAAAAAAAAAAAGGAAAGGAAAAAAAGAAAGAAAAAGAAAAAATCTAACACCAACGAGAAAATAAAAATAGACAAATAAAAGAAAATGAATCTTGGGAAAAAAACAGGTGCGATTTGGATATCGACGAGGAATAATTATAAAAAAAAAAAAAAAAAAAAAAGAGGTAGAAGAAATAAAAAATCCATAGTAATTAAGCTGTTTCATTTTATACAGTGTACTTCTTTATTCTTAAGAGTTCATTATTATATGCATTATCTATTTCATCTCAAATTTCAAAATAGAGAAGCATTTATTTGAAAAATGGAGTGATTTATCACCCACGGGAAGTTAAAACAATAATTTTTTGCTTTAATTCATTAAAACTTTAAAACTTTATCAGTGTATTAGATCTATTTTTCCTACTGAAATTGGTGAATGTTCCGTTCAAATAGACGAAACTATGAACGTTATCAAAATGAGGTAACCATCCCCTCCACGGAAAATCAAAATTGTGGTGACATATCGCCAAACTATTCCCAGACAATCACAAATTGCTCAACGCACAGCTCTCGTACGCAGTTAAATTCATACATTCTCAACTTCAAGCCATTTTAACAAATATGATGCATACTCACAAAACTTTCTTCTATATCTTACTATATAAGAGCGCCATCGACTGGTTGATATGAACAGCAATTTAATTATAGCTTTTAAGAAAAAGGTTTTCACAATGCAGTTTGGGATAAATTTAACCAATGAATGCTGAGATGTAGTAACATAGATAATTCATGATGCTGAGTAATAACAGTGCTACCTACTGGAAGATAGACATTCAAGTTAGATCAGCATCTATCAGCATAATGGTTATCTGACGCATTAAGATTGGTGCAATTATACGTCATAGAAGCTGGAATATAGCCTACCCGTACTCGGAGGAAACTGCAACATAGCACCGCCAGTTGTCGAACATAATGCACTTAAACTGAATAAGTATTATGTTTCATTATGGCCCTTTCATATATTACATTTTGTCCAATTAATAACAACTGACATATAGCATTTCCGTAAATAAGAGTAATCATAGCATGGTAGCGCCAACTTTTGGTCCAATTGTACCAAAGATCAATAGACATCAATTTATGATATGGTGCAATTAAATATAAATTTTATGCAATCATGTGCACTAAATCTCGAGATTGGTTTGATAGAAAACTTTTGATGCACTCGGTCTGACAGACATTTTCTAAAAATGGTCAATTCCTCTTCGAGTCTTCTTAAAACGTGTAAATCTACCGAAAACAAAAAGTCGTAAACTTTTATGAATCCAATACTTTCTTCTATTAATAGAATAAAAGCAAATTAAAATTAGAAAATTTATAAAATTAAAGTAATATTATAAAAGGTTAATTTTAAGTTTCCCAAAGTTATTTTCAGCTAAACATTACATTGAACATAGTTACTATTATATATTTAGTTCTAAATGAATATATATATATATATATATATATATATATAGGTACTTTTTTTAAAGAATGTTTTATTAGTTCTTTAAATTTCAGATTTATTCTAAAAGATGTATTCTTCTTAATTCAAAGATTTTTTATTTTAAAATTACTTTAAAGTTTGTGAAAAGTTATTATATATATTTTTCAAAAAAAATTTTTAATGATAGTAAATAGTAAAAATTATGTTTTATTTTTGCACAATTATAATAATGTTGTACATCAGTATTAACACTTTTCCGACCGACTGGGGAGATCTTTTCATTTTGTAAACTATTAGTGCACGACCGATCGCGGAGATATCCCTGTTTGGCAATAGCTGCGTTCTTTTGAGAAACAGAGCTAAAGTTCTTCATGTTTGGGAACTCTTTAAACTTCTCCTAAAAGAACGCAGCTAATCTAATCTAACGCAATGCGGTATGTATGTTTTTAGACTATTTCCAATATATTTTGAGGTCTTGCTCATTTCACTTTTTTACTCACACTAAATTACACTACACTGAAAAAAAAAATGCTTTTCGAGCCTTCATATTATTTTTGGGCACAACTATACTATTTCCCCTCAGCTGAATTTGGCGATTTTTCTTTGGCGCCGATTTCAACGATAACGATGTCGTTCTGGATTGTTTGCGATATAATATGGCAGCCTGCATGCTATTTATTTTGGATTTATGATTTTATGATTTATGATTTTATGATTAATGATTTATAATTTAGCTTACGATTTTATCATTTATGCTATATGATTTATGATTTTTAGATTTATGATTTAGCCATAATCGCCAACGAAAAATCGCCAAATCTAGCTGAGGGGAAATACTATGGTTGTTCCCATTTTTGCTGATTCTTATGTAAAATGACCTCCGGAATCCGAATATAATTCCCATTTTACCCCATTTTGCACCATCATGCAGCGTTTTCTCGAGACGTCACCTCCTCCTCCAATTTTTATCACTCTTCTATAATTTTATGACCGTGAATTTGATTTGGAGAATGGAAAATAACTATTTTACCTGTTAAAAATAAAATATATATGTATAATGTATAATAAATAAGTGATAATAATAATTGATTAATAAAATATAGTAAATATAACTTATAATTTCAGTGGCAAATCCCCTCCCCCTAAATTTTCCCCTTGCTGGAAACGTTCATGTTATAGAATTTTTCACCTCTTTAGGCTCTCAGAAGATATTTAACTGTTAAAATGTTTCTCTTCTCCACTATAAATCAAATTTATAGCCATAAAATTGCCGAAAAGTGGTAAAAATAGGGGGGTGTCCCCAAAAAAAGGTGGGTGATAGGGCAAAATGGCAGTCCTCTTCGGATTTAGGAGGTCATTTTACATAAGAATTTGCAAAAATGGTGTTGGGGGCAATTTTCATGCCGAGCAGTGTTATTACCACAACTATTTAAATAAAAAAAACAGAACGATTAAAAACGTTATATAACGGAAAGTTGTTATATGTGTAGGTAATATAATATATGTAAAAGCTGTGGAGTACCATTACACAAACTTATACTCGTAAGTTTTCATCGATAACACACTTCAAAGAATCAATTACTGAACTTTATTGAATCAAATTTATGTCATTTGAATTAAAACAAATGAATTTTAATTATAGCATCATTACTTTGTTTTTTCAAATGTTTATAAAAGCTTTATTGTTGCCTACATTTGGAAATTCCATTATAGTTGTAGCTGTTAAAAAATGCGCGGTGACTAGCTTATACTCAGGCGCGATTCGCTCGGTTGGCAAAGTGTTAATTATATATGATACTTAATTTTTTTTATAACTCAAGATATCTCATTTCAAATATATTTCCTCATATGTTGCAATAAATTTTTGATATAAATAATGCATTTAAAAATATGGAAGAAACATAAAGATTTTTTTGACAGAAAGGTGTTTGTTGGATGTTTATAGCATCATGCAGAAATAACGAGAGGTTGTGGTCTTGAAGCTGGTTGACGGGAAGCTCTGGTTTCGATCCCAGGCAAATCTCCCAGAAAACTGTTCATTATTATTCTGAAGACAGACTTTAAAAAGCTTAGTCTTTTTTTTTTTTATAAAAGACTTTTTTTCAAAAGAAGTAAGAATGGAAAATAAATAAAAATGTTCAAAGAATGAAGTTTTCCCCAAGCTTCTTTATTTTTCACTTTTTTTTACCATCAAAACTTTAAATTAAACAAAGAATGTCACTAAAATCAAAATCACTTTCAATTTCTTTTGTATTTTATTTCTTTATTTTATTTTATTTTATTTTATTTTATTTTATTTTATTTTATTTTTATTTATTTTTTCTGTTAACTTTATTCGTGAGAAAGCCAGAATGGGTTATGTCATAAGCAATTTTCTTGATATTTTCAGGTTTAAAATTTACTGAACACAGTTTTTTTTATTCTAAATGGATAATTAAGAATCATATTTCTAAAAACAGATAAATGAAGACGGAATTTAAAATTTATAATGTTAGCTTTAAACCTAAGATCTTTACACGTTAATTATAAAAAAGTAAATATTGTCTTATTTTTTAATTTAATCTTTGCATCGAGAGAGTTTATTGTATTATTTATTAGACAAATTTCAGTTAATCTTAAATTAGGAGGATAGTTGAATTTAAGATCGTTAATGTTTCCGTTAGCTGTTGATATTACTATTAAATCATCAATATATTGATAAAGTTGTATAGATTGTTAAAGTTAAAATGACGTTCATCGTAATAAAAATAGAGATCAGCTAACTGCAACCCCTTGAGAGATTCCGATCTTTTTAACACAAATTTCATTATTTTAAAGAATGTAAATGTGATTAATTACATAGTTAGTATGCGTGTGAAAGTAATTCGGACCAATGTTATTTGAAATTTGTAACTGAATTTTGTACGAGTTTAATAATAAATTTATGACATTGTTAAGTTCTCAATCATTTTTATCTTATTAAATAAATCTTTAAAATCAAAAGTTTGCATATTATTTGCATTATTTAATATTTTTGAAATAATAAATAAGTTCATAGATATTTTTTAAACAGATTTGTTATTATCTTTAATTGTTAATATATATATTTGATTAAAAAAATATATATATTTATCAAATATTTTATACTAGTAAAACCCCGGTTCGGGAACGAACCGAATTCCGAATGCGGGAAAAATTTCAAAATCAAACTCGAAATGCACAAAACTCGGCCTGATGCTGCTTGCGTGCCAATAGATCAAAGTTTGTTGACGAAACCATTTTTTAATTCATGAAATCAATGAAGGTAGTGAATCAACGAAGGCTTTTCTCGCTTCGTTGGTCACTATATTTAAAGGAAACTCTTTTCTATATCGCTTTACAAACAAAAATAAAATTTAAAGAAATCATGAAATTGCTTTAAAGCCCGTTTTGGTTTCCCGTTGGTTTATGTTATTATTATTATTATTAATATTAATATTATTATTTTGTTTCTTTCTTTTCTTTTTGTTTTCCTTTCCTTTCCATATTTACTGAATTCGATTCTTTTTTTTCAATATCACGTGATTGAGCAGACTACTGTTTTAATTATTTAACGCTCATTTTTATTTCCATTAATATTTGGAACTCTCGTGCAACTTTATCAAAATTGTTTTTTTACTCCATTTTCAATTTTCATTTTTTCATGTGCATGAGTAAAATATTTTATAATTTTTTATTTTTCGCGTGAAAGCATATTTCATTTTATGTTTGGGAGAAAAAAAAGTTTTTTTTTTTTTCTTTTTAGCAACAACTAAAATTTTAAATGTCCACATTTAAAGCTTTTACCAGGTTATTATTTTCACATTTTAATTAATTTTAAAACATCTAATCAAAATTTCGTTACAAATAAGGTAGCAAATGAAAGGAGTATTTCTTCTGAATCCGTCGGTTTAATTAACTTATCGATCGGACAATTAGATTTTTTTTAAATTAACTAAAGTATGAAATGCTGGTGACAATTTTTTAATTAACTAAAAAAAGTTTTTTAACTTTAAGTATGAAAAGCTGGTGGCAACAACACACAGACAAACAGAAGAAAATCTCTCTTAGCCAATCAACTTAGCCAATCGTCCAGCCACGGACTTATAGGAAAAAACTCTCTTAACCATTTATAGATAGAGAGACATTACAAAAAGTAAATAAATAAATAAATAACTGAATAAAAATAAGCCAACTAAATAATAGCTATTGATACAATCAATTTTAATTTATTTTATCTGTTGATATATATATTTTTTTTTAAGCTGAATACATTTTTTTAATTCTACAACTTTAATTTTCCTAAAGAAAAAAAAAAGTCACAATAAATCAGTTTTATTTAATGAAAAAAATAAAGATCATTTTTACTTTTTTAAATTTATATATATATATATATTAACTTATTAATATTTTTATTTATTTATTTGTTTAAAACATTTAAAACAAGGAACTGTAAACTTATTGAGCATAAAAATGTTCATGAGAGTTTTTTATGAGTACACTCTATTTTAAATATTCATATATATAAACATATTTAAACATATATATATAACATATGTTTTACATATATGTAACATTCATATATATAAACATATTTAAACATATATATAACATATGTTTTACATATATGTAACATTCATATATATAAACATATATTTAAATATTCATCTCTTAACTTTTAAAATACGCTCATCATCATTCTCTAAATTTAGCCCTGGGATGAATATGTGCCGCTTAAGAGTCTTTCAAAACCAGTGTCAAAAAACTGAAATAAAAAGCTTCTGTTTCTCTCTCTTTTCTTTTTCTTTTTCTTTTTTTTTTTTTTTTTTCTCATTTCTTTTTACTGTCAAACCTTGGAAAAAAATGAAAATAAGTTAAAACGAGGATAATGTATTGCGAATGGTAAAACCACTTGTAGTTTCAATACTAAATTATAGAACTGGTGTAAAATCAGTATTTAAAGTTGAAAACTTTTTCACACATCATAAAATTAATGTAAGAACAATTTAATGTGCTTACATTAATTTTATGGTGTGTAAAAAAGTTTTCAAGTTTAAACATTTGTAATTTCTTTTATCAATCGTTTTTTATATCAATTTATTCATATGTGGTAGAGAAAGTATTGTATTAGGGTTAAATATCCAATTATAAAGTAATATGAACCTAATTTTAATCATCTATGGTTGGTTTAATAAAAGTCAGTTTTATTTAATAAAAAATTGACTTTTTTTTTTTTTTTTTTTTTCCAGAAATCAAAATAATAAACTTAATGCACAAAAAGCTCTCATAGAATACACTCAAGTTTGAATATTCCTAAAGTTCTTAATTTAAGATACTCTGGTCATCATTTTGTAAATTTAGCTAAAGAATGAACTTTAAGAATGGCCTTTTAAGACTGTCTTGCGAAATCGGTATGAAAATGCTATAATCGTTACAAAAGGCTTTTGTCTCTCTCTCGAAGGTTTTTCTTCTTTCATTTTCATTTCTTTTCAAGGCTAAGACTTTCAAAAGAATGAAAATAAGTTTAAGCTGTGATAATATGCTGCTAATGATAAAACCATTTGCCCTTTCTTTTAAATGCCAGTTCTTCTCCTTTTTCTTATCCCTAGGTGGTACAGAAAGTATTATTTTAAGATTGCGCTTTTAAATTATGCAGTAGTATTAAATTACTTTAAAAAATATTTTGTTTAAAATAAGTCAGTTTCATTTAATAATAAAAAATAAAAAATAAAATGAAATTTTATTTATTTAGATTTAACTATTTATTATAAAGGAGTTTAAACTGTAAACTTGCTGAAGAAATAACAAATAATATAAAAGAAAGTTCTTTTAAAGTCAATTCCCACTTACAAACACTATCAAAAAAGTTTTTTTTTTTTTTTTTTTTTTTTTTTTTTTTTTTTAATTTTGAATTAGTAAATAAAAAGCGCGCTTGCAAAATGAAAAAAAAAAAAAAATTATAATTATAAGATGAAAAAAACTGTTTGTATACCATGTTGTAAACTTTCTGATGAATCACAGAGCTCTTATCAATGTGCATAAAATTTTTAAAGCGACAATGATGTCTACTTTTGTGAAATTATAATTTAATTTTTCATAGTTTTTTAATATTCACGTTTAATTAAATGTATTTATTTTAATGTAAAAAAAAAAAAATCTCTTTTTTTTGGGGGGGGGGGGCAGACAATAATTAAATTATAGTTAATATTTTAATGGCTATATTAACGCTATTAGGATGTTATTACTTTCATATTTTAATTAATTATAAGAAAACTAATAAAAGATTCGAAAATCGGACTCCGAAGTATTGTGTTGTCACCGTGGTCAGAGCAATCCTGAAAGTTTCCAATTTCTAGCTAGTCGGGAAGTTAGTTAAAAAGCGATTGCAAGATTTGTACAAGATATATATAGGGAGAGTGTAAACTAATAGTAGGAATTCATAAAATGTCATAGATTGTACTCCAATTTAAATATTTATAAAATTCTTAACTTTTAAAATACGCTGATCATCATTCTCTAAATTTAGCTCTAGGATAAACATGAGCAGTTTAAGAGTCTTTTGAAATCTGAATAAAAAGAACTCAAACAAAAGGCTTGTGTCTCTCACACTCGAAACTTTCTCTTTTTAATTATCATTTATAAAATCTTAACTTTTAAAATACGCTGATCATCATTCTCTAAATTTAGCTCCAGGATGAATATGAGCAGTTTAAGAGTATTTTGAAATCAGAGTAAAAAGAACTGAGATGAAAGGCTTTCTCACTTGAAACTATTTCTTTTTAATTATCATTTATAAAATTCTTAACTTTTAAAATACGCTGATCATCATTCTCTAAATTTAGCTCCAGGATGAATATGAGCAGTTTAAGAGTCTTTTGAAATCTTAGTAAAAAGAACTGAGATGAAAGGCTTTTGCCTCTCTCACTCGAAACTTTCTCTTTCTAATTATCATTTCTTTTTACTGTCAACATCTTTAAAAGAATTAAAATAAAAACCGCTTAATGTACTGCTAGTAATAAAACCCTTTGCAAATTTCTTTTATCAGTTGTTTTTACTTTAATTTATGCCTCTATGGTAGCGAAAATACTTTTTGGGGTCAAACATTCAAGTTCTACAGTAACATGAATTCACTTTTAAAAAATTTTGGGTTTAATATGAGTGAGTTTTATGTAATAAACAAATTCATTTAATTTCAGAAGTATAAACAACAAACTGTAAATTTTAAAACTTTAAACTGTGAACATAACAGAAGTCAGTTTTATTTAACAAAATAAAAATTGAAATATTATTTCATTTTATGTTATTTTATTTTATTATTCATTATTTATTTTAATTTGTTTTATTTATTCATTTACTTATTTGTAAAGGAATTTAAACTGTAAACTTACGTAGCAAATAAACTCTCTTAGAACGTATTCCAGTTTAAATATTCATAAAATTCTTTAATTTTAAAACACACTTTTGTAATTTTAACTCTATAGAATGAATAGTAGCTCTTCAGAAATCAGAGTAAAAGACTGAAATAAAAGGTTTTTTAACACTTTCCAACAAGGTTGAAAATTATTAATGACATTGGTCTGTCTGTCTGTCCGTCTGTATATCTGTCTGTCCGTCTTTAAAAAATTATATATGTTATTCAAATCCACTATGGAATGTTCCCTATTTAAAATGACATTAATAGGTCCTTTGCAACTGGTTTGTGCACAGGGACACCCAAAAAAATTCCAATGCATTAAATTCCAGGGCACACATTTTTATAAATTACATTTAAAGAACTTTCTACTGCAAAAATCATAAATAAATTAACATTTATTGTCAATATGCTAAAATAATGTTTTGTATAGATATGATTTTGTTAACCTTCGGATTTACCGGGCTACACTAAAATATTCAGATACATTAAGGACTGAAATTAGAATCTAAGGGCTACGTTTTCTTTTGTGTTAGGCATTTTTAACACTTTCTAACAATGTTTAAGAAAGATTTGGAATTCCGTTTGTCTATCTGTATGCCTTTCAGAACTACTGTCTGTCCGTTGTGTGATAACGTAGGTAAACAACATTGAAAGTTTATACGATACAGCATTTGTGTACAGTTGGAAAGTGTTAATAATCAATGTGTACCCCTTGATTTTTCGTTCTTGTTTCTCTTTTCCTCGAAACTTTCTAATTTTTAGTTTTCATTTCATTTTACTGTTAAAACCTTTAAAAGAATGAAAATAAATTAAAACAAGGAAAATCGGTTGTTATTGTTAAAACTATTTACATATTTTTTTATCTGTCGTTTTTACATTGAATTATCCATATATACTAAACTGAGAAAAAATTCTGTAACTGACATCTAGAATCTAAATTGTGGCTCTAGAAAAAAAATAGTTCCATGTCCTCCTTATAAATTCTAGTCCCCTTTGAAAGCCAGTTCTAGAAGCCCCTATTAGAATTCTACAGCGTTTGCCTATATTCTCGAGGGCAAAGTTATTTAAAAATCTCTGCAAATAAATGCGAGTACAAGAGGCGGGTTTCAGCAACTATAATCTTGGTTTATTACCCAATTCTAGAAAACCAAGCGAGAATTTCTCGCAATACAAAAGATTCGGGATATTCAGAATATTGTTTCACCATCTAGAAATGTGTAGAGTACAAATTCTCGATCATTTCGTCTATTCAGTTTATTGGCGTGCCTTATTCGCATAGCTCGGAAATCTATATTGCTAGTTAAGGAATTTAGAAAATGACCACTTATTCATTCTAGATGAAGGCGGTATAGTTTTTTTCGCAGTGTAAAGAAACCATTGTTTTAGCTTTAAAGTTTCAAACTGGAACCGAAACTGGATTAAGCATTGATGGATTTCTTAGTACAAAATAATCTACCTCCTGTCTATTCTTAAAATTTTAGCTATAAGATGCAGACCGAAGGAAATAAATTATAGCTACAGATATAAAATCTGTTTAAGAAGCTGCAGAAAAACTATTTAAAAGATTTAATAATAATAAAAAAAAGTTTAAGAATATAAAATTTTTAATATTTCTAAAATTTTTAATAATATTTTGAAATTATAGAGTAACATTAATTAAATTAAAAAATTTATTGATTAATATGGGTCAAGTTTACTTAATAATTTTTTTGTTCAAAAATATAAGCAACGAACTGTAAACTTACTGAACAAAAAACTCTTGTCTAGTACACTCCAGTTTAAATATTCATAAAACTCTTAACTTTAAAGAAAAAGCTGATTATTTTTTTTTTCTATATGTTGAGCCTCAGGATAAATATGGAAAGTTTAAGTCTTTCGAAGTCTGAGTAAAAAGGCTTAAATAAAAGGCTTTTGTCTCTTTCTCAAAACCTTCTCTTTTGAATTTATGTTTCTTTTTCTGTGAAAACTTTTAAAAGAATGAAAATGAGTTAAAACTAGGATAATGTGCTGCTGCTGATAAAACAATTTAATATTTCTTTTATCAGACGTTTTTACTTTAATTTATCTGTATGCGGTAGACAAAGTACTGTTTCAGGATTAACCTTTTAAATTATGCAGTAATACTAATTAATTTTTAAAAAATCTATCGTTTAAATTAAATGAGTTTTATTTACTAATATTAATTATTTATTATTTTATTTTTGTTAATTTATATTTTATTTAATTATCAACTATTTCTATTTATTCATTTATTTGTTTGTATAGAAATTTAAACAACGAACTGTAAACTTATTGAGCAAAAAAACTCTCATCAGTACATTTCGATTTAAATATTCATAAAACTTTTAACTGTTACAAAACGTTGATCATCTTTTCTATATGTTGAACCTCAGGATGAATATAGAAAGTTTTTCGAAATCTGAGTGAAAAGGGTTAGATAAAAGGCTTTTGTCTCTCTTTCAAAGCCTTCTCTTTTTAATTTATGCTTATTTTTCCTGTGAAAACTTGTAAAAGAATGAAAATGAGTTGAAACTAGGATAATGTGCTGATGATGATAAAGCAATTTAATATTTCTTTTATCAGACGTTTTTACTTACTTTTAATTTATCTGTATGCGGTAGCTAAATTATTGTTTTAAGGTTAAACTTTTAAATTATGCATTATATTAATTATTTTTTAAAAATCTATCGTTTAAATTAAATCAGTTTTATTTACTAATATTAATTAATTATTATTTTACTTTTGTTAATTTATATTTTATTTAATTATTTACTACTTCTATTTATTCATTTATTCATTTGTATAGAAATATAAACAATGAACTGTAAATTTACTGAGCAAAAAACTCTCATCGAGTACACTCCAGTTTAGATATTCATAAAACTTTTAACTTTTAAAAAAAGCTGATCATCTTTTCTATATGTTGAACCTCATGATGAATATAGAAAGTCTTTCGAAATCTGAGTGAAAAGGGTTAGATAAAAGGCTTTTGTCTCTCTTTCAAAGCCTTCTCTTTTTAATTTATGTTTCTTTTTGCTGTGAAAACTTTTAAAAGAATGAAAATGAGTTAAAACTAGGATAATGTGCTACTAATGAGGAAACAATTTGCAATTTCTTTTATTAGTCGTTTTTATTTACTACGAGCAAACCCGTGCGAAATTTTCTCACTTTATTTCTTTTCTTATTTACCTTTAAAATTTGAAATTCAAAAATATTATACCAATTTCACCACCTAATTAAAATTTTAATTTACCAGAAGCCAAATTATTATTATAACCAAATGAATATTGTGCAGTAGTGAAACCAGAATGATTTAAAGAATAGTTTCAAAATAAAATTCATGGTTGACGACCCAGTTTTCATACTTCCGCAGGCAGTACAGTTTCATTAAAGAACCACATGACTCTTTTAATTTTTTATCGCCAAGAGTGCACTGACATTTTATTGATTTTGGCATAATTTTTTGTTAAAAGAAAAAAAAATCCTATTTTGATTGTACTTTTTATGAATGCGTTTTTTACTTAAATTATGATGATGATTTATATTCTGTATATATCTTTAAATAATGCTAAGTTTAAAATGACGCTTGCAAAAATTCTGAAGAAACAACTTTTAAATATACATTTTTCCATAAAATAATGTCATCATACAAATGTTGTCATTTTTTCTTATTAGTTCAGTGAGCTGAGTCCACGTGCTTTTGTTCATTTTTAAATATTATTTATTTAATACTCGCGTATTTTATTAATTTCACCACTATCGTATCGTTTCGACAAAAAATAATTGTAACTGGTCCACGTTAGAGAAATATTATATAGATTTTTGATATATGAGAATGTATTGTTTTGGGGTTAAACTTTCAAATTATATTGTTTAAATTTAAAAATATCTGGTTTAAGATAAGTCAAAAATATTTTGAGGATTTTTTTTTTTTTTTTTATTCTCATTTTTGAATGGTCCATTATCGAATTAAAACTATGAACTTTGAATTTATTGACGAAAAAACTCCCAAAACTCATACTTAAATTTAAATATTTATAAATATCTTACTTTTAAAACACACTGAACAATATTCAGTCAGTTTAACTTCAAAATGAAAATGGATTAGTGAGGAGTCTTTCAAACGCAACAAAAGAAAATGTAATCAAAGAATTTTAATTATAATTTTTATGTATTACCGCAACGTTTAAAATTAGATCATTATAATAGTTTAAGTAAAGTGTTATGTATATTAATGTGTTAAAACTTTTCTTGGAATTTAGTTATTCTTCTTTGTAATTAATCTCAGCCATATATAATACAGAAAGTATTGTTTCAGCGTCAAAATTTTGAAATACTTTTGTTATAATTACACATTTTGAGACACCCAGAATTTGAAAACGTTGATATTTAGTTGTTGGTCTGCTTCTGTGTATGCCTACTTACCAACATAATTCAAAAACAGTTATTAACAGGAAGTCAGAATTCGGTATTTTAAAACTGGGGACATAGTTTGTGAGCTTTTATTAAGATAGGACAAAAAAAATCGTGTACATTGTTACGTAAAAGAATTCAGATATATTATCAAAATTTCACATTGTTATATTTACTCTCTATACACTGTTGAAAATGGTTTCTTAAAAATGAGCTAAATTGTTTCAAAATAGCTCCGAAACAATATATACTTAAATTTGAGAAACCATGTACTCATTTTTGAGGATACTGACATGCTCAAATATGGGCTTAACCAATAAGAATCCAAATATCTCCATGTTTCACATGTTAGTATACTCGAAAATGAGTACATGGGTTTTCAAATTTAAGTACATATTGCTTCGGAGCAATTTTTGACAATTTAGCTCATTTTTAAGAAACCATTTTTAACAGTGTACATAAGGAAAATGACTCAGATTCGTGAAATTTTTCTATCTCCATTTTTTAATGAATTTACACGCTTTGAAAAGTCTTGGACACGATTTAACCATTTTTAGAACACGTTTGTGTATCTGCGTGTCACCAACATTTTTTTAACGCTGTATCTCACGCGTCGGTAAACGAAATCTAATTAGACTTTATTAGATTATATATGTAGTTAGACTTTGAGTTGATCTGGTGCTTCTTACATTTTGGAATATCTCACTTAACAGATGGTGGTACCATCTCATTTTTTCATAATTCTTAATATGGCAATATGTGACAAAACCTCGTATAAATGTACACAATGAAAATTATTTCTAACCAGTTATTATAAAATTAAAAGTTCTTTTTTAAACTGATAATGAACCAGGAGGGAAATGTACATGTGGGAGCATCGCTTTCCCAACGTGTAGTAATGAGAGCTGAGTGAAACTAACAACGAGGTAAAAAATTAATATTAATTTCATAGCTGCCAACCATTCAGATTTTCATATACCAATAATTTTAGAAAAATTTGATAACTTTTATAGCATTTTTTCTATAATTAAATATAGTGAAAGTTTCTATTAAAAAAATGGAATAAAAAAATCAGAAAGGTTGAGAGCTATGCAATTTACTTAAAATAATCTGATGGGTAATTCAAATTTCATTCTCTTACCCTACAGTACAAACACATTATTACTATTTAATATGTAATATACGGGTTGCTATGAGCATTTCTAATGTACAGTTCAAAATAATTTTAGAAACAGTTTTATTCGGCAAAATTTTCTGCGTACGGAAGGCCACATCAAGGGGTATATGGCCCTACCCCCTACATGAATACTGCAACTGCATATATGAAACATTTAAGGCTGTTGTTAAATTTTCAAATTTAATTAAAATTAATCTGAAAATTGGCGTCCACGATAATCTGCAATACTTGTTGTATTAATTTTAAGTTGTTTCGAACATTATCTATTAACTAAGAACGTATCAAACAATGTATTTCAATTTAATACAGCCCAAATTAGAGAAAAAAAAAATTGAAATACACTTCTTGTTACAACTCGAAATGCACTTCGAGCCATTTCAAAATAGCACAAATATGTCACAATTCTTTTGTTTGTCCCTTTGAAAACGAAATATATATGTTTTATATCATGCTTTTGCGCATATAACGAATGTATGTCAATTTCTATTGTGTAATGCAGTCCAACTTTCGCACCTAGGCAAGGAAATTGGAACAAGTCAAAAAAGGGCAATTTCGATGTTATGTCATTGAAAAATGTATATGAAGTACCCTAATTAGCGCGAAAAGCGTCACATCCATAATTATTCATCTAAAAGGAAATTCTCTCAGTTTTTACTTTCCGAACACTATAGTGAGGAAAGTATTGTAATCATGTCAAAAATCCGAATTTGAGATTTCGATGTTTCTATACGTTTTGAGGTTCCATGAGTTCGTTTCCACTATTTTTACGATGATGTATGTATGTATGTGTGTATGTCTGTGAGTGAACACGCTAGCATCTACACGCTTTGTTCAAATAAGCTGAAAGTTGGTACGTATATTGTAAGTCACCATAGTAGGAACCCTATAGATTTTGGTGAATCTAGCACTTATAGTTTTTGTTACAGGGACACCAGGAAAAATTCTTTATCATTATGGCCTATGGGGCCAAATTTTTAAAAGTGCGATAGCGTCTAAACGCTTTATTAATCTGAGAAAAAAATTTGTACACATGTTATAGATCACAGTTGTACGAACTGTATACATTTTGGTGAATTTAGTACTTACAGTTTTTTTTTTACAGGGGCACAAAGAAAAATTCTTTATCATTATGGCCTATGGGGCCAAATTTTTAAAAGTGCGATAGCGTCTAAACGCCTTATTAATTTGAGCAAAAAATTTGTACACATGTTATAGGTTACAGTTGCACCAACTGTATAGATTTTGGTGAATTTAGCACTTGCAGGTTTTTTTACAGGGACACAAACAAAAATTCTTTATCATTATGGCCTATGGGACCAAATTTTTAAAAGTGCGATAGCATCTAAACGCCATTTTCAATTGAGCTGAAAATTTATATGAAGATTATAAATCACTGTTGCACTAACTATAAGCATTTTGTTGAATCTAGCATTTATAGGTTTTTACAGGGACACAAGGAAAAATTCTTTATCATTATGATCTATGGGCTCAAAGTTCAGTAGCGTTAAATAAAACATCGTGTAATATATGGAGAAAAATACTCAAACACTCTATTATGGTTTTCTCTCTTTTGTTTGTTTAACAACTCCTCTTTCTTTACTTTATCTACAAAACTGTTAATTACTCAATGTTCGAAAAGTCGAGTGGAGTCACTCCAGATTTTTTTTTTTTTTTTTTTTTTTTTTTTTTTTTTTTGTAGGTTAGTTAATGTTTTATTATTTTCTTTAAGTTGATTTTTCTCAAATACTGTAATTTTGAATTGTGCCACTTTTCTTGCCGGGATGAGATATGCTACTATACCTTACTAAAAATTTTGACCATGGATGTACCGTTTTTAAATGTTTTTCTATGTCCCTTTACTCGAATAATTTGTCCGATTTCGAAAAAATTTTCGAATAGTATCCCCATACCATGCAAGTTTAGAAATTGCAATTGGATTTACTATTGATATCTTTTCTCGAAATATGCTAATAATAGCATCACAGACGCACAGACACATAAACAGATTAGCAAATATAAACCTGTTTTTCAGATTCAGGGAACTTGAAAATATGTAATTATATCAAAAACTAAAATTTGAAAATTCGACTCAAAAATAATATTTTTCTTTACCATATATGGGTAAGAGACTTGAAAAATGTTGCGTTTAATATAAATATAGTTTTATTTAATAAGTCATTTTTGCGTAAAATGTTTTATACAACGGACAATTAAATTAATATACCATTAATAAAGTACCATTGACTAGTAAACTTTTAAAATTCGTAAATATTTTAATTTTTCTTTAACATGCTGATCGTTGTTCAATAATTTAGTTCCAAGGTTAGAGTGGATTTTTCAAGAGTACTTCGAAAAATTTGTAAAAAATCTTGAGAAGAAACTTTTCTCTGCTTTTAAACTTTTTCTGTTTAATTACAATTTTTTTTTAACTGTTACAAATTTGAAAGGAATAATATCACGTTAGAAGAAGAAGAATGTGTGGATAATGATAAAATCTTTCGGTACTTATTTCTATATTTTTTTTATAGTAATTCGATGGTTTTAGAAACTTTTTTTTTATCACCTTTAAATAAATCATTTTATGCAATAAAAGGATTATAATATTTCTGAAATCTCCCGAATAATATTAATTTCTTTCTTTCTTTCTTTCTTTCTTTTTTTTAACTGTTACAAATTTTAAAGGAATAATATCGCGTTAAAAGAAGAATAATGTGTGGATAATGATAAAAACTTTCTGTGTTTCCATCTATATTTTCTTTCATGGTAGCTCGCGGGTTTTAGAAACTTTTTTTTTTTTTTTCAACACCTTTAAATAAATCATTTTATGCAATAAAAGGATTATAAAATTTCTGAAATCTCCCAAATAATATTAATTTTTTTCTTTCTTTCTTTCTTTCGTTTTTTTTTTTTTTTTTTTTTTTTTTTTTTTTTCTAATTATCTCAATTTTCACATTAGTCATTTTTTATTTACTTCTTTCCATATGGCGGTACAGAAAGTATTGATTTGGGATCAAATTTTCGTATTTGCATTTTTGTTATATTTACATATTTTGAGATACCCTGAATTAAAAAAAAAAATAATATTTCTTTTTGCTCTGTGTGTGCGTGCTTGTATGTATATTTTTGTATCTGTCTGTGTGCGCGTGAGTCTTTTTCTCAGTATAAATCAAGAATAAATATTATCAGAAATTTCAAACTTGTATTCTAAGTTTCGATCATTATGGTTAACAATATCTTTAAATAGTGATCTTATCTCAAGTCAATTTTATTTAGCGAATTAATTTTGTATAAAATAATTTAAACTATAAACTATGTACTAATTAAAAACAAATTTTTAATTAGTTCGAAATAACAAATTGCACTTTTAGTCAAATAGTTAGTTAATGAATTTTCCAATGTTTTAGCTAACAGAATTGCATGCTGGTGTTTAAAGAGAATTAATGATTATCTAAGAAATTAGTAGAAGTTTTGAAGTGAGAGAGAACTTATATTACTGTTTTCAAATTAATTATTTTGTTTGAAAACCTATAAGTTGTACGCTTATATCCATAATTTTCTATTAAATATTTTTTCGTATATAAAAGTTCACGAAAACAAAAGCTTCAGAAGAAGTTTGCATTGCTGGAAAGAAGCTAAATGTTTTATATAAATAGAAATCCGTATGGATGTTAATAGATATAATTTACCCGTTGACGTATACTCAAGGGTTTAATGGTTTTAAAAAGAGAAAGATCAAAGTATCATAATTTGTTATTGTTCTTGGGCAACTTTGCATTATATAAAACTCTTAAAAAAATTAATTAAATACGAAGATCACGCTGGAATTTTTTAGATATAGCTGTGAAACTTTTTAAATATTAGGAGTGTTTGAAGCATTTCCCTCCAACATCAATGCCTTTTTCTAAGCGAATTTTCTGAAGATTAAATACTTCAAGCCATTCATTTCTAAAAATGATGAAAAACTGCATCGCCTCATGAATCTCTTGAATTAAAACGGTGATGACGTAAATTTTTCTTCGCGTTAAAAAAAATCTGATGTGATACAACCACACGACTTCCATCACCCACAAATGTACGTATTATATGCTTTTTTTTTTTTTTTTTTGAGATAATACGATTAAAAAACATAAAATTCACCTAACGAATTATAGAAACCAAAAATTTTTCCGGTATGAGAAACTTAATACACGTGTAAAGTTTACATGGCAAGTTAGAAACGTATCAGAAAAAATGGTTGCGTTATTTTCTGAAACACCAATTTCCAAGATCTAAAAATAACCAATCTGAGCAGGATGGCTGTTAATTTTCCTGTGTTAACCATGTAATACTTGAGAAAGGATATCTAAAATTGATTTATGCAACAATTTTAATAAAATCTTTAAAGCCGTTTTTGAGATACAGGCTTTCACTAAAACTTGAGAAACTCAATTGTTGACCGGAAAACAACAATTACATATGAAAGAATATCTAAAAAGAGTTATTATGCCGAGTTTGAAAAAAATCCGTACAGCCGTTTTTAGTGGAATGCACTTGCGAGACCTGAAATTGAGCTATTTATACAGAACGCCGATCAATTTGCCTGACCTAACCAACTACACCATTCGAAAGGGCATCTAATAAAATGTTTATATAGCAACTTTGAAGAAAATCATTAGAGCCGTTTTTGAGATACGTACTTACGGTCCCACTTCCCGTTTCCGATGGCTCCCTTTAGGTTTTCTAATTTTCCCCAAAATTTGGAAACTTCATCTGTACGCCAAACCTGTGTCAATTCTGAAGTTTTGTCGTTTTACCTTTATTACTTTCGGAAATATGATAGTCAAAAGATTCCGCACATATATACATGCACACACACACACACACACACACACACACACACACACTAACCAGTTGCCTAAAACCACTTTTTTGGACACAGGGAACCTTGAAACGTGTAAATCAGGGGAAAACTCGATGGATCGAATACAATACTTCCATTATCTACGGTAGTAGGATAATGGAAGTAAAAATAGGCAAAAGTCATAAATAACAAAATCAGTGTTGGTGTTCTATCATTTTTATGCGTTTTTGTTTAAGAAAATTTACAGCCAATTTTCCTTAATAGAAGATGCATTATCATGAAGAAGCATAAGTCCTCTTACATTCGCGTCTTAAAGAATTTGTGGAAGACACTTAGTGGTGCAGGCGTTAGCTGTAACTGTCTTCTGTCCCCTCATCTTGATTTCTTTGATCAGTCCTGTAATACTGAAGAAAACGGCATACATTACTTTTTTCATCTATTATTGTCTTTTCACCATTGTTGGTTTGAGTTCATCTACAGAGATACATATTTTGCTTTCTTGACGTGTTAGAACGTCAAGAATGTTTAGCCATCGGTAACAGAAGAAATAAAGCGGTGTTCATCATTAGTAGGTAATTTTAAGATTACATTACAGATTCTGACGCGGTCCGATTTTTGGGGTTATCTAAAATTATGAGGGACCCAACGGCAAACTAATTTTTTGGATGAATAATTTCCTGTGTAGCTATGGATCCAATGTTAAGTTACTTCTGTTTGTTTTGGTAAATGCAAAGATCCATTAAAATTTTTTGTATGGCCGACATGTTTTATGAACCAACATATCTTCTGTGTATACGTCATCCAAAAGAGAGATTTGATTTCTGCAAATTTTCGTAAACCATATTAATACAATGAATGACAAAAGATGGAGCTTCATTTCCATATGGTAATTGTAGACTTTGAAGTCGTTCTTCTTATACGACTCTACGTAAAAATTTTAGAAAATCGTAACACGATAATGCTCTCTCATTAACTTCATTTTTATTTCTTTCAAAACTTATTCTACGACAGCTGTGTTGCAATTGTTACCAAAATCTAGGGTTTGCGACTTTAAAAATAATCAAATTTACATATTTAACACATAACTTTATATTTGCACCTGTCGTCTGCATCTTTCTCAAAAATTTCAAAGTTTCTCTCCTAATTGTGATTAAATATCAAATATAGTGAAAACAAAATTATATAAAATATACCTCGTTCTTCTTTTAAATTGACAATTTTGCCGACTTATCATAATTGTGGTCAACATCTTGATTGGCAAATAAATAATTCTAATTAGCACAAAGTGACTTGATTAAAAAAGAATTTTCTTTCTTTCTTTCTTTCTTTTTTTTTTTTTTTTTTTAAGCATTTTCTGTGCCTTGTAGATATTTCACCGAAGACAAGTTTTTACACGAATAACAGGGAAAAAAAGTTAAGAAAAAAAAATTATCGGAAATACATTAAGATAGTAAACATTACTTAAAAATATTTACATTAAAAAAAAGGGAAAATTTCTTTGCTGCTCCCTTTTCTTCTATTGTTTCTTTCTTGTATTTTCTTTTTGAAAAAAATTCATTAGTAACATCATTATTGAAAATTAATCTTTTATTGCATAACTACTTATTCATTTAGTTTTATGAAGTTTTTCAGTCATTGAATATCTGTACTAATTGGTTTATGTATAATTGTCTTGTAACAGATAGAGTTACATTGTTATATCATTTTGTTAAAATCCGTCATGGTTAGTTACAATGCAAACATGAATATTATCTACAAGAAAAAAAAAAAAGAAAAAAAAAAAAAAAAAAAGGGGGGGGGAAAGAGGGGAAAAAAGGAAAAAGAAAAAAGAAAAAAGAGGGGAAAAAAAGGAAAAGGAAAAAAGAAAATATATGATTGGAAAAAAAAATGATGACGAAGTGTTTCAATGTATTTGTTTCTTAAAGAGAACAATCCCTTTATCATATTTCATTTTTTTTATATATATAGTTGTTTATATAGTTGTTGTTTGTTTGTTTCATTTAATCATTACTAGTTAATGGTAATGACTAGATTTAAAGTTAAAACTAGTATGTTATGCACATCGCAAAAAGAATACTTCTGTGTCATTATATAAAACAACGTCATTTATCGTTTAATATGAACAAATATTTAATCCTTTCTTCGCGCAAAACGACTTTAAAAATTGCAGTTTGGTACAAATTTAATCAACAAATCATAAGATGGAACTATATGGAAATGTATTAATATTATATGGATGGATATGGATATGGATATACAGATGAATAATAACAGCACCACATATCCTCCGTTAAACACCCAAATTTAATCAGCATTCTCGCATATTAAGTTTGGTGCATTTACACGCTGTAAATGCTGAGATATAGCATTTCCGTATATGAGAGAAACTGTAGTATAGCACCGCCACCTGTAGGAATATATGCATCTAAATTTCGTCAGCATTCTTTTTTCATAATGGCCGTCTCATATACAATCGGCAGCAAAATTATCGAAGCGCTAGGAATAATTCTTACTTAAAAGATAGGCACTTAATACTGTTTTGTAAAGTAAATATCTATTGAGTCATGATCTTAATCTTATATTGTTTATAAAAATATCAGTTGATGCTAAAAATTAGCGATCAAACTATATATATATGTGTGTGTGTGTGAAAAGTGTGGATGCGATGTGTGCTTCAATAATTTTCCTGACGACTGTATCATGTTTGATGCATTTATACGCTACAAAAGCTAACATATAGTATTTCCGTATAGCCCATGAGGAAAATTCTAGCCACTTTTCAATCGATGCATACCCGAAATGGATTAGCAAAGTGTTTTATAATGGTCCACACCGATATAAAGCTTTGGCCAATTATGCAGAATAGAAGCTGTAAAGTAGCCTTTCCGTAAATGAGAGAAATCGCTGCATCGTAACTCCACATGCAGGGAAATTTGCACAGAAAATTGATAGGCACTCACCCTTTTGTTAAAGTACAACTACTTAAATGTAAATTTATTTAAAAGTAGGGTAGGTGCTCTAGTGATTGACATTCTCCAGTAATTGACATCTATGCCGAAATAATTAAGAAATAATAAAAATAATAAAATCATATATTTTACATATGAGAATTTTAACAATTTATGTCAAGGTGCTAATAACTGGTAAAATGAATAACTAGCAGTGTGAAACACTGGAACATAGGGGGCCAATTACTGATAAAATGAAAAACTGACAGTGTCAATTACTGGAACACTGAGTGGGTGTCAAATAAAAATTCATAAAAAATAATAATAATGATAATAATTGTTATCAAATGTATATATTTTAACATGTATGTGGTTCTGAATGTCTTTCAGGCCATATGTATTAACTTAAGATTTCTAAAAATATTTTCTGATGTCTAGAACATTAAAAACATCAAAGAATGCTCTAGAAGTGTCAATCACTGCTGCACTTACTCTATGTGCATTAATTCTTGAGCTAGATCTGCCACAACAGTTCCGTAACGCATAGACATACATTGTTTTAAAAAAGTTATCAAATTTTGTACAGAAAATTTCAAAACGTGCAAACCTATCGAATAACGGAAATTTTACGAATTTCTTACGAATCAAAAGCTCTCTTTTATATATGAAAAAGGAGGTAAAAAAATATAAAAAAAACTAGTTGGCATAGGTGGACTCTCCTCAGTTCCCCATCATATTTATGTTCTCATAAATTTCTAGTGCGAGACATATTATAATCATGTTAAAAGAAATGAATTTGACCAAAGCTTGATACAGTGACGGAATGAAATCCCAGCCTAATAGGCTATCCGCCGTTCACTTCGATATATTTATCTTATTCTAATCTATTAATTTATTTTATCAGGGTCAATTCCGTTGTTTAGTTTTCATGCTACTATTTCCAATGCAATACAGTCGGCTGCAAAATTATTCGAGCACTAGCCAATAATTCCTATATTTAAAAAGTACACTTAAGACTTTGCCAAGTAAATCCTTGTCGAATCATGTTCTTAGACTGGTTAAGAACATGACTCGACAAGAATTTATTTAACAAAGCTGTATTAAGTGTACATTTTTTTGGCAAGGATTATTGCTAGTGCTCGAATAATTTTGCAGCCGACTGTAATCCTCAAAATTTATATTTATAAGAAAAATTTACAATTTCGCTATGTTGATAAAACCGTAAATTACGAATAATTTACGAAATTTTCCTATTGGAATATTTCTATTCAATCATGTTCAAACAAATATCATAAATGTAATTTTGAAGTTGTCTAATGTATTTATGATCCTCAAAATGGAAGTTTATGCTCAATTTTGCCTTATTCTGACATGTTAAAGTAAATCGTAAATTCCAAATAACTTACGAATTTTTAAATTGGAAAAATCATAGTCTATGATAGTCATGCCACTATTCTAAATAATATTTCGAATGTGGTTTGAGATCATTACGATGAAAATATCCATCAAGATTGACGTTTATGTGAAATTTTGCTCTATTCGGCCATGTTAAGAAATTCGTAAATTTCCAATAACTTACGAAACTTTTATATTGGAAAATTCATAGTAATTAACATTCTGCCAGTGTCCTAAATAATATTTCAAAAGTAGTCTGACATCTTTACGATGAAAATATCCCTCAAAATTGACGTTTATGTGAAATTTTACCCTATACTGCCATGTTAAGAAATTCGTAAATTTCCAATAACTTCCGAAATTTTCAAATTAGCATATTTATAGTTACTGATGTTCATTACGGCATCAAAACTGATATTTTAAAATGGGTCTGACATTTTTACAGTAAAAAGTTTCCATTTAATGCACGTTTAAGTGAATTTTTGTTTTATTCTCCCATGTTAAGAAAATCGTAAATTTCTAATAACTTACGAAGTTTTTTAATTCGAATGTGGCAAATGAATATGGTTCTTGCCAGAATCGAAAGAAATATTTTAAAACTGATCTGACCTCTCTGCGATCATTTGTTCGTGAGATATCGTGTAAACAGACTAACAAACTAACGAACTAACAGACTAACAGACTAACAGACACCCTACAGACAGACACCATACAAATTTTGTCATTTTCGGATTCCTCACACCTGAAAACGTGTAAAAAAGTAAAAAAAAAACGAGGTCGAAAATTTTCACGGTTACCTAAGTTCTCCATACCTAATGTATGATGGGGAACTAAAACTAGGTGGCATAGGTGGTCTGTGCTCAGTTCCCCATCATATGTATGTTCTTATAAATTTCTTGTATAGGACATATTATATACATGTTAAGAGAAATGAATTTGACCAAACGCTTGACACAGTGACAAAACGAAATCCTCGCCTAATAGGCTACCCACCATTCAGTTCGATATCTTATTTTAATCTATTAATTTATTTTATTGGGGTCAATTTCGTAGTTTATTTTTATGCTACTATTTCCAATGCAACTTTCACAAAAATGCGTATTTATATGAAATATCGCCCCACTTTGCTATGTTGATAAAATCTTAAATTTCGAATAACTTACAAAATTTTCCTATTAGAATATTTGTAGTCAATCATGTTCATACAAGTATCATAAATGTTATTTTCAGATTGTCTGATATATTTATGATCCTAAAAATGGACGTTTATGCTCGATTTCGCCTTATTCTGCCATTTTAAGTAAATCGTAAATTCCACATAACTTACGAATTTTTTAAATTGAAAAATTCATACTCTATGGTATTCATTTCAGTATCCTAAATAATATTTCAAAAGTGGTCTGACATCTTTATGATGAAAATATCCCTCAAGATTGACGTTTGTGTAAAATTGTGCCCTATTCTGTTATGATAAGAAATTCGTAAAATTCTAATAACGTACGAAATTTTTATACTGGAAAATTCATAGTGAATAATATTCATGCCAGTATCCTATATAATATTTCTAAAGTAGTCTGACATCTTTACGATGAAAATATCCCTAAAAATTGACGTTTATGTGAAATTTTGTCCTACTCAGCCACGTTAAGAAATTCGTAAATATTCAATAACATGCGAAATTTTTAAAGTAGCATGTTTATAGTAGCTGATGTTCATTCCGGCATCAAACCTGATATTTTAAAACTGGTCTGACATTTTTACAGCAAAGATTTTTTATTTAATGCAAGTTTAAGTGAAATTTTGGCCTATTCTCCCATGTTAAGAAAATCGTAAATTTCGAATAACTTTCGAAGTTTTTTAATTCGAATATTGCAAACAAATGGGGTCCTTGCCAGTGTCTAAAGTAATATTTTAAAACTGGTCTGACCTCTCTGCGATCATTTGTTCGTGAGATATCGTGTAAACAGACTAACAAACTAACACACTAACGGACTGACACACTAACACACACCCTACAGACAGACACCATACAAATTTTGTCATTTTCGGATTCCTCAAACCTGAAAACGTGTAAAAAGTCAAAAAACCGAGATCGAAAATTTTCACGATTACCTAAGTTCCCCATACCTATAGTATGATGGGGAACTAAAAAGAAGAGGTAGAGTTTTTTGAATTTTTATAAAAGATAATGTCTTAAAAATGTTTTAAAAATATATTCTAAGAGAACTGCGATTTCAGAAAATTCTTTTTTTGTTGCATCAGTTTGAAATTTATTTTCCTTACTATTATCTTATACTCTTAAGTGAGCAATATTTGTATATATATATGTATATTTCACTGTTCTCGAAAACGGTAGCTCGGACAGTCACGTGATTCAACATAAAGGTGCCCTCCGTAGGGTCATTGTGCACATCGAAGTCAGATTTTCGAATTTTTGATTAGTTTTCTTTTAATTAATAAAAATATGAAAATAAAACTTCCCATTTCTATAATGACGCAGAATGGAGAATCTTAGAAGAGATTTGAATAGTTCATTTGATTTTCATTGATTTGAGTGTATTTTACGTTGAACTAGAGCTACGTTATGAGGAATTACGAGAGATTCGATTGGTTTATTTCATTTTCGTTGGTTTGAGCGTATTTTACGCTGAACTAGAGCTAATTTATGAGGAATTACGAGAGATTTGATTGGTTTATTTGATTTTTTTTGAGTGCATTTTACGTTGAACTAGAGCTACGTTATGAGGAATTACGAGAGATTTGATTGGTTTATTTGATTTTCATTGATTTGAGTGTATTTTATGTTGCACTAGAGCTACGTTATGAGGAATTACGAGAGATTTGATTGGTTTATTTGATTTTTATTGATTTGAGTTTATTTTACGTTGAACTAGAGCTACGTTGGGAGAAATTACAAAAGATTTGATTGGTTCATTTGAATTTCATTGATTTGAGTGTATTTTACGTTGAACTAGAGGTACGTTTAGATTTTATTTAAAAATATTTGAATTTTTAATATTTTATTATTATGCATCTTGTACAGAGAACAATTTACGATTGGCGCCGCAGTCGCCATAGAGCATGTTTTTTGGTAAAAATTTTCATGGGTCTCTGGCCAGCTAGCTGGTGAAGCCAGCTAGTGACTATAAATTAAGAAAATATAAAATTACATCCTATTGCGCTTTAAAATATTTATTAACTAAGCAATTCAGAATCTTACATAATAAAAATTATAGGATGTGATTAGTTTAGATTCGTTATTTGTAATCAGTATTGCCGTTATTTGATCTATGATAATTTCCATTACCTCGGATGCCTATATTAATTTTCATTAACTGCAATTGTGATTTTTTTTTTTTACTTTAATTTTCATCTTATCATCAAATTATTTGTTTTAATTAAATAAATGTTTGATACTATATGCAACCGTCTCACTTTGTGAATTTGACAAATTAGTTATAATGAAAATAGTGTTATACCTTGCTGTCTAATTAAAATTTATAAAAAGCTTCAAAATCTTTCTAATAAGCTAGGTATGTTTTAAGCTTAGTGTAGTCAAAGCATATAGACAATTAAGATAGTTACAGTGCGCGTTAATTTCCAAAAAAGTTTTATTTAATAAATGTTTTTCCTTTGGGTTATTATTTTCAGATGGATAATTTATTACAGTCCATTTAAATAAAAAGTAATAATAATAATTATTTAATTAATATTTTAATACCAGCAAATCCGTGCTAAATATTCGCATTTTATTTCTTTTCTTATTTAACTTTAAAATTTAAAACTCATAAATGTTATACCAATTTCACCACCTAATTAAAATTTTAGTTTACCAGAAGCCAAATTATTAATAATACCAAATTAATATTGTACAATAGTGAAACCAAAATCATTCAAAGAAAAGTTTCCAAATAAAATTTATGGTTCACGCCCCAATTTTCATACTTCCACAGGCAGTACAACTTTAATATAGGACTCCCACGACGCCATTTAAATTTTTGTCGTCATGTTGGCGATAACTTTTTATTATTTTTTTTTCCAAATAAATAAAATAAAATAATTCCTACTTTGATTATATTTTTTTATTATTGTGTTTTTTAGTCAATTTAGGACTCAAAAGTTCATATTCTGTATATATCTCGAAAATATTGCTAGGTTTAAAATGACGCTTGCAAAGATTCTGAAGAAATAACTGTTAATAATGCATTTTTTTTTCTTTCGTAAAATAATCTCATCAGACAAATGTCGTCATTTTTTATAATTAGTCCATTGAGCTAAGTCCGCGTGCTTAAATATTGTTTATGTATAAATATTATTTTTTTATTATATTATTATATTTAATATTATTATATATTATTATGTTTAATATTATTTTTTTATTATAGCTAGTATATTAGTGGCTATTTGGCTATTTTATTGCTATTAAGAGCTTATTATTTTCATATTTTAATTAATTAAAAGCAAACTATTCGAAAATCTGGCTACGAAGTATTGTGTTGTCACCGAGTTCTGAGCTACTGTGAAAGTTTCAAATGTCTAGCTAGTAGGGAAGTTAGTTAAAAATAGATTGCAAGATTTGTGCCGGACAAACAAACAAACAAACAAGAATCGAAGTTAATAAAAACATGGTAAAATGACCAATTTCAAAGGTTGTTCACAAAACAAGAAGGTGCTACTATTGGACAAGTATTATGACACATTTAATTTTATTTTAAAACACCAAGCTGAATTAGTTTTAAAAAAATTATTTATTTGGGTAAGTACATCATTTATGTTTATTTTAAATAAATAAATGTATTTTTATTAATAAACTAGCTATTTTTATTGGAATTAAGAGGTGGTTAACTACTAGGTACCTAAAATACGTATTATGAGTGTTAATAAACAACCAAGTTGGACAACTAGTGAAAATTTGATTTTTTTTTTTTTCATTTATTGATGAATGTAGTTAATTATTAAATGTTGTTAATTAAACAGTTTTCTCAGTGGATTTCAGAACTTGTGAAAAAACCTTCGAACTTCATAGTGTTTTTGGATCCAATAATTTAAATGGTTCGAGAAGATGTCGGAATCATAGTCACTTTTGAACAAAATCATCCATGGAAAATTTAGTTAGCTACAGGGATGGTATTAATTAAAAGTAAATTAATATATTTTACATGTAAAAAGCAAGTCGATTGGTGTTGATGAATAGTAAATAAATATATTTTACATATTTCCATCGAAATATGTTAAATATAATTTTTACCAATAGTTTTTAATTTGAGCAATTTTTAATCTAAAGAAATTGGATTGTTAAATAAATGGCCAATTACTAGTAAAATCATATTTTGAAACTATTCTCTATATATTAAAAAAAAGTTACTGTCACTGGCGTCAAATATTTTTGTCTGCGACAGCATCTTCTAACGGAGGGCAGGGTCCTTCGCGTCATGGGAGGTATCAATGTGTTCCGAGTGCTCCAAGGTAGACATTTCAGCCGTTTAGAAATATCTATCATTTTAATTAAAGAAGTTATTAACTAAAAACGACAAGTTTATGAAGGTACTCTATTTGCCATTTTGAAAAAAGTTTCTCCCAGTGGCGTTGTTCTTCTGTCATGATGTCATTTTACACGAGAAAATTAAAATATGATCCATGGTTGTACGTAGATAGGTAAGTTGGTTAGATTTAACGTCGCACCAATACTGCGCTATGGGTAGTTGGCGACAGTCTGGGACGCACCCCTAGAGATGTTCCGGAGACATGTCATCAAAATTTTGAATCTTCACGGAGGGGTTCCCTCTTCGCTTTAGTGATCCCCAGAGGTATACTAGGGATGGGAACATGGAGGTCTTTGCGACCACGACAGATTTTATGTGCACCAGCCACCATTAGTGTACACTACGGTCTTTGGCCGACTCAAGTATCAAATCGGCAATCTTCCAATTATGTGCTCAGCGCTTTACCAACTACGGTACCGCGGCCCGAAAGCATGGATGTAAAAAACAAAGAAAATAAATATCAACCTTTTTTTTCGACTTTTAGAAAATTAATCTTCTTACATGGGAAAATTAAAATATGATCGATGGTTGTAGGTAGGTAGATAATTAGGTAGGTTGTGATTGACGTCGCACCATTACTGCGCTATGGATAATTGGCGACGGTCTGGGACGCACCCCTACGGATATTACGGAGACATACCACCACAGTTTTGATCCTACACGAAGGAATAGCTCCCCAGCTTCAGTGGCCCCCAGAGGTATAATTTTGATGGGAACACGGAGGATATTGCGGCCACGACATATTTTACGTGCACCAGCCATCATTAGTGTACACGACGGTCTTTGGTCGGCTCGAGAACCAAACCCACAATCTTCCAATTACGAGCTCGGCGCTCTACCATTTAGGGTACCGTGATCCGGATTTAAGTTGTGAAAAAGAAATAAAAAAAGTCATATACTAAAGCTGTAATGCAAAATGGTCTAGATATTATGATTTTTTTTCTATTTAAAAAAATATATATAATTATTATACATTTCAATTTGACATTGAATATGAGGATTTCCGTAAAAAATTTTCTGCTTTTGTCTTGTAATATGCACTATTAATATTCCTTTTTAGTGAATGAAAGCAGCGAATAGGCGAGCAGAGTTCTGCATGTGTTAATAAGTAAAGTGAGTCGGGGAGGAGGCGAAGCCTCCTTCGGGGGTTGGTGAACGGAGCGAGCAGGGGCCAGAACCCCCTATTATTATAAATAATACATATTGTAGAAAATTAAATATATATATATATATATATATATATATATATATATATATCAGTTTTTAATTCATATATATTCATTTGTACTACTGACAAGGAAACATTCAAAAGGTGTCGTCTTCAAAAAATATTGAAAAAAATATTTGTGATTCTACTCTTCATAAAACACCAGAAAGTGAAAAAAAATATCGGCTGAAATGAATTACAGCGAGTACAAAAAATTATCAAAATTAAGCATATTTGGCGGTTTCCCACTGTTAGGCAACTGACTGATTTTGAGTACTTAGCGGAGAAGCAAAACACAGTTCTGTTCGTACGCGGTAATCTCACTACTAGCGAACTTATCGCCTAAAAGTGCAAAATCGCCAAAAATGCTTAATTTTGATAATTTTTTGTGGTCGCTGTAATTCATTTCAGACGATAATTATTTCACTTTCTGGTGTTTTATGAAGAGTAGAATTATATATATTTTTTTCAATATTTTTTTTAAACGAACCTTTTGAATGTTTCCCTGTCAGAAAAAATTCAAAAAATTTTGTCAATGATTATAGCAGAAAATAGCATAAAACTTTAAATAATTTCCACTAAATGGTCAATTACTGGGCAGTTCACTCTTCTTTATAACTAATTCTTTTTATTTTTCTAAAAATATCATTTTTTACACTTGCATTATTTCTTCTCATATTGAAGGATCATTGCACAAATATAAAGTATTATTTGACAAAAATGAAAAGAAAGAACATAAGCCAAATGGAAAAGACGAATGACTCAAATAATTTTAAAATAATGCTGGAGTGAAAAATGACCTTGCTGTGCATTGAAGCATCTAAAAATACAATTTCGCTAAAGAATTGAACTTAAAGAAGGAAAAGACATGGGAAAGCATCAGTTATTCAACTAATGTTATGCGATTATCACACGTTATTGAATGAAATGGCAATCTTAATAGGGAAACTTTAATTTTATTATAACACAGAAACAAAGGGATCATTGTTCGATAACTTGAGTATTCATGGCTGTGTAAATATTATTTGAATGTTAATCGATTATTAAACCTTTTTGTATTCTTTCCATCAGACTTATTTTTTTTTTTTTTTTTTTTTGTAAATAAGTAAATCTCTAAAACAAGGTAAATGAATGGATAAAGATTTATCACGCTCAAGTGTTTTGAAGTATTGTAAAATACAATACAATAAGATTATTTAGAGAATTAAATTTTTACATCCATCACTAAAATATCACAGAACTATCTTCACTAAAATATCAAAGAGCACTGTAAAAAAAAACGGTAGATTTACAGCATAATATGCTGGCAATATGGGTGCATGGAAGGAGGAATGTAAAAAAGAAGTTATTTACAGCAGAAACAGCCGTAAAAAAGTCTTTTTTAACAGATGATTCCGCTGTAAATTGCCTTATTTAACAGCAGAATATGCTGGCAATATGGGTGCCAGCACATTTTGCTGTAAAAGCTTCCGTTTTTTTTTACAGTGAGCTTCTTGTTTCTGTATTTATCACCAATTATAAGCAGTATGTATTCTTTATTTTCATTAAATGATTACTTAAAGATTTTTTAATAAATGAATTAATAATTATATTTCAACCAATTACTAATTACATTCAAACATACCGTAATATTACAGACTTTTGTAAATATTTCATTTAGTTAACACTGTAGTTTCCTACACTGAGAAAAAAAATCTGTAACTGGCATCTATAATCTAAGTTGTGGCTCTAGAAAAAATAGTTCCATGTCATCCTTATAAATTCTAGTCCATTTGGAAAGCGAGTTCTAGAAGCCCCTATTAGAATTCTAGAGCGTTTGCCTATATTCTCGAGGGCAAAGTTATTTAAAAATCTCTGCAAATAAATGAGACTACAAGAGGCGGGTTTCAGCAACTATAATCGTGGTTTATTACCAAATTCTAGAAAATCAAGAGAGAATTTCTCGCAATACAAATGATTCAGAATATTTAGAGTATTCAGAATATTGTTTCACCATCTAGAAATGTGTACACTAGACATTCTCGATAATTTCGTCTATTCAGTTTATTGGTGTGCCTTGCGCGCATAGCTCGTAAATCTATACTTCTAGTTAAGGGGTTTAGAAAATGGTCACTTATTCATTCTAGAGGAAGGCGGTATATTTTTTTCTCAGTGTAAAATAAATTAAAATTTAAAATGATTAAAAAAAGAAATTAATTTCTTAATCATTTAGCACTTCTGACTAATAAAAATGTACCGTATCACTACCTTCGTTGAAAAGTATAATAAGCTAAAAACTTTGCATAAACATCATAAAATGCAAAAAACTCACAAAATTTTTTTCGTTTCGAAATAAAACATGACCCTGCATCAGGCAAACAAAGTACGCTTGAGTGCTGCAAAGAAAACAAAAATGCACTGCTGCGCTGATTTTTTTTTTATTCCCCACTAGTATCTTTTAGTGACAAGAGGAAAAGAAAAATATCCATTACGAATTTTAAGCTAAGCGAGTTGTTTTAACCCTTTATCTACTTAAAGTGACATCAGTTTGAGAAGCGTAAAAAATCGAATTTATGAAAGAAATATTAAAAGTAATTATAAGAATAGTACGCATACTACCTTGATCAAAGAGTTTTCTGAATCGCCACCGATCGGCGTCCTAAATCACACAATTACTTTTTTTTTTTTTTTTTTTTTTTTATGGTTACAAGTCCTGTCAGCAATATTCTCTCCAAATTGCATCATCCTAGTTTCACATTTGTGAAAGCGGCGTAGTGTTGAATACACCTGTGTTTTAAGCATGTTTCAATTTTTGCAATGGAGTTTAAATTGCAACAGCGGGTGTGTATTAAATTTTGCGTTAAAAATGGATTCATGGGTGCAAAGACCTTCGAAATGTTGAAAAAGTATTTCGGCAATGATGCTGTGGAGAAAGACAGTGGTTTAGCAGTGGCATGAACGCTTTACACTTGGTCGTGAAACCGTTGAAAATGTCGAACGCAGGGGTAGGCCATCGACACCGAAAACAGACGAGAAAAATCTATAAAATGAAAGAAATGTTGACAAAAAACCGAAAATTAACAATCAGAGCATCAAGCGTAAAGCAATTCGCGCCTAAAAATAAAGGATCTTCGCTCAAACAACTCGTGGATTTTGCACCATGACAATGCATCGTCACACAATGCTATCATTATCCGCGAGTTTCTCACCAAAATCGTAACGAATACCATTCCGAAACCATCAGATTCACCTGGTTTAGCTCCTTGTGACTCTTTTTGTTTAAAATTACAGGTGTATTACTTTGTTTGTTGACTCAAAAAATCGTTATAAGGAACAATTTTTAGCAGCCAAGAGGATATAATACAAAAATCGAAGAAAGTTCTGCTGGACATACGAAAATCGTGTACAACAAATGCTTTGAGAATTGGATCGAATTTTGACATAAGTGCATTGCAGTCGACGGGGATTACTTCGGAGGGGACAAACACGAATTTGTACGAATAAACTCGTATTTTTAATTTTATGAATCAATTCCGGAAACTATTTGATCAAGGTGGTATACCTTATTTTAATTTCACTATATGGCATTTGACACTACTTGTTGTCATTTTGTTCTACAAAGGATTTTATAGAGTATTCTTGCTGTTTTTGCATGGCATTTTTCATGGTCTTTGCGTTTGTTACAATTAATATCTATATTACCTCAAGAATCTACCCCCAATATTACGAAAAATATAAGGAACATAAAAAGTAAAAAAAAAAGAATATTTCTCTTAAAGGCTCTAATATCTTTTCAACCTCAGTGTACCAAAGATGTACTAAAGTTATCACCTCATTAAGTATATTTTAAGTACTAAGATGAGATGATATGCACGATTTTTATCAAATATATCTTTAAAACACACTCTTAAGTAACTAAGAAAATATGTTTCAAATGCTTTTTTTGCGTGTTTCATAATGCAGTAGTTAAGTAGGTTTGAAACTGTTGGGTAAGTACTCACGGTTTGTACCGTATGGTTGTTACTAGGCGAGACGTATTAAGCCCTCGAAGATAACTTTAATGTCCCAACACACCCATTCCCACTCTTCTATGTCTTTTTCTAGTCAATTTTGTCCTTTTATTCCTTACAGTGTTAGCATTTTTTTTTCACACAGTTGACATTGTGAGGTTTTTTTTTTTTTTTTTTTTTTTTCGTTTTCATCCCATGCTTTTTTCTATGGACTTTTGACTTTTTCTTCCCGCGTTTCTATGAAAATTCAGCCATTTTTCCTAATTTTCTACATTCTAAAGTGCGGTGGCTCTCACCCGCCCACTCCCGCCGAATCACAAACTAGGTGAGACGTATTAAACCCTCGACGATAGTTTTAATGCCACAACCCACCTATTACGGCTCTTTTATATCTTTTTCTAGTCAATTTTGTCCTTTTAATCCTACTAGTCTTAGCTCTTTTTTTTTTTTTTTTTTTTACGCTTGACATCGTGAGCTTTTTTCGTTCTCATCTCATGCTTTTTTTTATGGATTTTGACTCTTTATTTCCATGAATTTTAGCCATTTTTCCTCGCTTTCTACATTCTAAAGTGCGGTGGCATAATTTATTTTACCTTTTTTTCATATAACAGTTTTAAAATACGTATTTAGTTAAACATGACATATTAAATGATAGATAATTATCTAAATGTTATATATAGCACAAACATAAAATAGTAATCAGAAGTTAATTATTTGAAAAAATAAATAAATAAATATATATATGTATATATATATATATATATATATATATATATATATATATATATCTTTTGTGGATATCACTTATAATGAATTTCTGGTTCTACAACAAAGATAACTGTTCACAAAGTGACTGCTCCCCACCACTTTTTTACAAAATCAAAATGCAGTTAATCTGTGTGATATATATTTTTGAGATGTATATCTTTGAGACAATGCACTGTAAGCTTATCTTCAAATTCTTTAAAAAAAGTTCATCATGAAATTTTTAATTTGAAAAGTTATATACACAAGTTGCAAGTTTTATAAAGAATGATATATATCTACAATGTAAGACGCAAAAAGAGAGACAAACAAAATCCATGAAAAATCATTACAATATTCAATAGTTTATAAAGGCCATATATTGAAATATTACATACAATATAGGTAAGCGTCTTTTGTATATTTGTAAGCTTGAAGCTAAGATTTTAACCCCTTGAAGAGCGGTGGTATACATTTCATACTCCTCAATTTTAATTAATAACTGCAAAACTTCATTCGGGAAATTTTCAATAAAGTTTCAGTTTTATTACATAGCGGAAAAAAAATCATTTATTTATTTATTTTTTCTTCAAACCTTCTTCGTGAATTCTGGTGGCTTTCAAAATTAAATGTGTGAGATTTCTTTGTCATTTAAAGGATTAACACATAAATATGCCCGATCATTTAGGGTGACCAGATTTTTTGATTGAATTTGAGGACAAATATAGCGGTGCCTCTGAATCTCGAGAACAAAAAAAAAAAAAAAATTGTAACATTTTAGTAGTTTTTAAGTATGGAGTACCAGGAAGAACTTATTGCAGATTATTATACACATAATAAATTATTATAATAAAACATTAATTACTTAATACGCAGCGTCATCAAATGTGTTCTACTTTTTAGGGACGAAGGTGGTTTCCGAGGACGTTTGGTCACCCTACTTATGCAAACCATGCCAACATTTAAATTTATCCCGGAGCACTATTATTACTCGCCTTTTTTTCACACTACTTTTCTTGCAAGGTATTTTTCTTCGTATTCAATCATAATTACATATTGATGAAAATTTCACTACTAGTAAAGTGGTGTGAAAAAAGGGTGGGTACTAACAGCGCTTCGGGATAAATTAAAATGTTGGCATGTCTGCTTAAACTAAAGAAAGGACAAAATCTGATAGTAGAATAAAAAATTCCAAAATTAAAAATGTTTTCTAATATTAAATTATAATAAGATGTTATTATTTCTTATATGCACTACTGTACTATTAAAATTGGTCATCTGTAAATGTCTCTATTTTATAGAGTTTTGAATTTGATCAAAGTTTTCCGTTTTCACGTAGAAATATAATGTGTAATTTAAATTTTGCTTTAAAATTTATTATATTAGAGTAGATTGAAATATATGCGAATATGTACGAAAATTGAAATTTTCAAAAGTTGTTATTTTAATTGAGGAGATTAACTAGAGAAGAAAACTGGGTTATCAGTAGAGGTCATACTAGTAACCATAATACACACACACACGCACATGAATACGTATGTGTTACATCAAACATAAATGGCTGTTTGCATTATCGAAGAAACACCACGTAGAAGTCGTCATGCATTATTTCTCATGGAGAGCATTAAGGCAGGACCCTTTGCCCACTGCCAGGGGAGTTTTCATTATACAGACTCCCATACCTACTGCAAGAAAGCATCGCAAGGGAGCATCACTAAATAAAAAATTATACCGCCTTCATCTAGAACGAATAAGTGGTCATTTTCTAAATCTCAAAACTAGAAATATGAATTTCCGAGCTATGAGGATAAGGTCCGCCAGTAATCTGAATAGACGAAATGATCGAGAATTTCTAGTCTATACATTTCTAGATGATGAAACAATATTCTAAATATTCTGAATATTATAGATCCTTACTATTGCTAGAAATTCTCGCCTCATTTTCTAGAATTGAGGCATAAACCAAGATTACAGTTGCTAAAACCCGCCTCTTGTGAACGCATTTATTTGCAGAGATTTTCAAATAAATTTGACCTCGATAATATAGGCAAACGTTCTAGAATTCTAATAAGGATTTCTAAAACCCGCTTTTAAAGAGGACGAGAATTTATAAAGATGACATGGAACTATTTTTTCTATAGCCACAGTTTAGATTCTAGATGTCAGTTACAGAATTTTTTCTCAGTTAATCTGTTACAGTATGAATGCAAAAACGACAAAAAATATTCCTCATTTTTCGAAACTTCCTTTTGCTTTTTTTTTTTTTTTTTACGAAGCTGGAGAGGAATATAAACTGGTTGATTCTCAGTAACGTTGGCCATTACCTGATAAGTAACTTATTTTACTTCGATTAGAAACGGAGGTTCATCAGTAACAGAATCAGGCTGTGAAACAGAAACTGCTGCATTTTCTTCAAGTGTGTCCACTAGCTCAGTAAGAACTGAGTTCACTTCGATTTGAAATGGAGGTTCGTCAGCTACCGTACCTATGTCAGTAATTTATTCAGGCAGTGAAATAGGAGAAACTTTTGGTAAATTTTATATACGCGACTTTGGATGTTTCCAGACACATTTTTTTTTTTTTTTTTTTTTTTTTACATAATTTGGACTATCGTTAGTTTAACACACCATGTCCAGCAAAGGTGACAGTTGCTGTACGCGCATAACTTTCGCAAGCATCATTTATTCTATGATACTCGAAAAGTTTAAAAGTAACCCATATGAGAACCTTTTGTGCAAAGTAACTCAAGAAAAAAACACCTAAGAACGCAAAAAATACGCCATTCTCAAATGAAGATCAGTAAATAGACTCAAGAAAATTGTTAAAAAGTGAAGCATTCTATTGTTGTAAACAATATGTATACATACACATTGTTCATATTGTTTTAACGCATTGTTTAATTGTTTACATTATCGTAACAACTGCAATAACTGTTGTAGATTTCTTTCAATTGTTGAACTGTAATATTGGATATATCATTCAAAATTACACTTGATGACAAAACGTTTAACAACGCGAACATTAGGAATTTCATATCACATGCGATGGAAATATAGATCAGAATAAAATTTAAATATATATGTATATATATAATATAAATGAAAGAAAGAAAATGTTTAAGCTTTTTTTTTTTAAGTGACAAATATAAAATTCTGTATAAAACATAATTTAATTTAGTACAACTAAATTAGCTTTAGTATTTTCTTCATGACATCGGCACGCGATAACTGTGTTGCGTTCCTTAGCAACCGTTTTTACATTGATTTATTAAAATTTCTTCGGCACAGCTTTAATATAGGACAACCTTAGTGACTTTTTTTTTTTTTTTTTTTTTTTTTTTTTGTCATTTGGGCGATGAACGAAATGACTATCACAACTGCATAAGTAAATAACTTGGCAAAAACACCCAAGATGCATCGGTGTCAAATTTCGAATTTCGCGAATGTGATCTTATACCAAAGTTATTCCATTTCTTTAACCCGATATTTCTTAATTTTATTTTTCTTTTTGTCTTTCTTTTTTACTTAATACTGGTATGAAAAAATATAAAGAGGCAAAACATTGATTTCGAGGTGAAGAGTTTTTCAAATTCATGGAGTAAGTAATAAAGGGAAAGAAAATATTAAAGAAAAAATTGACATGACCGGACATCCTACTTGATACAAAGTGGACTTATTTATTCTTTTAAAATATTAGTATAACATTCAATTCAGAATTTAGCTTAAAGAATCTCCAAATAAAATATTATCCGTTTTCCTAGTTTTCCGCTCTGTTTACCATTAGAAAGAAAATAGATAAATTAGTTTTTCCTATATCAATGACGATGATATCTCTATAAATTAAATTAAATTAAATTACCATGTTTCACTATATTTAATTTTCTACGCTCACTTTTTAATTTCTAAATTCACTTATATCTAAATCCAAAACGTAAATAAATATTTTTTTTTTTTTTTTTTTCTTTTTTAATCATCTTGTTTTTTCTTTCAAATATTTTTGAAGTTAAAATGTGCTTCTTATTTAATACCTTATGAACCAATTATTCGATTGAACTAAAAAAGATAGATATAGGTAGCTAAATTTTATCCTGATTAACAAATATACCAATATTTGTAGCGATCGTTTGAACAATGCGGTTTGTACAGTGAATTTAAACCTAACATATTACATATAAAGTGTTTTATTCAAGGTGGCCTACTGCAAGCTTCTACAACACAAAATCGCTGTCCAGAAACAATAGACTTGTCGTACTAATAAATAAATAAATAAATGCAAAACGATTAAGAAATAAAAGCAAAAACTTACAAATATTCATGTTACTTACAAACAACATAAATGTACGTAACTGTATATATAGATTCAAAATAGAGTATAACATAATTAAAATGCTTATACTTTTAGAAATATATCTAATAATGCAATTAATTATACAGTACATTACCATGTAGATTACAGTAACTTAGCTTCCTTTGTACTAAGATAAAACAGGCAATCATTATCTTATTATGTATTTGTTTTTGTTCTGCTTGTTTTATATAAAATAAAAATTTATTTGCCAATTAAACAATCTTTAAAATTTTTTGTCTTTATTATATTTCTTGTAAAGTCCTTTATATTTTTATTTACAACATAAAACTTCTTATCTTTCTAATTTTATCAGTTAGTTAATTAATACTAATTGTCTTATTTACTAGGTGTTGAAACAAAATACTAGACTTTTAAAGCAAACATGGCTTTTGATTTTTTTCATTGAACCGAATTAAAATTAAGCAATAAATATAGAGCTTAAAAAGAATTAGCCTTAATGAAGGATAAATTAAAGTCGTTGAACTTCTTGGTGTTGATGAAATAAATGCGTTAATGAAAAGAAAGATGAAGTAAACGTGTTTCAAAATCGCACTTAAAAAATTAATATTAAGCTTGTAAAAATAATGAAATACAAAAAGAAAATTGTTTAAATGAAACGGTAATGTAAGGAAAAAATAAACAATATTTTCAGAATAATTGTTGTAAGACATATTTTACCCCTTAATTAATTGAAAAATACAAATTGAATAATATTTTTAGTCAAGAACTTTGAGAAAGTTTTATTCTAATTGTGAAGCAGTTCAAGTGATGAGGCATTGAATAACTTTTATTGTAAATTTACTAAAAATTCTAAAAAATAAGTCTTTCGTTAGTTTTTTCATGAAACAAAAAGGAAGGTAAGGTAATGTCTCATTCAGATATTATAATTTCCTTTTACAGAAATGTATTTATTTTGAATGATTTATGGTGTCAGTGTCTAGGAACTAAATACTTATTACTTGAAAGTTTTTAGCTTCTGTGAAATTTTTAAATATATTTCTTGAATATGTTATTGTACTTATTATTTATTACATATTCTTTCTGTCTTTCTTTTCTTTTTTTTTAATTCTTCCTGTGCATATACCAGATATAATGGTAGATTTAAACAGGTATATAAAAATTTTAATTATTAGGTACTTGAATTAAATCTCGCTGCTTGTTGTGCAGAAAACGGGTGTTCATTCTAAGAGAATGGAACACATAATATACTGAACGTAGTGTTTTTCATCATTTACAACCATTTTTCACTATCGGGGTAACAAATGGATTCCATGATTTAAAAAAATTCATTTTCTTTTGAGGGAATCCACTCATGGAACCTGTTTTCATAGTCGCTTTAAAAGTGTAAAAATAAGGTTTTTACACTTTTAAAGCGACTTTGATGCCTTAAATGATGCTACCAGGTTATTACCTTAATGCCTTAAATGTCCTTAATGCCAAGGGCATTTAAGCCCTGCCTTAATGCCCAGGCCTTAATGCTTTTACCTTAATTCCCAGGTTAATGCCTTAAATGTTATTTAAGGCATTAAATATTATTTAATGCCTTAAAAGGTGCTACCAGCTAAATTTTGAGATTGTAAACATGTTTCAAGTTAAATAATAAAAATAAAATATAAAGTGAATAAATGTATTAAATATGTTAGTGTAATTATGTGTAATTATGTGTAATATGTTAGTGTATTAAATATGTTATTTTAGCTAAAATGATTAATAAAGAATTTGAATTTCAAATATGCTAATAAGTGCCCGAACAATTTGTGAATAACTAAAAAGCATATTTCAAAATATTTAACACGTTGAGCGCCGCGGCAACCATCGGTGGTTGACAGCGTAAAATATGATATAAAACTAAAAATATTACATTGTTTTAAGTAATTAATGAAAATTTATTGAAAATTTACCTAGTTTTTATTTATTACAGGATAATATCGTCAAGGAATTTTAATGGATTTTATTAAGAATTTGCGTGGCGCTCAATGTGTTAAAAAAATTTTCAGACCTTACTAAATAATTTAAAACTGCAAAATATATCTGTAAAAAGGAAAAAAATAATTATTGGATTAATTTTACATTTCTACTGAACGGTAAATCCAGAAAGTAGTCACTTTAAAGGCATAAAAGTTCTTCCACATACATAAAATTTTAAAATTATGAATACCGTTCTAGTTAAATTAATATAAATATAAAATGAAAACGTATATAAATATATAGATTCGTGAATTTTAAGCTTAAAAAAATTAATAAACTATTTAAGTTTCAACTAGGCAAATAAATATTTGACCTATATCTGTGGATATTAAAAAATATATTTTAGAATATTTGATATTTAAAAAATATTATTCGAGCTATTTATCCATCAACGCAAAATACAGCAAGCTGTTATCTTAAGAGCATAAAAATAATAACATTTAATGCCTTCAAAAATGCTATGTGATATATTAAATTCTCATATTATAAACAAGTTTAGATTTTATATTAAAAATGCTTTATAAGATATCTATAACATGCAGTTGTTACAAAATTTGAAAACGAAGCAATACCAGATTAATAAATGAGCAAGTCCTAAGTGTACTTTAGAAATTTCATTATATTATTATTTTAATACTCTTTCCTTTAAAATAATACTTTTGACTGACTTATGTAATAAGTAGAGAAGGAAAAGTTGATTTTGGGAAGGAAAATATGCTTAACAAATCTCATGCGTAGGAGAAATTTAAATTAAAATATTGTTTTATTCCCTATACAATATATATCTAATACCAAAAATAAATTGTCTTGCTTTTGCCTCCAAGGCGGTTGCACGTGTTTGCACCTGATGAAGAAAGGCTACGTCCTTTCGAAACCGGTTGTGCTGATTTAAAATTTATTGTGTGTGAAGAAGTTTTAGAAGTGTGTGAAGTATTTTTGTCTAATAATCGACTAACACATATATAAAATACTAGCAGACCCGGCCACGCGTTGCTGTGGCTATGTTATACGTTGAATTATAATGTAGTAAAATATTCAATATATTAAAATTATTATTTACGAATAAAGACCATCCTTGATAACATCCTTGATCTTAGCAGACTTAGCCCGCTTCGCTGGTCCCTATTTTTAAATGATTCACTATAATTAAAGAATTCTCAAAATTGCATTAATTTTTAACATGTGAAAAAAAAAGAGAAAAAAAAAAAATCTGATCGGGAAAAATGTTCGACACTCATAATGAATCCATATATTATCGAAAGGAAAATGATATAAAATACAAAAAAATCTTCTCTCATTGGTGGAATAATCTGTTCGGACCCCCACTGCCTGCGGCAGTGTATACCTGCGCAAACCATGCGCACCGTTTCTTCATCCACCGTTCCCGCCCTTCTTAATAACTCTATACTTTCGAAAATATCCGCAATCGATTTATTGGGCCTTAAAACTTAATAATACTAATTTTCAAAGTTCTAACTCTTATTTCTATTATTTTGCCCCTTTGCCCTCCCCCCTCCCACTATTCTAAATAATTTTACAAATTCGAAAATATCTACAGTTTATTTGTAGGTGTCAAAAACCTGTATGCACCAATTTGAACGATCTAACTATATTTTTATTTTTTGCCCCTCTGCCCCCCTTCCCGCCCCTCCTAATAAATTTACAAATTCGAAAATATCCGCAATCGATTTGTTGGTATCAAAAATTCTATGCACCAATTTTGAATGATCTAACTCCATTTTTATATTTTGCTCCTCTGCCCCCCCCCTTTCCCGCTCCTCTTAATAATTTTACAAATTCGAAAATATCTGCAATCGATTTGTACGTATCAAAAACTTCTATGTACCAATTTTTAGCGATGTAACTCTATTTTTATTTTTTTGCCCCTCCGCCCCCTTACCCGCCCCTCCTAATAACTTTACACTTTCGAAAATATCCTCATTCGATTTGCAGGCCTCTAAAACCTCTCTATACCAATTTTGAACAGTCTATCTGCATTTCTATTTTTTTTTTTTTTTTTTTTTTGGTTGTTGTTGTTTGTTTGTTTGTTTGTGAAATCACGTTTTGGCCCCTCCCCCCCCCCTTTTGGGAGGCGAATTTTGCAATAAAAACTATCCTATCTCTCAAGTTGGACCAAATTGCACACAGTGTCCAAATTTCATTAAAATCGGCTCATTAGTTTAGGAGTTCATCGCGAACAAACATAATAAATTTTATATATAAAGATATATATATATATATATTATATTAAATTATAAAGTTTTGATCAATGAAGCACAAATAAGTAAAAAACAGGATTAATTTCACTGTATTATCTTCATTATAATATGAATTCAATTTACACTTCAGTCTAAGTAACACGTGGCCGGCTATGCTAACACCAAAAATTTAAAAAGTGGAAATAATTGAATTATACGAAATTTATTAATAGGTTAAAAAGTTGAAGATTCTTTGTGTAGATGGCAGCACCAAATATATTTCAGCTTTCATTTCAACCCAGTCGAAAGGTATCCACATCTGTTAAGTGGAAATAATTGAATTATACGAAATTTATTAATAGGTTAAAAAGTTGAAGATTCTTTGTGTAGATGGCAGCACCAAATATATTTCAGCTTTCATTTCAACCCAGTCGAAAGGTATCGACATCTGTTAGAATCATTTGGAGTTAACAGATAATTGTGACTGTCAAATAATAACAGACAAATAATTAGCAATAAATTAAAATTGCGACTATAATTTGAGATTTAAACTATCCTATCTCTCAAGTTGGATCGAACTGCACATGGTGTGCGAATTTTATTATAATCGGTTAAGTGGTTTAGGAGTCCATTGAGGACAAACATTGTGACACGAGATTTATATATATTAAGATAATTCTTGAAAATTTTTGGTGATTTTTAAATAAAAAATTCCTTAAAAGTTGACAACATTATTTTATTGTCACTGTCAGCTATTTTGCACAAGAACAAGTGCTGACCTCTCTTCGTGAACAGCAAGAATTAACTCAAATGAGAGAATTAATTCAAAGTAAATAAATTATATTGCACTATTTTGAATAACCACCAGTAGATCATAACATTCGAAAATGGTGTAAATTCATTTTTTTTTTTTTTTTTTTTTTTTTTTTTTTTATGGTACTCTGTAAATGAACTTTAAATGCTATTATAGCATTTTATATAATATATATATATATGTGTGTGTGTGTGTGTGTGTGTGTGTGTGTGTGTGTGTTTTAAAGGTAATTAATGCTCAAATTCATTGTCACCATTTCCTATTTAATTTGGGGTCCCAGCAGTAGCCAAGAGATACTTTAAGTTGATAAACTAAAAGTATCTTGTTAAAAACCAAGTCACGCTAATCGGTCTAGCCATTCTGAGTTTTTCGTGGTTTCTTGGAAATTTTCATAAACATGAGCTAGGACATCTTAGAAAAAAAAATCTAGATAGAGCATTCTACCCAGTCCAAAATCACTCGTGCATACAATTGGCTTTATTCCATATACTACACCACACAACCACTGTATAGCAATAAATTCGTGCAAGGCTTTAAAAATTATAATTATAATTATAATCAAGCTTGTAATTCATAACTTATTTTTTTTTTTTTTTTAGTTTTATTGAAAAATGTTTATAAGCAACGCCAGTTACACCCAGCAGTGCCTATTTTTTTTTTTTTTTTTTTTTTTTTTTTTTTTAACCATTTCACTCGCAGTGTTCCCGCTGATGGAACACCTAATTTTAATTCTCAAGTGCAAAAACTGATCCCGGAAATTTTTTAGCAAAAATCTACATTTATAACGTAGCAGAAAAGGCCCTTTTTTTAAACCTGAAAATTTGAAATTTCTTTTATTTTAATTTTGGTCGTAAATTCCGGGGCAGTGTATTTTAAATGATCCGAATTACCCTGCGCCGCAAAGGGTTTATCCAGGACATATTCATCCAAGAATGAAGACTTTAGTTATAACCCCTGCAATTAGTTATAGACTCATATATAAGTAGGCAGGGAACACCCTGGACTGCGCATGTCTAATTGATACGGTACATAAAGGAGAAGTGTTTAGAAGCCGTTATTAGCTTTTAATCAATATAAAGTATTATTGCTTTTATAAAATATCGAAAATAGGTTTTCTGCATATATACTTCTGTTGATGTAAACGTGATTTCATAGACATTTTTTAACTGCAAGCATAACAGTGGATGTTTATAAGTTAGTTAGATTTTTTAATTATAATGATGAAAAGTGTTCTTTAAACCACATGCACGGCGCGCTCTTTCTTTCTTTTTATTTGTTTATTTATATTTTTCTTTAAAAATATTTTGACTGTGTAACAAAACTATGTAAAAAAAAAAAAAAAAAAAAAGTTCTAATTGTTTTAATCTTTATGTCAAAAAGTAATCACTGCAAAAAAAAAAAATGTAGAAGAAATCATACTATTAAAGTTTTTTTGTTGAAATCTAATTCAAAATATTTGAAATCTAAGCTTCTATTTTAAAGAAAAAAGAAAGAAACCGAATTCAAACCGGAGATATTTACACAAAATGCTGTAAGAAATACATTAAGCCTATTGGGAAGATAAAAACAAAGTTAAAGAAAAAGAACAAAGTATTTTTTAATTAATAACGTGAAATAGAATCTTCCTAAAAATTTTAATGGATGTAATGTTCTATTTAAAAAAAAAAAAAAAAAAAAAAAAAAAAAAAAAAACTATGTCAGATATAAAAGATAGCAAAAAAGCATGTAATACGACTATAAAAAAGAAACCCTTTGGGATATATTTTTGAAAGTTAATGACTTTTGTATGTAAATATATGCAAAGCTACATATTTATTTAAATATATTATATGATACATTTACGCTCATTAATATTAAATAAATATGTACTACTAGTGCTAACAAAAAAGAAATATTGAAAAACATGTTAACATGAAAAAATCTATTTAAATTTACGTTTTTTTTTTTTTTTTTTTTTTTAAGCTTAGCTGATATATAATTTTTTTTTATTTTCAATAACTGGTTTTCAAAGGATTTGCACGTTTTGAAACGTCCTGAACACGATTTGACCCACCAGTGGCCAAGCGATTCTGTGCTCAGAGCTGGTTAACGTAAGGTGGCGGGTTCGATCCCAGGTCGCGCTGTGTCAATCTAGCCGTTCGGAGTTTTCCGTGATTTTCTCCGAATCTTGCGTAAATATGGGCTAGGACCCTTTAGAAAGACCAACACTGGTACTCCCTCTCAGGCCTAGGTCTCTAGAGTAGCCAATCGGCCTTACTTTCAAATACCTGAACACGATTTGACCACATTTAGAAAATGTCTATGTCTATCAAAAATTATGAGGAAACTGTATCTCATGAACCAATGAATGGTATTAGACCAAACTTGGTATATAGTTGGACTTTGACCTAAACTAGTGCTGATTATACTTCGGAATCAATCTCTCAACAGGAGGTGCGCCATCTTTTTTTTTTTTTTTTTTTTTTTTTTAAGCATGACTGTATATGGCAAAATTTCGTATAAATGTACATTAATGACAATTATTATTAACGAATTATTATAAAATTAATAAAAATTATTGATAGTATAGTAAACTAGAAAAGTAAATGTGTGTATGTAGGAAAAACGCCCCCCCCCTGGGGTAAATTATCTTCCCCCACCCTCGAAAGCTGTTCTTCATTCTTAACAAAATTAAATAAATAAATAAAAACAGAAAATAAAAAACATTTTCTCATTTTCTCAAACGATGGCGCAAAATTGGTTTTCATAGAACATTTAGTCCTATAATTTTTGGAGATAAAAATAGTCTTCATTCACCATAGAAAATAATTTTAATAAATATTTTGTACTGGGTGAATTTGCACAGCAAAATATACAAGAAAATCTTGAGGTGGCCACAATACACTAATTGTAAGTAAACTTGTTTCCTTTTTAAAATATATAAATCATTCATTTGTACTTCAATTGTCGACACTTAAAAACGTTTTTAAAAGAAATGTATTTATTTATTTATTTATAAGTGAAAGTGACGTTATATTATATTGGCCATTCATTCACAAGAGTTGATCTTTGAAAAGCAAAGGAATTTTAGTGAGAAAATTCAATTGACATTTAAAGAAAGAAACAAAAAGTTTATCACACCGTATTAGAACAAAATAATAATAATAGTAATAATTCTGCTTACATTATTTGTAAACAAAGTTTAAATTAGAATGGCAAGGCTTATTTTATTTCTATTATATAAAAGCATATAGTAACTGTATTTCTTTCTCTAGCATCGGTTACTGTATTCATTTCTTAAAACTAATTTGGTATGACTTTAGCATAGGAACCCTTTGGCGGTTTTATATTTTTGTTATCATTTTGACGATGAATTAAAATGAGTATCGCAATGGGCTCTTCCCAGCGTCGTCTGCTCAATCACGTGATATAGAAAAATGTTCTTTTATCAACTGACACATTTTCTATTAATTATATCTGCGAAATTAAACACATCGATCCTTTGGGGATGGAACTCCGCACCATTACATTAGCAACTCGACGCTCTAACCAACTGAGCCAACGAGAGACTATAAGGACTGCTGACATTTACTTTAAAGTTGAGGTACCTTATTTATTAGCGTGACATGAAGATGGGGTAACGAAATCCAATTTCAATAAAAAGCTTCTAAAAAAAATTATTTATTTATTTATTTATTTTTATTTAAATTTTTATTTTGTGCTTTTTAGTAATTTGATAAAAATCTATTTAAAAAACTCTTCAAAAATTGTTAGCATACTGTGTACTCAACGAAATATTTCCTTTTATCAACTGACACCTTTTCTATCAATTATTTGATAAACTAACATGACGCTGTAACCAACTGAGCCTTTAAAAGATAGAAATACATGGAATTGCTTAGAATTCTTTTTTTTTTTTTTTAAGTGGAAGTGTCTAACAAATTCAACTTCATGTAATAATATATAATATATATATAAAGCTTCTAAAAAATTTTATTTGTGTATTTTGTACTTGAAACTTTTTATTTTGAGCTTGTTTAATGTCTAAAATATTTTGTGTTTTCTAATATCTAAAAAAAAAAAAAAACACTTTTTAAAAAAACTCTTCGAAAATTCTTAAGATATTGTGTAGTCAACAAAAAATTTTCTTTAATCAATTGACATCTTTTCTACTAATTATCCTCAAAAATTAACACGCCGGACTTTCCGGGGACCGAACTTCCGACCACCACTTTATTAACGTGACGATCTAACCAACTGAAAAACTCTTCGAAAATTCTTAAGATATTGTGTAGTCAACAAAAAATTTTCTTTAATCAATTGACATCTTTTCTACTAATTATCCTCAAAAATTAACACGCCGGACTTTCCGGGGACCGAACTTCCGACCACCACTTTATTAACGTGACGATCTAACCAACTGAAAAACTCTTCGAAAATTCTTAAGATATTGTGTAGTCAACAAAAAATTTTCTTTAATCAATTGACATCTTTTCTACTAATTATCCTCAAAAATTAACACGCCGGACTTTCCGGGGACCGAACTTCCGACCACCACTTTATTAACGTGACGATCTAACCAACTGAAAAACTCTTCGAAAATTCTTAAGATATTGTGTAGTCAACAAAAAATTTTCTTTAATCAATTGACATCTTTTCTACTAATTATCCTCAAAAATTAACACGCCGGACTTTCCGGGGACCGAACTTCCGACCACCACTTTATTAACGTGACGATCTAACCAACTGAAAAACTCTTCGAAAATTCTTAAGATATTGTGTAGTCAACAAAAAATTTTCTTTAATCAATTGACATCTTTTCTACTAATTATCCTCAAAAACTAACACGCCGGACTTTCCGGGGACCGAACTTCCGACCACCACTTTATTAACGTGACGATCTAACCAACTGAAAAACTCTTCGAAAATTCTTAAGATATTGTGTAGTCAACAAAAAATTTTCTTTAATCAATTGACATCTTTTCTACTAATTATCCTCAAAAACTAACACGCCGGACTTTCCGGGGACCGAACTTCCGACCACCACTTTATTAACGTGACGATCTAACCAACTGAACCACGGAGCCACAAACGGAGTGGCTTATATTTACTTTAATTGTTCACTAGCGTGACACGAAGACAGGATGACAAAGTCAATTCCATATAAAAAGCTCCTAAAAACAAAGAATCGAATTCTGAGAATTGAATTCAATTGAATATTGTTCTTAAGAACAAAAATGTTTTTTATTTTATTTTATTTTATTTATTTATTTATTTATTTATTTATTTATTTATTTTAAGTCTGCGCGATATTTTGTTCTCTGAGATTTTGTCTCCTGATATTATGTCCGGATCCCCCCGATTTATGAATAGTAATGGTCTTGGATACCAAAATCAGAGGTTGGTTTCTACATACAATAAGAGAAGACTTTCTCGCTTATTAATAGGTTTTCAAAAATGTAAAAATTTTTACAGATTTGATATAATATTTTAAGATAGTTTTAAAAGTTAAGTGATAAAATTGGATATTGGCAGGTGTTCTGGCATATTCTGGTGGAACACTGCAAATAGCGACAAAGTAAAATCGCAGATTGAAAAAATAGTCCTGTCGTACTAATAATGTCATGTTTTTAAATGCTTGATACCACTATTCATAAAAGTTTAAGTCTTTCAGAGCCAATTTAATTACGCGTTTTTTTTTTTTTTTTTTTTTTGGGGGGGGGGGGTACTCAAACTCAAGACACACCTTTTAGCGCTAAATTTGTTTTGAGAAATCTATGGGATCTGCGGTCACGAAATTTGGTGCGCAAATTGCTTATATGTATCAGACCCTTATTGTAACAGGATTTTACGAAATTTCCCCCTTACCCCCTTGGTGTCGACTATGGTCGAAAGGGCTATAGGGAAAGGGAAACACGTGCAAAAACACGTTTTTCCGTTTGAATTTGCCTTAAATTATCTTAGATTGGCGAACTTTGGTGTGTGGATGTTGATTAAGTGTACATATACATTATGTACTTTTTCGAGATTTCGCAAAACTTCGAACTTACCACTGGGGAACGGGGAGTAAGAACCGGGTAAGTTGCTGCCGAAGGCAGTGGGAACACGGACTCCTCACGTTGCGAGCGAGAAAAATCTCTACCGAGCTCAGCAGGAACTTTAACTCAGGTTAATTAATAATGATATGGGATTTTGACAACCCATTTCTGTATTGTGTCCAGCGAAGCGGGCAAAGCCTGCTAGTACTTAATACGTATGAATAAAAGAAATTTAAACAAAGGACAATCATTGGAGCCTGATTTCATAGCTATGGATATGTCATTTATAGGTATGCAAGAGCTCCGCTTTTTCTGACACCAGTAATTCTATACAAAATTTTTTATCATATTTTTACTGTTATTTTTAGTATTTTTAGGGTAGGATTTTTTGTAGAAAAATACTAGAGAGTTAAAAAGCGAAACTTTTTCATGCCTTCATTTATCCCTAATACTAAGCCAGGACATATAAATTTATTTTACTTTCTTTTATATTTAACTAGCAGGCTACGCCCGCTTCGCTGGTCACTATTTTTAAATGAATCGCTATAGTTAATGAATTCTCAAAATTGCATTAATTTTTATCATGCGAAAAAAGAGAGAGAGAGAGAAAATTCTCATTGGAAAAAATGTCGCACTGGGTCCCCTCTGCCTTCGGCAGCGCGCAGATTTATGTCCGACACTCTTAATGAATCACTATATTATCTTAAGGGAAAAACATAAATATAAAATACAAAAAAAAAAAATCTCCAATCGGTGGAATAATCGGACCGGACCCCACTGTCTGCGTCAGAGTATACAGGCACGCATGTCCCTTCACCTTCCGTTCACACCCCTCCTAATTATTTTAGACTTTAAAAAATACTCGCAATCGTTCTCTCAGGCTTTTAAACCTAATAATACTAATTTTCAACATTCTATCTGAATGTATTTATTTTTACCCATGCGCCCGCCCCCTTTCCCGCCCTCGTAATAATTCTGTACTTTCGAAAATAACCGTAATCGATTTATCGGGCCTCAAAACCTAACAACACGAATTTTCACTGCTCTAACTGTTATTTATATATTTTTGCCCCTTTATGCCCCCTTCCCGTCTATCCTTATAATTTTACAAATTCGAAAATATTCGCAATCGGTTTGTGCGTTTTAAAACCTCCATGTACCAATTTTGAGCGACCTAACTCAATTTTTATTTTTTTGCCCCTACGCCCTTCCCACCCATTTTACTAACTTTACAAATTCGAAAATATCCACAATCGATTTTTCAGTATCAAAAACCTCTATGTACCAATTTTAAACGGTCTAACTCTATATTTATTTTTTGCCCCTACGCTCACCCCCTTTCTGACCCTCCTAATAACTTTAAACTTTCGAAAATATCCTCATTCGACTTGGCCTCTAAAACATATTTGTGCCAATTTTGATCTGTCTAACTGTATTTCTGTTTTTTTTTTTTTTTTTTTTTTTTTTTTTTTTTTTTTTTGCCCCATTGCCCCCCCCCTTTCCCGCCCCACCTGGGACGAATTTCTAAAATTAAAGAAATTAGTTTTTATGTATTTATGGGAGCTATATTTTAGAGCAAAAATCTCACATATATATTTTTTCTGTTTGCGATATAAAGGATTATTTCAAATCATTTTGCCCCCTCCCCCTTTGGGGGCTGAATTTCTAAAATTCCAGAAATTGGTTTTTAGGTATTTGTATTAGCTATATATCAGAGCAAAAATTTCCCGTATATCTGTTTTTTTTGTTTGAGATATATAGGAGTATGTGAAATCCCGTTTTGCACATGTGAAATCATTTTTTGTCCCCTTTCCCCCCTTGGGGGCCGAATTTCTAAAATTCCAGAAATTAGTTTTTAGATATTTGTTTTAGCTATATTTTAAAGCAAAAATTTTACGGATATCTTTTTTCTTCTTTGAGATATGAAGGTTTTTGTGAAATCACATTTTGCCCCCTACTCTCCCTTGGGGAGTGATTTTCGCAAAATCGTTTCTTAGGGGGTGCTCACACTATATGTTATATAATCTGACCCAGTTTCGAATCAGTGGCTCCAGTAGATTTTGCTGTGCGTTGATGAGTCAGTGAGTGAGTGGAAGTACTCTTTTATATGTATAGATAGGAGAAAGTATTAGATTTATTATAAATTTCGATTCCCGACACGATTTACACGATATGACCATTTTTAGAAATTGTATGTCTGTGTGACCCAAATATTTTAGGAGCTCTAGTTCGAGAACTAATGTACAGAAATTCATACAAGTCTATATATAGTAGCACTTTCACATATAGTAGCGTTTGTCAACTTTTGGTGCACCTCCGAAAAGTGTAAATTTTTTATATGAATATTCTTTCGAAAAAGCTCGTTATTATGTTTAAAACAATATGTTATACCATACACCTGTGATAGTTTGAAACAGTTATCGATTTTTTTCCCCACTTTTAATGAAAGAAAAAAGTATTCGGGAAAAAAATATTTTTCGATGTCGTCCGTAGGGCACAAGATTGATTATTATTTATAAGAGTATATTTTATTTGTAATAGCATATTACATAGATTATAATTATTTATAATAGTAAAATGAAACCAGAAAAAAAAATTCTATGTTTAAGAACAGCGTTATTTCCTAGGGGGAGCAGTACCTCCCCCGGAAAATGCAAATTTTCCCATGAATATCTTTCAAAATAGTTTGCAAATATATTTAAAACAAATCACTGAACCAAAGATTTGGGATAATATAAAGAAATCATCAAATCATTTTTTTTTTTTTTTTAGTTATTAGAAAAAAAGTTTAAGTTATTAGAAAAAAAAAAATCAGTTGTCGTCTCTAGAGCACAAAATTGATTTACTTCCGACATTTAGTTTATACTTCTTTGAGATGACAATCGTCTGCATTCATCGTTGAAAATATTTTTTTATAAATAATTGATGACTTCTATAAATAATTTTCGCTGTGTGAAATTGTGTAAGAGAATAAAGATTGCAGATTTGCTATGACCACAAAATTCTAGTTTTAATTTAAGATGTTTAGAGAGATAAATTGGAAAACAAAGCATTTTTCAGATATTAACATATTTTTCACCATGAAGACGAGCATTAAAGAAATTGAAAGTAACCATAGCATGTTAATTAAAAGTATGAACAATGGACACAAAAAAAGTTATCAAATGTTCCATTTATAATATAAGAGAAAAAAAAATGTCTTTACAAAATATCCCAACAAACTTAACAATTAACATTGTTTTCTCCCAAAACATTATCCCTTATATCTTTTATTTGAAAATTTAGGAAATCTTTATGTATAGAAATCGGAAATTGCTTTTTAAGTCGTATTTCCTTTCTTTTAAAAATTTGTTAATTTATATACATCTTTAAAACTATTAGTCATCTGTTATAACCATTAAAAGGTAATTATTATTAAAAAATGAATATCTAGAAGTAATGTATTTAATAAATTTGGGTTAATCGATTTTTTTTCCCCGAAATCCCAAAATTTTTTTTTAATATAAAGTACAATAGCAGACCCAATTTGCATCAATTAATTCAACAGCTGTTGATTAACATCATAATTAATATTTCTTAATTGTAAAATGTGAAAAAAAAATAATAATGCATTTTATATTATGCCCTATTCTATAACTAATAAAAAATGTTGAATAGATGTTGAACGTAAACCTTGTTAATAATAAAGAATTATTTTAATTTCTTGAATGAAAAAAAAAAAATCGACATATTTTTTCGAACTGGAGGATTATTTTTTTTTCAACAAAGTAGGCTGATTGAAAATGTTTTTAATTTTACTTTTCCTTATATCAGTATAATGGTAGAGAAAATATTGTTTTGAGTCATGTGAAGTCGTTCCTTCACATATCTGAGTTTTAATTATAACTTAATATAAAGACAATGGGTAATTATTATATTTTCAATAAATTAAATGGATAATAAAAATAGATAACGAAATTCTAAATTACTTTTATTTATTCGCTTTTGTCTATAATAAATATCTTAATTCTAATAATACTTTCCTTTTAAATGACATTTATAAGCTCTTCTAAATCATTTAATAAATAAAATATAAAAATAATATTATTTCCAGTCATAAGCCGTTGGATACATAATTACATTTTCATTCCTTTAAATTGCGTATGTTTATTTATTCGAAGCTAAATTAAGCAATACATTTCCGTTCTAATATCATTAAAGAGTAATTTATATTTTTTTATCACGGGATGTGCAATAAATCCTAGTCTGAGTGTCTCCCTTAAATAACGGCCTTCTGGCGATAAAGTTTGGCATTGAGGATTGGCGTTAGTTTTTTAACGGTCGTGCTAAGTTCAAAATATTTACATTAAATTATTCTACAAACAAAGGAATATCTTTGGCTATAAATTTGGCACTTTTTCAAAATTCTTGGCGTAATTCAACAGTCTGATCTTAATGGCAGTAGAGTCAACTTGAGAATTCGCTCTACAACTGTTGATTGAATAACATGTGACCCCGTAGCTCTCTCTCTCACCCCTATCTTTTGCATTCTCGTAACTTATGGTCATGCTGAAATTACACTATTAATGTACTGTTCATTTTCTTATGAAACTCTACAAAAGAAAATAAATTTGTTTTGCTGCGAACTATTAGTTCTTTTTGTTTCAACGGCCTTCTTTTTCAGCTATAAGGACCTGGATAATTAATGGGACCTTTCTACAGTTGAATCCCAGGAATACTACTGGACAAGTCAATTTTTCGAAATTAAAATTTTACTGCAGTTAAGCATCCATAATTCGGAATTCTATAATCCGGCAGCACCCATAAACCGGCACTAATGATTTTTTTTTCTTCTCTGCTTCCTTTATTTTATTTTTTATTTTATTTTTTTTTTTTTTTCACACCTCCGACTGCAAATCGTAGTAGTACTCAACCTGTTATTTGCAGCATGCTTGCCAACTTTTATGGATCGTTAGTAAACTTTCCGGATTTTTATTTAATTTTATTGACTTACGGACTCGCGTGAATTTTTTTACAGATTAATCAGGATAATGGCAAAAATGCTGAAAAAATAACGAAATTTTTGGTTGGTCGGTTGGTTGTAGGATTTAGGGCCGATTGATTACTCTAGGGTCCTAGGCTTTTAGGGGAGATGGGGGTCTTTCTACGAGGTCCTAGCCTATATCTACGCGAGTTTCAGAGAAAATCACGGAAAACTCCGAACGGCTAACTCGATGAGGGCGACCTAGAATCGAACCTAGTACTTCCCTTCTACTAGCTTTGAGCGCGGCCGCTGGTGGGCTCCGAAATTTTTGTCTCGCAATGGCAAATCCAAAAGTTATTATTAAAAAAGAGATCGTTTATATTACTGATACCGAAATTCAGAATAAACACGACCATTCGAAATCTCGGTCAACAATTTTTAGACGGATTTGAAAAATATGATTTTATCAGCGATAACCAAATAATGAACGTGCATATGTTAATCAATCAATGACAAACTGTAAAAAAAAAATTTCGTTTTTGATAAGGATTTGCATACATTTTCTAAAACTATTTATATATATATATATATATATATATTTCTTTAGATGCTGTGACTGATATAGGATTTTGATATACATTTTCGAAACACCTATAATCTGGGAAAATCCGTAATCTAGCAACGTCTATTTCCCGTCGATGCCGGATTATCGATGCTTCACTGTATTATTTATACATTTTGAGATCACGCTAATTTGAAAATCAGATTTTTAGAGGTTGATCTGTGAGACTGTCTATATACCTGTTATAAGCATAATTCAAAAGCAGCTATTACCAGGAGCTCGATATTTTAAATCTGTATGATATCGGAATGTTACTTAAAAAAATTATTGTAATTGGACGTATGGTTTGTGTAGAAAAATATCTAAAAAAATCCAAATACATTAAGTCTATGGGCGAAATTTCTGGTAAGTACAATTTAATTGTTTATAGATTACGTCAAGCAAAATGAAATGAACACATATATTTTGTATGCATAAAATTATGATTTGTGCATGATATTGTTTACAAATTATTCCCAAATCGTTTACAGGACTTCACCAAAGAATATTTTAGATCTACGCTTGAAAGTTGTTAAAAATGCATTTCAAACTATGTAAGATAGTTTCCCAGTTTTCTGAGTTTAATTAATTATATGGTGTGTATTTATTTATTTATTTATTTATTTATTTATTTATTTATTTATTTTTTAACAATATATAAAGCTTCTCAAAATTGAGTAAATACACCAGTTTCTATTAAATGTAATTAATAGAATTGCTTTATTAAATTTTATCAAGTCTAGAAAAATTGATTAGGTATTATTCTTTGTTTCTCGTACTTAAATAATATTGTTCCGAATTTGTAAATAATTGTATTTATTTTTGTTAAACTCTTTCAAAGAGGCTTAGTAAGTTGATACAACGTCAATTTTCTGCATTCTTAGCTCTTTTTCGCATTAAAATAGCTAATTTTCCCATAAAAATGTATTAAAAAGCTCCAATAAGGCAAGTAATGGATTTGACGCCAAATCGGCGATTTTCCTCTTGGCGACTTTTGGCGATAAAATCCTTATTATCGATTTACCAAAGATGGAAGCTGTGAGATGATTGGTTAACGAGATATTAACAATTTACAGAACATTCTGGGTTCGATATAGGGTATTTAAGGAGCTGCTTTACACCAAATCAGTCAGTCTCTGATTAGTTTCAGCCAATGCTCCATTGCTTCTGAAAGATCCCTGAGCCTCTTTGAATTATAGTCAATTACTATATGTGTTAATGCTATACAGTTTGTACTGTGGATGAGCTGTTAACAGCTGTTATTTAAGCTGTGTTTACTGGTGGAGTTGAAGTTGATACCCAGTTTATAGGCCTGCATTCTTCTGGAATTTTCTGTGAATAAACTACTGAGCTTTTGCATATTTTGCCTTTTATTCTCGGACAACTGACGAACCACCAAGAGCGCAACATTATGCAAAGTATTGTTTGACTGTTGTAGTATAACTTAAAGCCTATTTACTACTCTAAAGTCCTAGGTATGTAAGTGAAATGCTCTCCTTGGCGAGGGGTGCTTCACTAAAGGCTTTCTAGCCCGTATTTACGCGAGATTCAGAGAAAAGCCACATAAGTGTATTTTTCGATTTAATTTTTAACGCTGGACTTTTTATGTAATCTTCGGTGTTGAGGTACCTTGAAGGCAAAAATCTAGTTTTTAATGGTTGATCTGTATGTTTGTCTGTTATCAGTATATTTTAAAAGCAAATAATTATGAGAAAATCATATATAATATTTTGAAGATCATATGATATGTTTACCATTTGGAAAAATGTGACCGAGATTATTAAGTTTCAAGGAATGATATGGGTAAAGTAGGCTGACTAATTTGGTGTAAATCTTAAATTTGATAAATTCATCTTTATTATTATTATTTATGAATGCATATATTATATTCAAATGAACAGTTGAGGGGGCATAACCCCTCTCACACAAATTTATATTAAATGAATTTTGTTCTAAAAGTATTTTAACTTTTTTTAAATACGTTCTTGTACCGTACTTCTTATCTTACTCCATTAATCTGTAATCTATTTTTGTAGTATTCAAGTTCAGGATAAAAGAAAGTTGTGAGAGTATCACACAAAGTTATTTTATATAACTAATTTCGCCTAAAAATATAGTGGTCACTAAAAAGCATTTAGATTTCAGTGTTAATATGACGTATTACCTTTATCAGTAGCACCAAAGTTTGGAACTATTATACATCCACTCATAAGGGAAGTATTTCGGCGTACATACAATTCTCATTCCCTTTGTATTGAGGAGGTGACGCCACTAGTGCGTTGAAAAAAGAGGGCTACATTACAGTTTCATTAGCTAAGCCGGAGAGTGAAAATAAAACCTGTGAAGTGAGATCGCGTATGATTATGGCTGTTATTCACCAATAACTTCAACTCCCGGTTGAACATGAAAATTTAAAAAGCCTATAAAGGCGGGGGTTCAAATTTTCAGCAAATTTTGCCGTGTTGTTTCTGCCATCTAGCGGTTTAAATATTTTTGGATTTTTTTAGGTGAAAATAACCAATCAATGATTATATGAAATCCTCGACGCTAGATGGCAGAAACAGCGGGCCAAATTTTGCTGGAAAGCTGTACCCTGTTTTTAGACGCTTTTCAAGATTTTGCATTGAACCGGTAGTTGAAGTTAATGGTGAATACGACATTCAAAACCAGCATTCATTACAAGATTAAAAAAAAAAAAAAAAAAAAAAAAAAAAAACGTTCTTTATTCAATTGATCACTAACCAGATGCTACTATAAGATAGTTTATTCAAGTGTATCCTTTTAAGAAGAGAGGAAAATCTATTATACAGTCCAGGAAGTACGAATCAGTAAAATTCCTTCTGAAACCAAACCAATATTAAATTAGACAGCGTAGTGTAAAACACATAGTAAAGTGCAAATTTTGTGCAACAACTCACTCACGGGTCAAGATAAGACACTAGAAAATTTAGCCCCTTTTATTAAAATTAATGAAACGGAATCAGTGGAAGAGAAATCGTGGCACAGTGCCAGGGTGTTACATTTTGACTTTTGCTTAATTTTTTTACTGGTCCCCTTTTCCTCTTCAGGACACAACTTTTGATGAAATATGTGAGGTATAATATGTTCTTTATACTCTTAAAGTTAAAAGATGATTCTTAAAGAACTTTTCCAGATATTTGACAAAAAGTCTAAATTCGAAAGTGTCCAAATACTTATTGGTAGATTGTGTATATCAATTTTCAAATAAATATCTTTGAACTTTCAAAAAATTATTTCTTAGAAAACTTATGTTTATTTATTAGAACTGGGGACTATTAGTCTCAATCTGGTATTTTTGCGGTGTCATTTTTCGATAGTTGGACATTTATCGTAATCTAAAATTTATCGAAAATATAATTGAATAATTTGAAAGCGATGTTATAATTTGAAA